>JARHVA010001276.1:2015000-2052500 GCA_037957365.1 Torreya grandis | reverse complement strand
AAGGAGGTAGGTTATTATGGTGCTAGTTCAAGAAATAAAACTCAAATAAACACACTAACACTTACACTCCCAGCCTAGACATTAGGGAGAGCTTACGTAATAAAACTCAATGAAATCATAACAAAAACATAAAAGAAATAACTCTTTTACCTTCCTTTGAGATATAAATAGCTTGTTGAATGTATTTTTTGGTTTTTTCATCAAGAAGTCTTTGACAATGAAGCTTGTTTGGCTTCTTTCCTTGGAACCATGGCTTTGATGTTGCTTGACTTAAGATTTGGGCATGGCAACACTACTTACATGAGTCTTATGAAGAAAATCTTGCATAATAACTTTAAAATATCCAAGATTTGAAATGAAGGGGTATGGCCTTGTATTTATATCCTTAGGAATTAACTCTCACCCAAGGTGAGTTAAGGTTGAGTTTAGGCTTGGAATGTGTTCAAATTAAACCTAGGTGAGTTAAAACTAACTCTAGTTGAATTAATATTTGTCATGTAATTATGATTTTTAATTAATAGGTATGGATATTAAATTATATATTTTATAATATTTTGAAAGATCTTGATAATTCATAAAGGCAATGATGAAAGGCTTTGATATTTTGAATATTTGAATTTTCATTTTTAGATATTCATTAATTTCAAATGGATAATTTAACCAAGCATTTAATATTATTTATCTTGTTAATTGATTTTTATTAGCCTTTTAGCTCTTTCAAGATCTGATATTTGTTTAAGTGCCCCACTTAATAGGTCCATAGGCCAAATTGACAGTTGTGATACTACAAGTTGATTAGGGATAAATCCATGAGAGGTCATTGTTACATATGATAGAGTACCCTAATTAGGGATGTATCAACATTATTTTGAGCTTTGATGAATGATGTACAAGCAAATTTGGGATATTTAGTGATTATTAGACTTAATTTGTAATGGTTGGCAGGTATTAGTCTAAAGTTAGGTTGGAAACCAGTTATGGCCAAATTTGGGTGTCTATAATTTACCACTATTTGGGAAGAAATTAAAATTTATAGGAAAAATAATGTATTCTCAAAGAGTGAAAAGTTTTTAAGGAATGAAAGAAGATAATGATTGAAGAATAAGCTCCAAATAATGTTTTGGAAGCCTATAATGATGCCCTCTCAAGGGAGTGGCTGACACATACGATTGATGGATGGTCCCTCAAAAAGAAGCAAGAAGAAGAATGAAATCAACCCATGGGTGAGATTAATCCAATCAAGATAATGATTGCATACATTGATTTAAAAAATTACTAATTTGACTAAAGGTAGTTATAATCATTAACAAAGGTTGAGACATTGATTTGCCCAAAGGTAGTTATAATCAGTGGCAAATGTACATGCCCTAGTAGGGATGATGAGTCAAAATAATGATTTTATCATAGGTAGTTATAATCATTAAAATGACTTGTATTGAATAATGAATTTTTGATTATACCCTAGTAAAGTATATTGGTAAGCATAACTAAAGGATATAACCTATCATACAGATTAAATATGAGTGGGTACAAATGTAGATGCAATTATCTAATGATTGAAGAAGCCAAAAACAACCATGCATATGAAGATGCACAAAGTGAGAAAATATATGATTAGAAGAATAATGTTGGCTAAGCTAACCTAAGATATGTCATGTATCCAAGTGCTGCCTAATAGTTGAAATGGACCTCTGGCCAATGTAGTTCATCTAAAAATGAGATAAAATGGAATGGTAAATATAATAATTAGAATTGATCAATGTGAATGATTCATTATTACCTACTAATGAGAATATGCTTGTCTTGATTAGCATCAATACAACTAGAATGGTCAATGTGTTTAGTTAATTAAGGAGGGTGGGAGGATTTATCAAGGTTACCAAGGAAAAGTTTTTTTGACTCCATTTCTTGTAAGATTTCCTAAGATGATTTTTAATTTATCACATAATGGTATTCATCATGATATAAACACCATGAGAACTTAACCAAAATATGCCTAAGGACTGATACATGATCCTATAAACAATTGAAAATAATGCACCAATGATAAAGACCATGATGACAATGTTGACATATAAATATGGATGGAATCAAGAATAATGCACAAAGAATCACCCAATGAATTGATATATATTAATTTAATTCACAACAATAAAATCAAACAAATAGGAAAAAACAAATAAACATAAAAAGATTGAAAACAAAATCAATAGAAAGCATCATGTCATTAACCAAGTTAATACTAGGCATGAAGGCTTAATAGAAGGATAATAGGTGGTACCCCCAAGCAAGGATACATATAAAGTGAAGGTCACAACCCCAATGGTAGTGGAATGGATTAACACAAATAATGGATTTGCCCCAGTAGCGTGGATCAAGGGTGACTAACTAGGTTTAGATAGGACAAATGTTTTTGGATTTTGAGGCTATATATCTCTCTAGGAGATGGTAAGTTAATTTGGTAATTTTTAGGATTTTTAAATGTTTTGAATGTTTTTATAATTTTTTATGTATCTTAAATTGATTGAGAATTTGTTAGGGTGTGGAGCTAAAATCTTCACTGATGCAGACACGGAGAAGGCCATTGGAGGGGTTGCTGAAGGTTGCTGAGCGTCAGAGCAACCGGCATCGGTCTGATCAGCCGACATCGGTAGGACAGTGAAGAGAAGCAACCGACATCGGTCATGGGTCGGCTGGCGTTAGTCACCTCCAGGCAGATAGGGACCGACGTCGGTTGCCTGTGTGGTTTGACTGTGAGCTTATTACGGGCAGTTAGCTAACGAACCAAGTGTTTGCATGATTAGAGCTATTTTTAGACTGAGAGCTGCGGATCTAATTATTGTAATTAGATGTCTAATTATTGTTTGGATGAGATCTATATAATAGACTCATGGTTGTATTGGAAAAGTGTTCTAGTTTGAGTTGAGCAAAGTTTGTTCCTTCTATGTGTGAGGTGAGCAAGGGTGTTCCTCCTAGTTCCACAGCAGTACCAAGGTAGGTGCTGGTTTTGGAGAGTCAGTAGGATTCTTCAGGTGTGTAGGATCTTGGTCACAGGTGCATGGCCTATATAGGAGATCTACATGGTAAGTAAGATCATTGATCTGCAGGTGTATGTGTGTGCAAGGTCAAGGTTCACAGGTGTGTAGAATCGGGTTGATTTGCAGGTGTGCAAGATCAGATAGGACATCAACACAACAGGGAGCAGTATTAGGCAGGATCTACTTGGAGTACAGGTGTGTACTCAGATAGAGCAAAGAAGAAGGCAAGGGAGTTCCTTCCATAAGTATGGTCTGTTGAATAGCAGGTTGTTGCATGTTCATGGGAGATCTACTTGAAGTACCTTGAGTACTTGTGGAGTACGTGGAGTACTTGTGGAGTGCGTGGAGCACTTGTGGTGTGCGTGGAGCATAGGAGGTGAATACCAACTCTGTATTTGAGTTGGGTGTTGGGACCTGAGAGGGAGAGCTTTGGGGAGAAGAATTACTATTCACTTGAGGTGTGGCGAGCCTCTGAAGAGGTGGTGGAGAAGAAGTGGCATCTTCTTTATTGTATTCTTTTCTATAAAGTATTAATACAAGTTGTGTATTGTCTCTCATATCATGTGTTATTCTGAATTCTAGTTACTTGGTGAATCTGGTTTATTTCCGCATATTAGGTTGCTTGGTTTGGTAATCATATTGTGCTCTTTTGGTGGAGCAAGATCCTGACAGAATTATGAGATACTAAATGGTCCATCTCACAAAATGATGAGAGAATTGACTTAGGTTGCTCATAAAATGATAAGAGTGTATGGAAAAGGGGGACTGAGCAACCTACATATTCCCATTAGGACCTCAAGTCATAGTAGTTCCATTGACACAAAAGGTGGTGATATTGAACTAGGTAACAAAAAGTTCACAAATTGAGGTAAATGATAATAGTGATGGCAAGGTGATGTGGCAATGCATGGTAAAAGTGTTGTTCCTTTACCATAAGTAGTTATAATTAATAAATAATAGCACATGTCAGTGATATAAATTTTCCCATAGGAAATTGTAATCAGTAACACCAATCAAGCATAAATAAAAGATGTAATTGCCAGCTCCACTGGCATACTACTTTCATAGACTACCATTTGAACACTTATTCTAAAACTATTGGAACTAGATTGGAATCCCCTTACATGAATAACCAATGAAACCAAGGTCAAAAAAGGTTAGGTAGGGTGGGTAAAAACAAGTTTGGTCAATAGTGAAGGTATGGTAGGGCAATATAGGGTATGACATAAAGAAGATGATAGAAGGTAAATTGGCTACAATGGTAATAGGGTTTTCCCCAAGTGATAAGGTAAGATAAGTGATAAGGTATGAAATAATCGCAAAGAAAATGGTAAATGAAAACAATAATGTAAATATTTATGACAAAGAAAAGACATTATTATGTTGTTCCTGTTAATGTGGAGATGCATGTCCTGATTAACATATGATATAACCAAAAGAGTTAATTATGTTTAAAGTGCCAGCCTACACCTTTTCTGAATAACTACTTTGTCAAGAACCTAATGGATATTCAGACTCCAATAATGTTTTTATCACTTTGTTGGTCATTGATTCTATTTCCTTCAATATTCAAGATAAGATGTATTTGTAGCCTCTATAAAGGAAAGTGAAAATAAGGATGTTAAATAAGGATAACTAGTGGGTAAGAGATCTAATTTAGAAATGTAAATATGGATGATAATGGTTAGGAAATAAATGAAGATTAAGATTTTTAGGCACATATAATGTTATCGATTCCATGTTTGACATAATTTTAGTTGTGATGGGGCTGAAGAATCCTAAATAGGCTCTTGATAGGACCATCATATTTTTTTGTTGTTTGATCCTGAGAGTAGATACCCTATGATTATGTTGTATATTGGAAGTCGTATTGATGTTATCTCTTATAATGTCTTCATCGAGTAATAGATAACTATTGTGCTCAGCTATTAGTACTTCAAAGAGGTTTTTTCCAATGAATTTGTCTTGATTGTCCCATAGTGTTTCTCAAAATGTTTCACTAAGGAACATCAAATTTTGACTTTGATTGTCTTTTATTGCCTCTAAAAAGGTTTCACTAAAAGATACTGAGTTTGGACTTTACTTGTCCCCTAATACCTGCAAAAAGATTTCACTTGGAGATTTTTATTATTCTAAATGAATGTTGTCTTGGTTCCCTTGATATTCTTCAACTAAAATGTTTCCATGGATGTATTTTAATAAGGAATGATTATATCAATCCCGATCAACACTTGTAAGAGGAGGAAGGTCAATATAATGGATAATCTGGTTAGTGTTAATGAAATGTGGAATGGTAATATAATGGATAGAGGTAGCACAACCCTCATAGAATATACTAGGAGAACTTGTGTTAAAGCTAAATTAATCATCCTGAAAAACCATAGAAGGATCACAAATATATTTAAATTTGATTTAAAAGGCATGCATAACCAATATTGTGGCAACCATGAATTTATTTTGATTTTGAAGCTGAGTCTAATTCAAGGAATTTGAATCCAATATTTATATTGATGTTGAGTCTACTCTTGGTGCTAAATCTAATACTAGTTCAAAAATAGAACCTAACTCTAATTCTAATTCTTCTTCAATTATGGATGCTGCTATAATGGTGTTTGGTTAAGCATTTGGTATTGGAAAAGTAATGGCCTATGATGACATAATGGGCTCCATAAAGACTGGTTTGTCAAAGTGAGGATCGTCAAAGAGGGGAAAAAGGTCAAGAGACAACTTTACAGAGACTAGATTATCAAAGGGAGGTTATTTAAAAATAGGATAATAGTCAAGATAATGATTTGCCCTTATGTGTTTATAATCATTAAGAAGTGACTCAACAAAGACTAGCTTGTCAAAGTAAGACTCCTCAATAATAGGTAATGTATCAAAAGGGGATTCATCATAGGGTGACTCATCACAAATAAGTGTTTCAACAAAAACATCATGGATTAGTTAGTTTTATTGGCCTTGGTTTACAAGTAGTTTTCAAATACTAGTTTTGAACATATCTTGGTCTTTGAATTATCGGATTTTTTGGGGAGGTATTAGTTGGATCTATTATGGTTTGAATACTAGCATTAATTTTCTAAAGTGGGGGATATTTGTCAATTGATAAAGAATGGTTGGTGGTTGGATAATGGCCTTTTTTTAAATGGGCTCATCTATGATGGGCTTACCAAAGGCTAGTTTCTACCTTAGGATGGTAATTGTGACTCATCTAGTCATGATTTCATAACTTTATTAGGATATGAGTTACCATACTTGGAAGGGCTTGTAATGCTAATGGTATGGCATTAAAAATATTGGTTACTTTCACAAGCTATAGGATGAGGTCCTATGATAGTAATGGTAGGGAGTTGCAGAGCTTGGTTGCTCACACAAGTTGAAGGAGAAGCTTCTTCCTTAAACGTTGTGGAGATAGGGTGTTCACACAATCTGAAGGAGGGTTAATGGTATAGGTGGGGGATTGGGTACCATTATCCATGAAAGTGAAAACATATTATGTTAATCAACCCAAATAAGGTATCACCACATACTATACTTGAGGATCTTAGCTTTGTTCCCCATATTGATTATTATAAGGAGGATAGGGATCCATCTCATAAACTACATCATCACCATAGGGGTCTTGAACAAATTCATTATATATGACTACATTATCATAATCTAAATTATACATGGATCCAATATGAGACATATCCAAGTCAATGATAAACATTTCACAAAAAGGCTTAGAGTTTTATAAACTCTAAAAAACAAAGTCCAAAGGATAAACGGTCCAAACATAGTCTAACTTGGTCAAAGGAATGGAGTTGTATCTCCAAATAGGTTAGTGCTAAAACTTGGTATAAAATATTCTAATGTCAAATGTCTAAAACAAAAAGGTCAAGTGGATGAAATAAAACTAAATGCTAAACTCTAAGTATAATCTATTTAAAACAAGTCTAGTCTAAAGAAAACAAAAGTTTATAGATATTTCAGATAACAAGGCATAGAAGCTAAACTCATAGTAGGTATTTATAGGTCTTTTAGAAAAGGCACAAAATCTATAATTTAAACAAAAAAGGGTAATAAATTTAATATAATAAATTTGAAACATTTTGGCATAAACTAAGCATTTAAATTTAAAAATGAACTTGGTCATTTGGAAAAATACATGAAACTCTAAGAATATGGAAGATAAACCACTTCCATAATTCTATACATAAAAATATTTTTCAAATTGAATAAAGAATTAGGCTAAGTTACACAACCCAAAATACAAAGATTGATGTCTAGGCCAAAACTATGGAAGACATAGGAATAAATCAATCAATGTGTGGATTTGAACTTGTTAGGTCTAATTTTGAACTCAACTTTAAAAAATAGGGTTTTTTAAACAAGAAAAAAGCTATACAAGAATGGGTAGCATGATAAAACTAGGCATAGATCAAAAAAGGCACATGTGATTTGGTTTCAAAATAGGAATTTTGGACACAAGGCAACAAGTCTTTGAAATAATTTGAGTAGCATAATGATGTTATCATGATCTAAAAGTATGATAATATTTTTATTTCAAAACTCCAAGGCACAAAATTTGGAATGAATTGGGAAACGTAATGACACCCTTTTAAATCAAGTGACACATACAAAAAAGTTTGATAAAATTCTAAGGAAAATGAATGGCATCAAATGGCTAGCATAATGCCTCCTCAGACAAAGGAGTGATGTATAAGCAAGACTCATTTTGATGTGGTATAAAAAACAAATATCTTAAACTCAAGACCATGTAAGAAAGGATAAAATGATAAAAACACCTATGTGTAACATCCTAAATCCTAAAACTAACAAGGTTGCATAATACTGTCAAATTCTATCAATATATTTGCTCTTGAGGGAATTTTAATTGTTAATCCAAAAAGTAAAAGCACATGAAAAGTAAGGTTTTTACACCCCCTCTTCTCTCAAGAGTTTGTATTGTGACATGGAACTTAAATATACTTTCCCAACATCAATAGCATGTCCACGGTAAGTGGGGTTATTCAAAACTATCAATATTCACTTGTTTCTATATAGTCCCAAGTGTGGCTAACACTAAAGATGAAATCAAACCATTTGGATCCACATTAATTAGCTTGTTATGAAAAGGTCTTATTATTTTCACAACCACTACATCCATCACTTTCTTAGTGTAATGTGATGTCTGAGTTACCCCTACGTTTTGTGGTTGAGTATCACTAATATAACTTATTTTAACCTCTCAAAACAAGCATCCCAATAGGTAACCCTAAATTTATACAACCCATCATAAAATGTGATTGAAATGATGATAGAAGATGAATTCTTGGATCAATGCTTCAATAAATAACTCATGAGGATGTGATGAACTCCATCTCACAAGCCAAAATGCATGAAAAATAAAGACAAGTGAAAAGATTTTATGGATATTTTGGGGTCACCAAAACCATATATATTTAGGAAGGGACTTAATAAATTTATTTTCATTCTTTTGGACTAAAGAGATAAAATGCAAAGAATGAGAATTTTTGGTCACTTGAGTTCCCTAAAGGGGACGAGGGTGAGCATACATGCATCACTCATCTTGCTTAAATAATGTGAAAGTTCATTTTATTTCACCAAAATAAAATTTGTTGTGAAGTTTGAGCCCCTTGGCATGAGTTATTCAAGAAACTTTCAAAAACATCAAAAACAACTAAGGCATGAAAATAACTAAGTTCATTTTAAACACCAAAGACAAAGCGTGTAATATTTAATTATGCTTAATCTTTACTTTTTCTACCTTTGGACCTAAAAATTGTTAGAGGGTTTGACTACTTAGAATCTCAAAAGTGAGTGAGCAAACAACATTTAAAATTTCACTCTTGAGTTTTCTAATTTTTGTCTCAGAGATGGATCATCACTGATCTACATAGGGATCAATGTCAATCCATAGAGATCAATGTTGATCTTGTAGATCATCAATGTTTCCTATAAAAATATAGAAAAACACAAGTTTGTTTTGATAGAAAAATGGTTAATGAAATAAGATCAAACCCAAAATATCTAATTGGATCCTTCAATAAATGAATTAGATAAATAATATGTAGGTTCATAGACATAGAATGAAGATCAGACAGATCAAGAAAAAATCATGTTAATGATGTCTCTATCGTGTTCTATTTTTTCACACAAGGTTCATGGTCAATTCTTATAATCATTGTTAATATGAAAAATTGTCATTGATCCCTATTAATTTTGAAATAAAATGGCATCAATCCCTACAACATGTGTGTTGATAAAAATAAAAACATGTGAAAAACAAAGTTAAAACTCAAAATTTGAAGATTTTAAACAACCATTAGCAAAACTAAAAGTAGAATATCATTCTCCTTGGTTATATGTATGCTTGTCATCCCATTGGGCATTCCATTATGTGAAAAAAGAATCCAATAAGGGAGGTTAGTATGGTGTTAGTCCAAAAAGGGAGGTTAGCATGGTGTTAGTCTAAGAAATAAAGCTCAAATAAACACACTAACACTTACAATATTATCCTAGACACTAGGGATATCTTAGGTAATAAAACTAAATGAAAGCACAACAAAAACATAAAATAAACAACCTTTTTACTTTCCTTAGAGATCCAAATGGTTTGTTGAATGGCTTGGTGGGCTTATGCATCAAGAATTTTTTGAAATTAAAGCTTGCTTGGATCCTTTTATCCTTGGCACCTTGGCTTTGATGTTATCTGGCTTAAGATTTGGGCATGGTAACACTATTTTCATGAGTCTTATAGAGAAAATCCTACATAATAACTCTAAAATATACAAGTTTTGAAATGAAGGGGTATGACCTTGTATTTATAGCCTTAAGAGTTAACTCTCACACAAGGTGATTTAAGGTTGAGTTTAGTCTTGCAATGTGTTAAAACTAAACCTAGGTGAGTTAAAACTAACCCTAATTGAGTTAATAGTTGTCATGTAATTATGATTTTAAATTACTAGGCATGTCTCTTTAATTAGATATTTTAGGATATTTTCAAAGAGCTTGACAACTCGTAAAGGCATTGATGAAAGGATTTGATATTTTGAATTTTGGAATTTATATTTTTATATATTCATTAATTTCAAATATAAAATTCAACTAGGCATTTTATCTTGTTAATTGATTTTGATTAGCCTTTTAGCTCTTTCAAGATTTGATATTTATTCAAGTGCCCCATTTAATAGGTCCATAGGGTAAATTGATAGTTGTGATGCTACAAGGTGATTAGGATGAATCCATGAGAGGTTATTATTGCATATGATAAAATATCCCAATTAGTGATGTCTCAACATGATTCTAAGATTTTATGAATGATGCACAAGAAAATTTGGGACGTTTAATGATTCCTAGGATTAATTTTCAATGGTTGGTAGGAATTGATCTAAAGTTTGATCATAATATAGAAATGTAAAATTTGGGTGTCTATAGGTGTAATGAGTGTAATGATCTTTGATTTAGAACATTCATATTTTCACCTTTCAAGGTTATAAACATAAAATATTATAGAATAGTCACCTACTACCTGTAGGTCTATAATTCAAAGGTATATTCATGTTGTAAATGAATTTTAAAATATATCTAAGAATTATATCACATTTTGAGAGTTTAGGTTGAAATGATTCCTGGATCATTAAGGTTTACAAGTATTTGAAGCCAAATAAATTGGTGGCTAAGTGACAGTCTAGTAGCCTAAGAAGCATTTTTACAAGACTGTATGGAGAGAAATAGTGAGCACAAAATCTGAAGATGCCTTGAAAATGTTTATGGACTTGTCATGAAGTAATACATACTCCCATCAATAGTTTTTAATACTATGAAATTCCATGATACATTGACAAGGGTCAATTCCAAACCAAACTTAGCCCTTTTCAAAATGTATACATACAGTTAGTTAGGAAATGCACCTTAGATAGTACTGATGGTGAAGTTAGGAGCTTTAAAAAACTCAAAGGATCTCAAGACATCATAAAAAAAATTATAAAACTAGTGATAATATAAATTTTGGTAATTAAATTCCTAGAAAGCAATCATACCTAATACATAGTCAAAGTCCTTCAACATCAACACCTTCAACCAGCCTATTGAATGTTTTACATTGGGCTGAGATAATGAAGAAACATGGAGGGTTTTAAATATTTGAATGAGATAATTATTTAACACAATAAAATGAATAAATGGATATTTTAATTTTGAATATGGTTCCTAAGCCATCAAGACTGTAGACCAACTCTAAACCACTGCACTCAAAATTTTTCATACACACCTACAATCAACTATTGAGAAAGCTGGTTTTGAAATAATAGTGAGTTGATTATTTTTAAGGTAATGAGAGTTTAAAGGAATTTATTAAGGTCATATAATATTAAACATAATGATATAATATTAATAGTTTTGGAAACAGGACTCCTAGAATACTATGTTGGTAGACTAGTCTCAAATGAACATACATGGGCATACAATCTGTCGAAGTGAATTAAGGCCTATCCAAAGATTGAAGTTTTGGTTTATGTTAATTTTTAAGTAAATAAAATACATCATGGTAATAAAATAATTTTATATCATTGAGGTTCTAATCCTAAGTAGAGATTAGCAGAGTGAAGGACCAATAAGGGTCATAAAATAATTGTTATCACACAGTCCTGTATACCTTTTAAGGATTAGATTTTGAAGTATAAGATTGAAATATAGTAAATAAAAATTATTTTAATACTTATTTATGGTGAAAAAATAATCCATCATAGTTTAAAAACTCAATAAATGGTGAAATACCTCATCAGACCATGTTTTCTAACCTTGCACAGTCCTAAAATAACATGACACAAGATTACTAGAGCAGTTAGTAAGGAGATGATAGTGAACACAAGTGGATTTGAATTGTAACTTTAGGAATTTTGAGATTATTTTTTAAAACTTTTAAAATCATTATATGAGACTACAAACTTATGTCAAATCAAAAAACATAGTCATGAAGCCCCACACACAGTCTAATTCACACTCAGGACTATAAAGTAGTCATCCCTAAGAAGAGATGGTGGTGGGATCAAGTGGGGTTGAATTAAGATTTGGAGACATTTAATAAATTTTAAGGGACTTATACAAACACTATATTATGTCAAAAACATTTTATAGTGAATGAAATAGATAAAATAGTCCATTAGGGTATGCTAGGCAGATTAATATAAGAACACTAGGCCTAGAACATGAGATGTTGTAGAGAGTTTGAGTACTAAATAAGTTAAAAAAAATTTGGAATAGGTTAATTAGTATATCATATACCTAATTGAGGTCATTTTATCTCAAACAAAACTTAGGAACACCACCTATAGATTGGAATCCTACTCTAACCCCTCATGATGCTTATTTTTAACCTAAAAGGTTAGTTTGTTTTAGTTGGTATGTATCACACATGATGCATTGGAACCCAAGATATTATTGGAATTTACAAAACCTAATTTAATTCAATTTTGTGAAATTTTTTTAGGATTCATATGTCCATCTTTATGAATCATCACTAAGAGTTCAAAGCACATTCAGGCTACCTAGGAGAGCCATAAAGCCGTGATGAGAGAGAAATGAATATTTATGGCTCCATATGAATAAAAAAAATTCCAAACCACCAATAATTTTTTATAGACTCTAAATGTCTCACCCACATGTACTTGAGCTATATAGACTGATGCATGGATTGACATAAATGCACTATTTTATGTGTGTTTTAGTGTTTTGTAGGGATTTTGGAGAGATGGATATTTTCCAATCATTGGAAGAGGTAACCTGAGACTTATTTCATCTCCTAAAATAAATTTTTTTATCAATAACCTCTGAAAGTGACTAAACAAACTCCATTTTGCAAGGTAATCTAAATAGGCTTGTGAAGGGCTTATTTTTGGCCATTTCATGTTTTAGCTATAATCAAAATGTTCTAGAATCCCAAACATGACATGGAGGTTGGTATTGGAATGGGTAAAGTTAATCACACACTTCCCATATGTTTTACACATGCATGAGGATTTTAGAGCCAAAATCCACTTTCTAGGCCTAAAGGCCTAATTAGGCCTAATTGGTAAAATAAATTAGTAGAAAAAGTAGACTTCCACTTGGATTCAGATCATGAAATTGAACATGGAACTGTAAGATGATAAATGGTACTATAATATTCCATTATATTCATATGATCCTTTGTATAACTCCCACACAAGGATATTTATAGAAAAAGGGCTACAAAGAATGAGGCCTAATTAGGGATTTTGGTAGAGAATGATTTGTTAGGGCTAGTTTGAGACCTTAAAATGGATTGTTGTAATTTTTATATGAGTCAATAGGGTATCCATGAATTTTTGATGAGCTAGAGTAATTGAAACCAAGTTTTTACACTTGTGTGCAAAATAAGCTTAAGGAGATGAAGAGCCTTCTAGACACCTTGAAAGTGAAAGAGGTGATGTGTCAAAGAGAACCTATTGGAGTTAATTATGAGGTTTTAATAGTAGAGGAAATAGGTATAATAAATTTATGTGATCACTAATAAGGCCACTTGTCCTTTAACATGTCAAGAAGAAGAGTTTCAAAGGGCTAGTCAAGGTGTCAAGCAATCATTTTAACTTCGATGCCACTTGGAGTGTTGGATCATATGAAGAGGAGTAAAAAATGTCATTTAAGACTTGTTGAGTAATTTACCTAAATCTTCTCTTTTTATAACTCACATGATACTTGTTTTCTCTCTCTCCTACACACTTCTTTTCTTCTCTCACACTTTAGCTATGTATTAAGCCATTTTGGATTTGAAATGTATCCTCCACCTAGGTATGGGGAAGACCTACCCATTTGTTCCTACCTTTGATCAAGAAAACAACTAATTTTTACCTCTTTATATGACTACATTTAGTGATAAATCTCTAAACAATTGATCGTATCAAGTGTAGATATATATCACCTTGTTTGTGTTCTATTTATCTTGCCTCATGTGGTTATTTATCTATTTCAGGTTGTGGTTGGTGTCATCAAGGGTCTTTTATGGGGTTTTAAGTGGAATTATTTTTACCTCTTAGAATTATGACTTACTATTATACAAAACATTTATTTAATAGGTTCATTCTAGGATGTGTGTATTTTCATGTTTTTTTGTAGGTCTTAGTGTATTATGCAATGTTTGGTAGTGGTTAACAAAGTTTAGTGCATCACCACTATGGTTAGGTTTATTTCAATCATTTCCTCCCTTTTACAAGAAAGTAAGTAGTGTGTGAGCTTAAATGATTCATTAAGGGGAGATATCCATTCAATCTAGAGGTTTAACCTTGTTATAGATAACCCATAGGCATAGGGGTAATTCCATGTTTAACCAAATTTAAAGAGATCTAAACAACCTTCTCTTAGGGTGAAAAATTTAGTTATAACAGTTTTGGCACACCTGGTGAGACTTAAGTTTCAAAAGAGTGGAAGGATTTTGGTGTGTTATTATATCTATCAGACTTTGGAGGCATTCAAGAAAACACTAATGGTGATTCTAAATGCAATCAACTAGTTATAAGCAGCCCAAATACTTATTATGAAAAAATTTGCTAAAAATATTGTGTTTACTTTGACTAATGAAGTTTTTATGGATAGATATTATGATAGTTACTACTATATACCTCCATAAAAACCTTGTCATGAACCATTATATGTTCATCAACATCCCTATCAAGATTGTTAGCAGACCTATGAGCCATCACAACCCTATGGTCAACCTATTTCTTCTCCATATGATCATGATGTTGTTGAGTAGCCTTATGGAGAATCCTATAAAGAAGGATATCATGAAGAAGAATATGTTATTAAGACTCTTGATCAATAAATTTTAGTTCTCAAAAGGATCATATAATAGAAACAAAGGAGACCTTTCCAAAGCTCCTATCAACACAATCAGTACTATCCAAACTATCAAGGTAATAAACCACCCTTTCAAAGTCATTTAAAAGTTCAAGGATAACTATTTAAATAAAAATCATATAATGGTTATAATACCAATGCTCCCTCCACCTCAAAATTATTAGTGCTTACTAGCTTTAAAATTATAACTTGGAACCATGTAGCTAAGTCTTGGGGAAAGCAAGAGGAAGAAATCCAAGATCAAGAAATTAATGTCAAGGAAGAAACCTTATGCCTATTCTATCCCCATTCCCCCTTACTTAATAGCCTCAATTTTTTACATCTTGGAGGTCTATCCAAGAAGATTTTCAATATAAAAAATCCCTTACTTGAGAATTTGGAAGATAATGTTGCAACTGCTAATAATGAACTTCAAGAAGACTATGAGAAGGATGAGGTGGATGATGAGGATAATAGAACACTTATAGAAAATTTAAACCTCCTCTCTCTCCAAGAATTATTTCAATGGTCTCCCATTTTTAAGACCCAAAATTGAAAGAATAACCCTTCCATCCCCATGCCCATTCATGAAACATCCACCACACCTCACACTCATTCTCCAACCAAAAACTTATTCACCACCTTCCTACCTCATCCTTTATTGAAGGAGAACCCATCCTATGTGAGGTAAGTGAAGACTATCAAGCCAAAGTTAAAGTTTATCAAGAAGATGACTTAAGTGATTATGATGAAGAGTTAACTATAGGGACTCCACTTGGTGAATACAAGCATAAATTTATCTTTTTGAGTGAATAAAAGGATGATCAAGATCAAGTTGCAGCTACCAATGAAGAGTTTGATCAAGGAATGAAGGAGAACGTGCTTTAAAATAATATCTAATCAACTAAGTTTGTTGAGTCTATTGAGCATGATCAAGAATTTGGTTTTGAAAAAACAATATAAGATGAATTAGCTATCCATTCCATGGAAGAAGATGACTTATGGCAAAGATTTAATGAGATATGTGAAGTGTTTGAGTTTCTTCAAAAGTCTACACCTCTTGCTGGTCAAGTTGAATACATTCTTGTTGATGCATTGTCTCTTGAAGGACAATATGATAGTTTCCAAAGTACTAATCCTATTAAATTGGAAACCAACATTGAAGTTGAAAAATCTTCAAGTAAACAATTTGAAGTTGATCAAGTACACCATAACCAAGAAGATGAAGTTGAATAAGTTCTAATTCTTAAAGAATAATAAAACAAAGGTGATTGGAAATATGTTAAGTTTATTCAAAAGGTTGAAGGACTTTGAAAGGTTGAAAGGTATGTGAATAAGAATACCAAACAAAATGTTTTCATTAAAGATAATAATGAAGATGATGCTAAGTATTCAAATATATTTGAAGAACTTGGTGAGCTTGTATTTGTTGTTATTGTTGTATTGGAGATCATGTCAAAGAGAGTGGCAAGCATGAAGGAATTGAAAACATCAAGGCCAAATATCAAAAGGAAAATTGATTCATGCACACCTTCATATCATGGAGAAAATTATGGTGAAATTTTCACCTTTTATCTAGGAGGAGGATATTTATTTTAGGTTAGTTTGTATATAGTCTAGGTTTGCTTAAGATGTTACTTTTGTGTTTCCTAAATGCTTGTTGGCACGTGTGTGTCTCCATTTATTTGATTTTGTGTGTGTGTCTTAATTTTTTGTGTTTTTGAGGTAATAAAATTATCGTGTTGGTCAAGTTTCAAGGTCTAATCTTATTGTCTTAGAGTGTAATTGACTCTATATCCCACTGGAAGGACAAGGCTACTGGTCTAGTCAGCATAACAAACATGTTACCCCTATGAGTCACCAATTTTTTATCCAATTATGACCACCCAAGTCAAAATAGGACCCATATAGGAATTTTTTTGAACCTTAGGTGATTTAAGATGTCCTAGTTGAGTCCAAAATACCTTATTATCATTTATTAACGTAAATTTAGAAAGATTAAGTCTCTTTTATGTGTTTTGATCTATTTGGGTATCCTAGGTCAAAAAGGTCAAAAGGGTCATTTGTGGTGCCTTAAAAATGTTTAATAGGTTATTATAGGTTTATTAATGTAATTTTATGTTTCAAATACCTTTTTAAAAAGTTTCATGAAGTTTTAGAAAGTTTGAAGACCATTTTCTAGTTCTAAGGTGTTGAAAATGCATATAAATGTGATTTTTGGATAACATTGGTATATGTAAAAGTTACATAATTTAAAAATAGGTATGAAAAACCTTTAAAATACCTTGGATAAATTATATAAATTTACACATATCATAGGAATATGAAAAAGTTAGATTCTTCATTTTCAACACTTATTTGAGGAGTTAGAGGGAGTTGTATGGACTCTTGAAGTCACTTGCAAGTGAAAAAAAATTTAGAACATACTTTCATTTTTTAAATTTTATAATACATCTTGGTAATAGTTTTTAATTCCAAAAATTTCATAAATATTTATCTATCTCTCTCATTGTCACCTTTACAAGCTAGTGAAGTCCAACTTCAAGCAGATGGTACAAGCCATTCAGGTAGAGTTAAGGGATAATATTTTGGCCAAAGTTTTGGACCTCTATGGGATTATAATTTTTGTAATTGATATATGTATTGGTTTCTTATATTTATGAACATTCACTAAGATCCTAGACTACTTTATGAGAACTCAAAACCCCATAGTTTGAGTATAGAGCAATTCCAAAAAAAATTGTGAATTCATGTTTGCTTGAAATTAGTTGGAGTGTGTTTTCAGATGTTTTTATATGCCTCAAATACATTCATTCATCATGGTGGAATGTTTGGATAGTCTTTTGGCATGAAAAGTCTCTCTTGAGAGTCGTTTGAAGTGACTAGTCATGTTTATCTATATTTATGAGTTTCCAAGTGTTCAAATTCATTTGATTAAATATTTATGGTCTTTAACTCTCTCCAAAATACATTAATAGCCTTCATAATAGTCAAATATTATGTACATTTCTCAATTAGTCACTTCCTTCATTCACCCTCTTGAGACTATTTTCTATGTGTTTGCATAGCAGACTGAGTTGGAAGTATTTGAATATGTTTTTTTAAGGAGATTTTAGGTTGTTTCTTCATGTTTAATATGTTTTTTAAATTAATTTAATCGTATTTGAGTCATAAAATTCATATTTTCACCTTTTAAGGTTCTAAACACAAAAGATTGTATAACAGTCACCTACCTCCCGTAGGTCTGTAATTTTAAGGTTTATTCATGTTATCAATGGATTTTGAAATATATCCAATTATGATATCACATTTTTAGAGTTTAGTTTTAAAATAATCATGGATAATTAATGTTTCTAATTATTTGAAGACAAATAAAGTGGTGTTTAAATGATAGGCTAGTAGCCTAAGAAGCATTTTCTAGGACCGTATGAAGAGAAATAATGAACATAGAATTTGAATATGCCTTGAAAATGTTTATGTACTTGTAATTAAGTAATAAATATTCCATTAAATAGGTTTTAGTACTATTAAATTTCATGATATAGTGAAAATGGTCAATTCCAAACCAAACTTAGCCCTTTTCAAAATACATACATACAATTAGTCAAGAAATGAGCCTTAGACAATACTGATGGTGAAGTTGGGAGATTCAAAACACTCAAAGTATATAAAGACATCATAAAAAAAAATTATAAAATCATAAAAAGTATATAAATATTAGTAAGGAAAGGCCTAGAATGTAGTTAGACCTAATACACAGTCAAACTCCTTCAACATCAACACTTACAACCAACCTATTAAAGGTTTTACCTTGGGTAGAAATAATGAAGAAACATAGAGGGTTTAAAATATTTGAATGAGATATTTATAAAAATAACATTATTTAAGTGAGAGTTTAATGTTGAATATGGTTCCTAAACCATCAAGACTACAAACAAACTCCAAACCACTATACTAAAAAATCTTCACACACCTACAATCAACTGTTGAGAAAGCTAGTTTTTAAATAATAGTGAGTTGTCAATTTTGAAGGAAATGAGATTTTATAGTATTTTAATAAGGTCATATATATCAAACATCATGATAGTATAGGAATACTATTGGAAATAGGACTCCTCGAATACTATGTTGGCAGATCAGCCTCAAATAAACACACACAAGCATACAGTCTGTCCAAGTAAATTAAGGCATCTCCAAATATTTAAGTGGTTATTTGTGTGAATTTTTAAGGAAATAAAATAAATCAAGGTCATCAAACCATTTTATATCATTGAGCTCCTAAGCCTAAGCAAATGGTAGTAGAGTGAAGGACCAATAAGGGTCATAAAGTAATTGTTATCACACTTTCTTGCATACCTTTTGAAGATTGAGAGTAAATATAAGAAAAAACATTGATTTGAATATTTATATAAGGTTAAAAAAATCCATCATAGTTTTAAAACTCAATCAATGGTGAAACACCTCAATAAACCCTATTCTTCAACCCTGCACAGTCTTAAAATAACAAGACCTAGGCTTACTTGAGTAGTCAGTAAGGAGAATTAAAACTTTAAGACCTCTGATAAAATGTTTAAAATATTTTAAAATCATTTTATGAGACTAAAAACCTTTTTTAAATTGAAGAACATAGGCCTGAAGCTCGACACATAGTCCAATTCACACTCAAGACTATAAGGCAGTCAGCCTTAAGAGGAAATGGTGGTGGGGTCAAGTGGGGCTGAATGAAGATTTGGAGACCTTTAATAAATGTTAAATTACTTTAATAAACATTCCATGATGTCCCAAACATCTAACAGTTAATGAAAATAGAGAAAACAATCCATTATGGTATGTTAGGCAAACTAACATAAGAACCCTAGGCCTAGAACATGAGATGTTATAGAGAGTGTAAGTAAGAAAGAGGTTATAAAACCATTATAAAAGGTCAAGGAGGATCTCAACGACATTATTGAGGTCATTGGAGCTCAAAAAAAACTTAGGAACACCACCTACAAACTACAATCTTGCTTAGACCCCTTAGGATGCTTATTTTCAACCCAAGAGGTTAGTTTGTTTTAATTGGTATGGATCACACATGATTCATGGGACCTTGATATTGAAGGAGAATTAATCCACCATAATTTACTTCAAGTTTGTTAAATTGGTTGGGGGATTCATATATCCATATTTGTGAACCATCGTTAAGAGTTCAAAACACTTTCAGGCTACCTAGGAGAGCCATAAAGACTTGATGAGGGATAAATGAAGATTTATACCTCCATATGAATTAAAAAAACTTTAAAACCACCCATAAGTTTTTATATAATCTAAGTGGATCACCCAGATTTACTTGATCTAGATGGACTATTGTATGGATTGACATAAATTCACCATTTTATGTTTTTTTAATATTTTGTAGGGATTTAGGAGAGATGGACATTTTAAGATAATTTTAGAGGCCCCCTGAGATTTATTTCATCTCATAAAATTAGAAAAAAATATTAGTAACATTTGGAAGTACTATACAAAATCCATTTTGCAAGGTAGTACAAATAGGCTTGTGAAGGTCTTATTTTTGGCCATTTCATGATTTGGCTATAAGCACAATGTTCAAGAAGAAAAAAATTAACATGGAGGTTTGTCCTATAATGGTTAAACTAAATCACATGCTTCCTATAAGTTTCACATGTGCATGCATAATTTAGAGCCAAAATCCACTTTCTAGGCCTAAGGGCCTAGTTAGGCCTAATTGGTAGAAGAGATAGGTAGAAAAAGTAGAATTACACTTGGATTAAATTCATAAAATTGAACATATAATTGTAATAAGATAGAGGGTACTATAATATTACATTATATTATCAGTATCCTCTGTACAACTCTCACACGAGATTTACAAAAAAAGGGCTACAAAGAATGAGGCCTAATTAGGGATTTTAGTAAAGAATGACTTATTGGTGATGGTTTAAGTCATAAAAATGGATTTTTATAGGTCTTATATGATTTTAATATTTCATATGTGAATTTTTGATAAGCTATAGTAATTTAAACCAAGTTTTGACACTTATGTATAAAATAGACCTAAGGAGATGAAGAGCCTTCTAGACACCTTGCAAGAGAAAGAGGTGATGTGACAAATAAAACCTATTAGAGTCAGTTGAGAGGATTTAATATAAGAGAAAATAGGTATAATAAACTGATATTATTACCAATAAGGCCCCTTGTCCTTCAACATGTCAATAAGAAGAAGAGTTGCAAAGGGCTATTCAAGGTGTCAAGCAACCATTTCAATCCCCATACCACTTGGAGGGTCAAAGCATTTGAAGAGGAGAAAAATAGTCATTTAGGACCTTTTTAGGAAGTTCCATAACTCATCTCTTATTTCTAGCTCACATAATACTTATCTACTCTCTCTCCTACACACTTCTCTTTTCACACTTTTGCTATATATTGAGCCACTTTGGCTTTGAAATGTATCCTCCACCTAGGTATGGAGAAGCCCTAACCATTTTTTTTGAAGTTAATTAATAAAAAATTGAAGTTGACCTCATTATATGACTACATTTAGTGATAAATCTCTAAATGGTTGATCTTATCAAGTGTAAATATATATCACCTTATTTTTGTCCTATTTATCTTGCCTCATGTGGCTGTTTATCTATTACAGGTTGTAGTTGGTGTCATCACAGGTCTCTTGTGAGTATTGAAGAGGAATTATTCTTCCCTTTTATCCTTATATCTTTCTAAAAATTAATGATGCAATAGGTTCATTCTAGGATCATGTGTGTATATTCATGTTGTCTTATAGGTCTTAGTGTATTGTGTAATGTGTGGTAGTGATCAAAAAAGTTTGGTGCATCACCATTTTAGTTAGGTTTATTTAAGTTTTTTCTTACATTTTCCAAGAAAAAAATTATTGTGTGAGCCTAAGTGATTCACCAAGGGGAGTTATCTCTTCAATATAGAGGTTTACCCCTATTATAGACAACCCATAAGTCTAGGAGTAATCCCATGTTTAACCAAATTTGGAGAGGTCTGAACAACCTTATCCTAGGGTGAATTTTTTTGTTATAATAGGTTCCATGTGTAATTTATTGATTATTCAAGCTATCAAAAGATCTAAGACCTCTAATAGGTCTAAGATATTGACACCTCTAACAGGTCTAGGAGACTAACACATTTGACATGTTATATGTGGCATTTATTCATTTGTTGAGCTCTCCTAGGATCTGACACCTTTGAATGGTCTATGAGACTGACACATTTGACAGCGTTCACATAGTATTTCTTCTTTCATCAATCTCTCCTATGAGGTTTTATGAAAAGTGACTAAGTTAAAATAAAGGCCACATAATTAATTGAAATCTCACCTACCTACCATCAAATCTTGATGAAATGCCGAGTAGGACTGTACAAGATTGACACATCTAAAAATCAACACGAGTTTAACTATAGAAAAAACATAGTTTATGAAATAAAATTATAAGTAAAAAAATCTCTTATTATTTTAGAAAATAGATAGGACTAAACTTTCTTTAGACCATGTAGACTATAGAGGCCTTCAACAAAGACTGACTCAAAATATCACAAAATGTTTGATAGATCAAGGTAGAATATAGGTTCAAGGTTTCACCATGTACAAGGATGATTGGACGGGGATTGAAACTTTGAGAAAGCTTTGAGTTAATAATTTTAAAATGGGTCTTCCACTTCTTTGAAAAAGCTCATGCACTATATACTTTTTAATAAGGTTCACACTATTATGACTGACCCAATAATGAAGCTCATGTTGGGTCAGAATGAACTTGGGGAAAGTAGAGGAAAGGGGATCACCAAGTTGAAATAATATAACATTGAGATCATACCATACAATATGGTCAAAGGATAAGGCATCACTCATTTGATTACTAAATTTAACTCTAGGACCACTATGATGTAAATATATTAGACTCAAATAGTGTCAGATCAATGGCATGACCACATTATCAATTATTTACTCTATAAGACATGCCATCATAAATTAAATTATAATTAAAAAGATATTTATGATTGAAGGCACACCATTACATGTTGAATAAATTAGTCCTATATCATTATAACTATGAAGGAATTTATCCTGGGTGTGGGACCCAAGATAAAGCTAATGAAATCATGAACAGTTTCCATGAGAGACTAGGAAGTGGTCACCTTTCTAGTAACCCATAAGATGTTTATAGTTGAGTATAATTGGTCTGTGATATTAAAAAATGTTCATAATCATGTCATAATGTTCCATGAATACCAATATTTTTTACGAATAAATAAACACACACAACTATGCCTTTGCAACTAGTTGTAGAAGGCAAACCATTTTCCTAATGGTGAATTGAATTTATTGGTGTCCTCAACCTAAATTATATTTAAGGACACAAGTTAGTACTTATATCCACTAATTATTATACTATATGGATGGAATCAGTAAAAACAAAAAATAATATAACCTAAAAAGTGATTAGGTTCCTTGAAGAAAATATTATCATAAGGTCTGGCACTCCTCTCTCTCTAGATAGAGATAATGGATTTGCATTTCAGTCAAGTTAATTCATTAAATGGGATTATGACAATAATATCATATTGAAGTTTTATTAAAATCATTACCCCCAAGGAAATGGAATGGTTGAATAAAAAATAAGAACCTTATTAATACCATAAATAGATTTTCCACAGACAAACTAAGGAATTGGCATTTACTGCTAAAGTATACTCTATGGGATGACAAAACTAGACACAAACATGATTTATAAGCTTACCCATTCCTCCTCATGTATGGGAAATATCTAGTGCTTCATATTACCTTAAATATCATGTCATATGAATTTATGCAATAATACATGGGAGAAGATGGCTTCATACAATCACAATTGCTAAATATCCTCCAAATGGAAGATGCATGAGATGAGGCATTGAAAAACATAATCATGAATTAGGATATAGTAAATATATGGTTAAAAAAAATGTCTAAAATAAAGTTCTTCATAATCTTATACCTAGTCTTATTGTGGGACAAGGCACACTATAAGAAAGTGCAATATTATAAGTTAGATCCTCTTTGGATCAATCCATTTTAGATCTCAAAAATTATGATAAATAATGCTTTCAAGCTAAAGTATTTGTAAGGAAAGGACCTCACTCTAATTGTGAATGGGTAGTTCTTGAAGCAATAATTATAGACTGAAGTGATTGTAATTTTTATTTTAGGCATAAAATAAAATAAAATAAGTTTCATTTCAGTTTTTATTTTCTATTTTATCTTGATTTATATTTTCTATTGCATTGTTTTATTTATGTTTATTGGTATGCCCTTGTGTCTTTTTATGGCTATCCAAGTTTCCAATTAAATTATTACATCATAAATTTATGATTTCCTAATTGCATAATCTCTGAATACATAGTACTGAGACATGTGAACAATTTCATATTGGATGATGAAGGAATGAATCCACCAAAAAGTTTTAATTTTTTTTGAAAGTATGATTTTATCTTATATACCTGAAATATCCTAGTATAAAATTTGAGATCTTCACAACATAATATGATAATTGTTTTAAGAATAAGCATATGAATTAATAAAAGTTTTCTTATTGAAAGGAGGTTGACATTAAAATTTTAAGAATTAAATAATTACCTTGAGGCCTATGAAACAACTGATAAATATTTCATGATAAGATTTTTTCAATTAATCTCTTAACCTTGGATGTAATGGTTCCCAAACCTCTTGGAGAAATAAAATCAAAGGATAATGTGAATATCTCAATAAAATAAATGAATTTATCTTAATAAAAGGTGATTTATGTAATCTCCATCATGACTATGGATGCCTGGTTGGAAATGAAGCAAGGCCTAGAGTGGAGCCAAATGTATCTCTATCAAGGCTATAGACACTTGGATAGTAGGAGATCAATTCCAACACCTTCCTTACCTAGCCAAAAAATTACAAAAATTGAAAACCCTTTTGAAAATTTAAATCATGGAAGTCACCCCTATGTTGTTTCAATGTCCCCAATGGTAAATGCACATGATTTAGTTTTAACACACATTATATTCTTGAAGGTATTAAAATATAGTATGATGTTTTTTAGAACTAACCCAAATGTCCTATTTTATCTAAAAATATTAAATTTTCTTCCATGATTTATTTGGGTTATCTAAGGTCAAACTAGAAATTATGAATTCTAAACACTTTCCAGTGTTTTCCCCATATAATCACCATTGTTTTGTCCAACATCCCCATTCCTTTTAAAATGGAGGCCCTAATTAAATTTTAATGAATATCTCTTGGAAAATATATGTTTATTTACAATTGAGTTAGAAAATAATATATTTTAAATTTAAATATATGAAGTCAATTTATTATGCAAAGCTTTTTTGATTCTCCCTTTTAACTTCTAATGTTTCAATCAAGTGATTTAAATGCAAAACTCATGTATGATAATTGGAGAATGTGATGAATTAAGTTGTTTTATGCTATTTTAATCAAATATAAAATATGTAATCTTTGGGAATTTATTATAATTGTTTCATTTATTATTTTTCCTTTTAAAATTTGATCTCAAGTTTGTTCTCTTATCTCATAGGCTCAAAAACTAGGTTCATAAGATTTCTCTCCTATTTTCACCTAATCACACAAATTATACTAAATTGTATGGAATATAATTTGTATTTGTCCTTTATTTCATGCATTTTTATTTCTTAGTTAGTCAATTTTTAAATTTATGTTTCACTAACTTTATGATCTTTGTCACATAGGTTTAAAAAACTTATTGACATATTTTTAGACTTAGTCATATCTATTCATAGCAATTCATAACTTTCAAAGATAATGAATTGGATATTATAGTCCAAGTGGAATGTATTGACAAATTCAAAATATTAAGACTTGGCACATTTTTCATGTTTATTCATAGTCAACCTAATATTTACACATGGCATGTATTTGTGTCTTCACAAATGTTTGTAGATGAATCTAAAATAAAGGTTATGAGGGGTTCGAGCTTTAAGTAGTGCCATGATTCAATTTTTCATGTTTTTTCATCCTCATGAATTAAGATATAAGTTTTTTTATTCCAAAACTTATGGGGATACAAATCAATATCAATTTTCCAAAGTGTTGACATTGTATTCATTTGTTCAATCATACTAGTTGTAAGCATTTTACATAAAACTAAAACTATGAGGCTGTGAAGAAATAGAATAATGCCATGTGTAATGACCTCAAAATTATTCACAATATATAAATATATTCAAAAAAATGTAGGGACAGGACTAAATCAATGGTTTCCACTTATTCACAAATATAAATGGGGTTTTGTACTCAAAATCCCAAAGCCAAAGCCATGGATATGCAAAATTATGATGCATGGTAACGACATAAATTATGAGAACATAAGCAATCCTCATTTTCAAAAACAATTTCCATGCTAGTCTAAGGGCCCAAATTCAAATTTAACAGTCATCACTACCCAAAAAACTATCAAATATATAGGCATTGGAGTAACCCGCAGTCCTTTGTTGTCAAAATTTATGGAATTAGAAGGTGGACACATTTATCAAACATGGAACAACCAAGTTCACCATGATAATTTGTGAGAAATAAACATATTTCTACATGATAATTGAATGAATATAATGACACATTTATTATGTATGGGATGACGATGCTTACATTGAATTTTTGTAATAAGGAGATTGGTATAAAATATCTTCGAGGAATGTTCATAAGCTATTTTCTACTCCCCTATGTTAAATTTTCTTAATTATTAGTATAATTGTGGTAGATGTGAACTACATTATCCATAAATTTTCTTAATTCTTAGTATAAATGTGGTAGATGTGAACTACTTTTTTAGAGAATGGTATGAAATTTGATTGAATTTTTTGGATTTAGTTAGTCTAAGTGAATTAATAACTTAGATATCATTTTGTATTGTCAATGATAAAATTAATTATTATATATGGATGTGTTGTGCTTAAAATTATTGTATATTTATTCATTTTATAAAGTTGTGTTGAGAAGATTATATCCATTAAGAACTTTCCCATAGACTCCTTCTTGTGACTATCTTAGTTTGATATTAAGATAGATTATATATATGTGTAAATGTTGGTTAATTTATAAATGTTTACACAAGGATCAGTATCTGCATTATGTAAAAGAACCTCATTATTTTCTTCCCTACCCTATTCTCCCCTTTTATGTTTCATTTACCTGATCACCACTTAGAACTTAGGTGTCATTATGAATATTAATATGAAGAATCAATGAGAATCTAATATACTATGAAAAATTGGATGTATGATTTATTTCCTCTAGTGGTAGTATCTACATTGTTCATAGTGTTATTCCAAGTAGGCAATGTAGGTGAGCCAAATACTAAGACTCATGCCCTAGATTATCTTTGATAATCCTAAAATGAGAGGGATTTTAGCCCATTGAATTCTCTTAGAGGTGTTCATATAACATACATCAATGGACATCACTAAGGTGCATTTACCTTAATTTATCATATAAAATTATTAATTTGGTTTATTGTATACTTAGATATTGGGACATATGAAATATTTTTTGAATAATTTTGAATTTAAAATGAAATTAATCTCATTAAGACTACACAAGTGTCTATTTTTTTTCATGATAATAAAGTAATTACCATTTGAATAGTTATTTATGATCCTCTCACATAAATTCAACATGAGATGTTATCTAAAAAACTACCAAATAAGTTAATCATATAACCTCAGGTATATGCACCTAAAGTTCAAGTACCTACTCA
Source organism: Torreya grandis (assembly GCA_037957365.1). NCBI lineage: Eukaryota > Viridiplantae > Streptophyta > Pinopsida > Cupressales > Taxaceae > Torreya > Torreya grandis. The sequence goes on along the minus strand of JARHVA010001276.1, from coordinate 2,024,818 downwards.
TCTATGTACTAAGGTTATTTACGTAACCTTTTGATTATATTCAAAATAAATAACCTGCCAATGATCTATCCAATTGACACACCATTCAAATATCAAAAATTAAAACGTTAAATAGGAAACCAAATCTTATATAGCTTATTATAGTGATAATTATTACCAAAAAAATTATTACACATGAAATGATTATACCAATGATACTTACTATAGTGGAAATGATTATACTAATGATGATAATAACGGTGGTGATGCATTAATTTTATTGGAATCATAGGTCCAAATGCAACTAAATATTTACCATCATGACATGCCAACATATAAATTATAATAATATGATCAATTATTTGTATTTTTTGGTTAGCCTTGCACACTAAGCCATAAGATTGAACTAAATAACCTATTTTCTTCATAGTTTATTTTATTTTCTTGCTTGCTTCTAGTTTCCTGATTGTATTTGGAATTAATTTATTTTTGCATGCATATTTTTGAAAAATTTTGCTTCTCATTTAGCTTCCTTCCATATTATTACCCACTTGGGTCTTCCATCACCTAAAATTATTTTTAGTTCCCTATTGTACATATTTTGAAGCTACCTTCTTATTTAAATACTTTCACTTTTTGGTTATCTATTGACTTCACTCTCCAATTACTCTTATGATCCCAATATAATTATTCTACCATATTCATTTATGTTTTTTAATTTAGTTCCAGCCCTTCCCTTTGATTGTTTTCTCCTATTCCAAAACATTGCATGAATTACCCCATGATGACAACATAATACATATCAAGTCCTTCCACATTAGTTCCAACACAACTCCAAGGGAAGTTATAGGTTAGTAGGGATCCATCCCTTCTTGCTTGTTATCAATTATCCCCTTTGTATTATATTCTTCCTTGATGTATTTATTTTATTACTTCAAGTTTGCTTAATTTTTTTTGCCTTTATCTTTATCTATTACATATCTACATAACTTAAAATATCATAATCATTTCCCCATTGATGGAAGTTATATAGGCATTTTTTATACAATTTATATTGATTATATTATTGAATTAGATGTAATATGTAATTTTTTATACATATGATTATGGATTCATAGTCACCCAAGGGCATCCTTATGCTCTCATCATAGTCAGCCTTATGCATACAATGGGGGAATCCTTATTTGACCCAATAATGTTCAAATTTATATATTTCCTGGTAGCTTTTATCTTATTGATCTCTCTATTATATTATATATCTTGGTATAACATATATATTTCATGGTTGACTTATGAGTGATTTCTTCTAATTTCTTCATGTGTTTTTTATATTTATTACTATTTAGCATGCTTCTCTTTTTCCCCATTTATTTATTCTAAGTGTGATATAATTTATATGTTCCTTGGCTGATTACCCTATTTTTTATTGTTTACTCTACATTATTATGACAGGTGCCATGATCTATATCATGATTATAGCATGCGTATATTAGGGTATACTTTTATTGTGATTAGTCAATTATACACTGTCCATTCAAGGCATGATACACCTATTCTTATATTAGTTATATCTTGTCCACATTGAGGCATATTACTCACACCTTCAATGGTTACCCATACCATTTTAGGGGAAACCTATTATTATATTTTCTTATATTTATTATACATGCTTTTAATGATGATATATTTCTATGACTATACCAAAATGTATTATAAATACTATTTGATGGTAATGTTATATTATGATTTCATATTTTACACATGGAACTTATAAAAACTTTGTTTTGAGAGGAGTGATATTAAATTACATCTCATGCCTCAAAAGGGAGGCATATGATTCACTTATTCTATCTTTAATTACATGATGATACACACCAGACACACTATATACATTCCCCTCTACATAGTTAGAGGTGGCCAATAAGCACATTTTAGTTATTTAAAATATAATAGTAACTAGGAAAAAAATGAAATTATTTTATCATATATACCTAATCACCACATAATTTTTATATTATACAAACATAGCAATATAGTTTATATACCACTATGAGTATTAATTCATAATCTTTTATTTTACTCAGTGATTTTAGAAGTTTTTTTTATTTTTTATTTATATAAACATTGACCAGCTTATGTCTATTGCCTTTTTTGTAAGTGCATTATATATTCACACTTAGAACACAATAACATGGATTATCTTTTGAGGACCATCAATGGTAGTCAAAATTCTTGTGCATATTTCATAAAGAAGGTTTATTTTTATTTTGTGGGTCATAAGAGTTGGAATCTATGATAAGGTAATATATCTACCCATTTTAATTTTATTTCATCATCATATATATTATTAATTATAATAAAAAATTTAAAAATTTATCCAACAATTCTTCTTTAATCCCTCATAGGTACACTTGTTTATTTTACTTTGATATGCACACATAAACACACACATCAAGGTAGGGCATCATGAAGATAATTAAATTTAGTACATGAAAAGTTAATTTATATAGTATTATCATATTTAAGTATATGGATAATTGGTTTATATTATGATCTTATTGGTTTGTCTTCCCTTGTGTTAGGCCCCACATTGGCTTACCTTGCTTTATTTTGTCATAAATAACTTTAATTTTAATTCATTTTGGATCATTGATAATACCACCATTTAATCCAGAACACTTGAAAACTAAAAAATAAAAAAATTATTTTATCTAATATGACCCCTAATTATATTAGAATGTCCAAATTCAATCTTGATTGTCTATTTTGTAGGTTTGTTAACCCATGTTCCTAGTTTTTTTAATTTTTTGTTCCTTGTTTATCAAATTTCCTACTTTTTGATTTTCATATTTCAATCTAATAAGGTATTAATTTTAATTCATAAAGTATATAAGTATAAAAAAACATTAATGAATTTAAGATACATGAATAAACATTCCTAAGGAAAAAACACAAAGCTAAATTATTAAGCCATAGATTATTAAATTTCAATGAAAAAATAACATTGTTAGGGTAACACCCCTTATACCAAAATTTAAATTTAATACATATTCAAAGATCATATAAAATATATTAGTTTATTTTATCTCATAAATAGGGACAAGGGGAAATATCTTCATATTACACTATATTAAAGTTTGTACTACATGAGTGATGATTTCCAACTTGTCAAAGAATAGGGTTTTGTCTAAGGTAGGCCCCTCACAAATAATTCCCCTTTTCATGGTTTTGTGAAGATATTCTGAGATTATTATGTTTGGGAATAAGGATAATAAATTAAGGAAGATATATAACTCAATTCAATAATCTAAGATAATTTTTTGAAAAACATGAGCATAAAAGGCTACTCAAAATTTTTTATCCAAATATGTCACCTATAAACAATATCAAACATACTAACTAGAATACAAATCAGCCTCTTAGATAAAGAAAATAATAATAGTATGAAAATCATCAAATTAATTTAATTATACTTGTTATCTACAACTTCTCAAATCAACATCAATTTTTTAGGTTTGCTATGGGACTAATTTTAGACCCAATTTCAACATTCGACAACACATGGTTAAGTTAAAATTTAACTATTTATTTATGGATTATCCTTCTTATGTTTAAATCATATTATTATATTTATTTTTGAATTTAAAATATGTTTCTATTTATGTATTATTCTAGTTATGATTCACCTTTAACATATAACATGTATTAGGATATGTGTGATTGATTTGTTTCTATATTAAATTTTAAATAAGTCATATGATCATTTCTAAAGATTCATATTTTTAGTGTGGATAGATAGGGAGTATAAATAACATACTTGTGTTATACATAGGAGTCAATTATTAATATTTGATCATCATATTATAAATTTTACTCACTATTGTAAGATTATGAAGGTTTCCCCTTCAAAGTGGCTCATCATTTGCTCAATTTTTTTTATCTACCTCAATCATATTTTGATCTATTAATATTATTATACTCAAGTGGTATAATAATTTCATTAAAAATGCTATCAAATATTTGATTTGTGAAAATGTGTAGTCAAAACCCTAATTTTGAATAATTTCATATATCTCATGAACCATTTTTATTTTTTATAAAATTTGTAGAGTTATCCAAGAAAATTTCAAACCAATTTTTAGCTTTTAGTGATCATTTTTGGTTGAGTTATATTGAATTTATCATTTTTCATAAATTTATTCTACATGATAAAATTTTAGGAATTATTTATGTTTATTTACATTTTCATAAAGTTTGAACAAATATAAAGGTGTTATATTCTTTCATTTTTTGTATTTGAGTCTAACCTAAGTTTGAAACTGGTTGGTCAGAGTTTGATTGAACTAAATTCTATATTTTAAAGTATTAGAATTATAGGAAGTAAAAAATTAATACCAATATGAAAAATCATAACAAATAGGATATAAATTCTGAGTTTAGATTAGGTAGGACTTATGTTATGAGGTTTTCTTTGTTGGATGATAAAGTGCAAAATTTGGAGGATAATATATGCAATGAAATGAAATGATATACGGATAAAATTAATACATAATTTATTACTCTCTTAAATTTTATCTATATGATAATCTCATAATTAATTCAACATGGATATAAGGGGTAACATAGTATTGATCTAAATACTACACAACCTCATCACATTGCTAACTCTAATTCTTGACATTAAGAACCTAGTGCAACATGTGGATATGTGTAAGTTTGATGGAAAGGATATGATCAACTAGATCAACCAAATGTATTTTTTTTATCTATGTTAGATCCCATGTGAGAATAAGGTTACCTTGGATTCCTCACATATGAAATCTGACTAATTAATATTTTTATCAATGTATGTGTGCTCAAAAGAAGAATAAGGATGTCAGTGTCACTTGGTTATTTTTCACATAGGAGTTACATATGTGCTATAGTATTAGTGTGATGGATAATTAATTTAGATAGTTGGAAAATTATGTAAAATAATTTTGGCCAAATATTATATTCATCAATTCCATAACATGTCCTTGCAAGTAGAGACAATTACATATGAGAATTTGAATGACATATTTCTTGGAAGTCTCAAGGACCACATTCAACATGAGGTACACATTTTTTAATCCTCTTAATATTTATAATTATATTATCATGACATGTAAGGTAGACAAGATTCACTAGAATAAAAGATCAAATCACTCCAAAATAGTCATTCCATAATTCTATCAAGTTGATACCTCAAAAAATTAAAGAAACAATGGAAAAAGGGTTATGTTTTGTGAAAAAAAATATATTTGATGACATAAATGGTAAAAATAAGTTATTATACATCGATAGAACCAATAAATAATAAGAGGATAAATAATTAGCATTTGGGTTTGTGGATGAGCTATAGGAGGAGCTAGGATATCCTCAACCAACTATCTATTTCCATGCACTTTTAGGTATTTAAAACCCATTCAAGGTAGTGGTTTTTTTGAGAAAAAGAAGATGAAAATGTTGATTGACTAGGGAAGCACTCAAAATTTCATTGAAAATAAGTTGATTATGTTCTTGAAGTGTTTTTTTTATGTAGTTATAAAATTTCAATTAATTACTGATGGGGATAGATTCCATTACTCCAGGAAATTTCGTAGTACTAAACTCAACAATGCATATTACCTACTATATTTACATATGTTTTCATTTCCCATGGGTGGATAAAATATTGTGTAGGAATTAAAATGGCTTAATGAATTGGGAATAATTGAGAACTTTCAAGAGATGTATTCATTTTCATTTTGAGGGTATGAAATTAAAACTATATGGGTTATGCACAAAGTATCCATAATTTATGAGCTCTCATCGAATGTGAAATATGATTAAAAATGAAAATGATGGGTTTGTTTCATAATGTTTTCCATTATAAGTACAATAGTTAAGGGTGCCTACACCTCTAGATCTACATGCAATTTTATAAGTGCATTTAGAAGTTTTTGGGGATATGCCAAAAGGATTGCCTCCTAAAATAAATTATGATCATGTCATTTAACTAGTTCTAAGGAGCCAACCACCTACATTATCCTATTTTTGAATTAATAGTGTTTAGTAGGTATAAAACATTGAAATATTATTTATATTATAATATATGAAATTTAAGAATAAATATGAATGCAAAGGTTAAATTGATAATTAAACTTGAAATAAAAAATGGCATATGATCAAAATAGTAAGTATAACCAATAATAAGATACTTATATTTTATAATTATTTCTTGATTGTAACTAATTCTTGGTATTAGAAATCAAGATAAAACATGACTATGAAAAAAAAGATCTAGAGGAAGGGTATGTGAATATTTTTAGATAGGTCTGTGCTCCTTGGAAAACATTGCAGGCTAGTCATGTCTATTGACTATGAACTTGTTCATTTTGATTGTAATGAAAGTATTATTTTTATACCATCTGTTCTTTTGTCTACTAAGAGAGTTTAGATACTTAAATTATTTAAATTCCATGCAAAAATTGTTTTTTTTCCTTCTCTTTTACTTGGAAACCTTAAGTGTAATTTTGAGAGCAAGAAACCTAAAAAAGGGGAAGTGTAATGGGGTAAGTTGACCCAAATCACCCTCATTGATGAAAAACTAGTGCCTATGTATCTAGATAATCTAAGAAAAAAATTAAGCCACACATAGTTCTCCCACCTAAAGTGATTATGAAATTGTGCTCCTTAACTATATGTATGCAACTAGAAATTTAACTTTCATACTTTATACTATTATCTCTTGACTTGATTTGAAATGATTTAGAAATAGCTTGTGATTACTCTAAGTGAACGATCTTAAATTTGGGAATAGTAGGATTTTTTTTTTTAATAAATGGGAAGTAGTGTATAAGTACTCAATATATAATTCTAGGCTATGAATAATGAATGACATTTGATTTATATTTATAGGAGTGAAATTAGATAATAGAGAATGAATGTTCCTCCCTATTGGTTTGAAATGATGACTTGTATTTATAGTGTTCAATGATCCTAATACCTTATAGATATTTAATTAATGATATCATCCAGATCAATTTAGTTTGAAGTGGGATGATTAACCTTGAACTATGTTGACTAGGTTGACCTATTTACAAAGCATGCACCAGAATGTTCAAGACTACATCGATATGATCAATGTAGTTGGGATGGGATGAATAATAGTTAGAAATACATTGAATCAAGCTAATATAGTGATAAAATATAGGCCTTGATTAGTTAGAGGATGGATGATGGAAGAGGATAGCTCAAGGGATCAGATTTGGGAAAGTTGGAACGAATGTAGGGATGATAGATAATAAAAAATGTCTCTCATGAAGCACCATCATTCTAACTGTCCATTTTTTAGTTCATAATTTAAGGAATGCACTTAGAGAGATTAAAACTTAACAATTTGCTACAAGATAGAAAACATTTGTAAATTGTAAAGTTTAAAATATTTGTGTATATATATACCCCACCTAATGCTCATCACATGTCACCAGAGTGTAATGTGGGATGGTGATTAGGGAAAGAACATAGTAACATAATAACTGAGCTAAAAAATGTAGTATAAAGACTAAAATAATGATAATAAATTAAATAATTGAATATACCATATGCATATATTTATTTACATTTATCACTTAATGGCTGCATGTTATATTTATAATCTTGATTATGGAGGCTGAAATAATTGCATTGGACAAACCCTAGGGATAAAAAGATATAAATCAAAACTAATGAATATAGGAGGCTCAAAGTAAATGAAAAACTTGAAACACATATTTAATAACTTGGGAAATTGGTAATCTAGGATGTTAAGGGCTAGGTTAGGATCATAAGATTAAGGATTGTGAATAAAAATGGAGGAAAATAGGGTAACCATAAATCCAAGGTTATTAATGACCAAAAGACCCAAAAATGTATCCAAATTAAGAAAAGTAACAATCTAGATTGAAATTAATTTTTTTAAAATATAATAATGTAATCAATATCAATGAAAGAGAAGTAACAATCCATACTCGATCATTAATGGAAAAAATAAATGATTAATGTAAACTATAACTTTAAGAATTTGAAGAAGAAAAAATATGATCGTTAGTTCCTTGTTAGTAAATCTCAAGTGAATTCAAGTAAAACAATGCAATGGATATTAAACCATTCTTGCCTAAGTATTAGGTTAAACTTAAAATAATAAACAAAACTACAAGAGATATAAACATACAATAATGTTACCTCCCTTGTTAAAACTAATGTTCACTTATTGGCATAGAGGATGTTCTTGCTTGGATTATGGCATTAGAGACTTTGATCAGTGCATTATCCATATTAGTAGCACTTATCCAAGACCATATGGGGTTTGGCTTAACTTGGATTGGTGTGAAGCTTCTTGATATCAATTTGGCATTATAACATTACTTTGAGGGCCTTTTGAAGGCATTCTTATAAAATAACATTGCACATAAAATCTTGTTTGGATAGAGTGAGGGAACTTTTCTTTATATTTATTAAAACTAACTATAACCCTAAGGAGGTTAGGTTTAGCTTTAACCTTGGTTGAGTCTAAAATAACCTAGGTTAAGTTTAGGTGAACCTTAGGTTGGGTCAAAACAATCATGAAGGCTTGACAACTCATAAAAGATATTTATGAGCCATGACAACACCTAAAATATATTTATGAGGTTGTGACTCATCATTTATTGATTTTTAGGAATTAATAAAAAAATTTATTAGCTCCCTTGACTTTGAACTCATGTTTATTGAAAAATTCACTTTTTAGAACATGCAATTTCCTAATTCAACTTATAATTTTTACGTAATAAAGGCAATTAAGATTTTATTTTTAATTAATATTGTTTAGGGTTTTTGGCATTTGGAAATTATTTAAATTTTTTTGTATTAATAGATTAATAAGACACGAATATCAATTCGCTAGGTTGTAGTTTGACTAGGATTGAATACAAGCTAGGTTATCAGTGCATACAGGGTAATACCCCAAATAAGAAAGCCTAAACATGATTATTGGTAGTTATATCCCATGCACAGATGAGTCTAGCCCATTTGATTTTTTTTTAGACTTAAATTACATCATTTGCTATAAATCAATCTATTACTCAGTTTAGACATGAAAGTGGCCAAAAAAGAGTGTCTATAATATGTCCTTATTTGAGAGGGAATTGTGAGACATAGGCACAATAATGTCTTTTCAAAGAATGTAAAATTTGTTAATTTGAAAAATTCATGCCCCAAAGGGTGGTTGATTATCCTTGGATGCCCCTATGAGGGATCGGGTAGAAAATAAAGTTACAAAACATTCTATCAAAATGAAGAAAATGAAATGATAGTGGTAATAGAGGTGGAACTAATAATCTTCCCAAAGGTGGTTATAATCAGTAATGGAAGTTGAGATACTAATTTGCCCAAGGTGGTTATAATTAGTTATGAAGCGTAGTACACTAATTTTCTCAAAGGTAGTTATAATCAATAATGAAGGGTGGGAAACTAATTTTCCCAAAGGTGGTTATAATTAGTCATGAAGGGTAGTGCACTAATTTTATCAAAGGTAGCTGTAATCAATAATGAAGGGTGGGAAACTAATTTTCCCAAAGGTGGTTATAATTAGTGGTGTAGGTATATGCCATTGTAGGGTAGGTAGAGAAAAGAGATGATTTTACCAAAGGAAATTATAATCATTAGGTTGGTTAAAAATAATGATTTGCCCAAAGGTAGTTATAATTAGTTTTCCCTAGAAAGGAAAAATATATCATTGATTCATAAAAAAATACTTTGTTACATCTAGGCAAATTGACTAAGGGGAGATTATGTGAGAAACTTGTAAAATAGGTCTA
>JARHVA010001276.1:1635000-2010000 GCA_037957365.1 Torreya grandis | reverse complement strand
GTCTAAAAGCATCCAAAATAGTTTAGGTGACTATGTGAGTTTATGGAAATATTAATAACATAAATGAACATATATAAAGTTTATAAAATTTTCCATGACCTCTTTTATGCACTCACAGTTTGTACAAATGCCTAAAGATTGTACCTACAACTACTAAAGGAGGACTGTGGACAGATAGTGAGCAAGGTTTGTCACTTATTAAGGTTGGAAATACTATATAGGTGGTTAAAATGATTAAAAACATGAATCAATTGAATCTATATAGTTTTTAAGATACATTTTAACCTTGTTTCAAGTTTGAAGGATCCAAAATTAGCTACAAGGGTCAAAAAAGACTATCCTAATCAAAGACCTAAGCATAAGGTTTGATGATTGGCTTGAGAATGTTCATATGGGTTATAATAATGATAAGGTATTATAATATTAGGAATGAAAATAAACCTTCATAAACTTCAAAAAAGTTCTAAGCAAGCTATGTGACCACCTACAGCTAACCCAAAATGTCTCACTCCTATTTAAGGCAGTCAACACAGTCTTGGCTAAGAAAGAATTATTTGAAAGTTGAAGTATATGAGGAGAAATTAAGTGAGTGATAGGAATAAAAATAGTTTTTGTCACTCAAAAATGATACTAAAATTCCATTACCAATGCCTAATTCATACACAAACACATATAGGTTAGAAAACACAGGTGTCTTAGTCATCAGGTAGAGACCTAGCTTTAAGAATTAGAGGTGCATTAGTGCAAGGAATGGAGCTAAAATTTGGAAAAAATGTGGATGAACACATAAATTATCTTGTAAAAATCATAGGTATTTTTTATAATTTTATTAAATCTTAAACCAAGTTCCAATCAACTGCAAGCAGAGGCTTAAAATGATTGTCTCAGTCAGGACAGTGGACTGACAAGTTTCTTTTGAGGGGTGTCTTGGAGTTTCAAGGTAATCAAGGGTTGTAAGGAGTGGTGATGAGTATTAAAAAAATTACACATTAAACATATCTAAATCAATTCAATACAAGCTTAAAATATGGTCTAAGAACAAGCAAGACACAATCATCCTTGATTTCTTTCACACAGTCCATAGTTGAGAGTCTGTCTTAAAAATAAGTAAAGTAGATTATCAAATCACCTCAAAATAGGTTTAAATTTGGTATAGATCATCCTTTATAAATATATTAACCCTTTAATTTTTTTTTATGATGATTAAAAATGGGAAAGTTCTTCCTATTTTGTCTTAGATAGGGGACACTTTTCTTCTTGCACAAACCCTACTTTCTTGCTAAGGGAGGTAGAAACATGAACCAAAAGGATTGATTACTTGTAAATAGGGTTTGATAATTTGAAAAACATATGGATAAACTTATTAAACCTTGATATAAGCTCTAAATCTATACATGGCACTCTCTGTAATAAGAGTTACAAGCATACCTAGTTAGGGAAGGTGCAAGTCTCATCCAAATGAAAGGTCACTTAAAATTCCAACCTTTTACAAGTATTATAATTATTTTATTAATGTTTTCAGAGGTAAAATTTATGTGTCCAAACTATATATATATATATGCAAGGAAAACATCAAAGGGTCTTTGAGGCTTTGATTATAGGCAGAATAATGTAAACATGTTTTAAGCCTAAGGCAATGGTGGGTCAATTAAAATTCTAACATAAGATGATATTTATAATGGTTTGAAACAGGGGTATGGGACATATAAAGAGGTGTGTAAATCCATATTTTTCAAGGAAGGCCATGAAAAATCCATTTTCTTGGTTTGAAGGAACTCAGACCATATAAAATGCAAGAAATGACTCGAATGGCCAACTTTAGACACTCACATCTCCCCTAATTATTTGCATGGGACCTTAAGGTGATTGGATAAGTTAGGGAGGGTATCTAATAATACCTTAGTGTCATTTTTATATAATTCTAATGTCTATTCTTTATGAAAAAATGTTAAGGCTAGAAGTGATAAAAAAACCCTTACAAACCCTCCATGAGGACCCAATTGGGGAAATAAGAAAATTAATGCATCCAAATATATTTTAAAGGACATGAAAACATTTTAAGGTGACAAAATACTCTTTAGGGATCCTCCACATGTGATTGAGATATATGACACCTGTATAAATGGTACAAAACATGGCTTATTTTTAAAAAATTATGTGTTTTTTATGTTTGGAATAATTTCAAAGGATCCAATAACTTTTGGGAGATATTTTAGGAATCTTTATAATTCATAATATCTATTTTATGAGGTATATAATATCCTAAGTCTATCTTCCATCTCTTTCATTTCAGCTAGTCTAGTGGGTAGATAGTAAATACTTTGGTAAAAATGGTGAAACTCTAATTAGAAATCCTTTTAAGGCTTGTTTCTTAAACCTAATGACTTGGAAAATCTTGAAAAGTGTCATAACTCCTTGTGCATGGATAATATTGTATAATTGGATATGTTTTGGGTGCCAAGTGTGAGAGGTGCATGGAAAGGAGTCATTTTGAGACTACCATGGATGATTTTTCATGGATAAAAGGATAGGGATGATCAAGGACCTCTCTAATTCATGTGAGGCATTTTTAGTAACCCCTAACACTTAGATAAATCATAGACATGACCCTAAATATTGATGAGGTAGTTTCGGAAGGCAAATCATGAAGGGTAGTTTTTTTGTGTAAGGAAAAGAGTTTTAGACCACTTTGCAAGAGTTTGATGATTTGAGATGAGACTTTTAGCTCTTAAAATTGAATCTATCACCCCATATATATCTTATATGAATAAATATTTTATTTTTTTTAGTTGGATAAGTGTTTAATGACTCTTGAGCTTCCCTTTCTCTCTCTCATCTCATATTCTCTATATAAACTAGCCTTTTTGGCATTGTATGGGATCTCTCCACCTTGGTATGGTTAACACCTACCAATTTTTGCCTTAATATAGTATATATAATTTTTTTTACCTCATTCAAGATTTCACTAAGTGTACACAATGGTTTTTGGTCTTGTGCAAGTGTAGTTTTGTTTACTTTCACATGTTACTCTTCTAAGTACCTTGTGTGTTTTGTAATATCTCTTTTGCAGGTCAAAAAGAAGTGTCTAATTGTATTTTATGGGTAGTGAGTAGCCTATTCAATAATGTGTCTTAAAATTCATATTGTATAAGTACTCCTATCTTAAGCTATCTCTAAGACCCCATGCTTGAAACATTAATTTGAGAGAGAAGATTGCCATTAGATGAAGTGTATGTACAAACTTCTCCTTGGTTCTAAGTAAAGGTTAAAGGGTGTGAGTAAAGACTATATTTTGTGTATCACCTCTCATAGACTATATTTTATTTTAGTTCTTATTATATCTTTTCATTCCCCCAAGTGTTAGTAGTAGGATTGAGTTGTAGTGATGCATCAAGGGGAACTAGCCCCTCATCTAGAGATCCAACTAAATTTAGGGACACCCATAGCCTTGAGGTGGTTCCATTTTTTCACTTGAATAAGGAGAGACTTTTCATATCCTCATTGGGTGAAACTTCAAGTGACAACATTTTTTGACGTGCTTGGTGGGACTCTTGTTTCAAGAGATTGAGGAGTTTTGGTGTTCTCCTCAAGATACCAGCCTTTGGAGGTAATTTCACTAAGCACCAATGGTGACTCCAATATAAATATATTGATTAAGTAGTCCACATATTCTTATTAAAGTTTCTTCTTGTTCTACACACTTATCACAAGTTTCATGGATTATTTTAATGTTTAGTTTGTCCTAATGTAAGTTGAGGAGATATGTCCTACTTTTCCTATTCCCCCTCAATATGAACAAGTACTTGGATAATCTTGTCATGATCCCTATCAATCATATGTTGCATATTACTATCCCTATCAATCTTGTGCTTCACCTAGTCTAACTAGTTTTTATCCAAGTCATCCCATTGCAAGTTTTAAAAAGACTCTCATTGGCTACCAAAATTACATGTTAGACCTTGATACTAGATATGGTTGTGGTCAAGTCATCCCTAATGTTTGTATCAAGAGTGTAAGGGATTATTTGGAATAAGTCAAGAAAGAATTGATGCCTATAAAGAGATGCTTGATGTTTGTGTCCTAATTTTCCATCTAGAAGAGAGGTTGAGATCTCATGAACCAAATCAATATTGGTAGCCACAATATACCCCACATCAACCTTTGAGTTTGTCAACCTTGCCCACTCAAGATTCTAATCCAAACATGTTCCAAAATGCCCCAAGTACTTCATACATTCCCCAAAGTTTCCCTTATTGGAATTCCATCCAAGAGAGCAACCAAAGAAAGAAGGATATCATGGTTGAGTAGGATGATGTATTTGGAGAAGATTATGAGAAAGGAAGTTTGATTTTTAAGGCTCATCTTGAAAAAGAGATTGGATTGGAAAATTAGATTTTAAGGCAGTCTATCATGGTAGAAGAAAATAAACTCTCTAAGCCTACTTTTCCAAGTTGAAATAAATATGCCAAGCCCAAGGAAATTTCAAGCTTCCTAAACATATCATTTACCCCTTCATTATCATCTTATCCCCATGAAAACATCTTTGAGACTACCTTCCCAAGATAGAAAGAAATGGTGGTAGCTTGTGAAGAAAAGAACAAATCATGTTTAGGTGGAAAAGTTAGAACAAGAGAGAAAATTGAAACCCCTCAAATCCCTCCCACCTCTCCTAAAGAAGACATTGATACCTTATTTCCACCTCCTCTAGCTGATCCATTTTAACCTTCTAATGTTGAGAATTGCACTGCTCCTTGGAAATCTTCTTTGGCTAAACTTCATATTTTTGAGATGCCTAATATTGGCACTACTAAAAAGGTGGATGAGTTTGAGATTTTAGATTGGATTAAAGATGAAGAGGAACTAACTACTAGTAAGGAGGCATCATATTGTGAAGATGAGGAAAAGGATCCTCCTTGTGTTAAATAAAAGGTCTTAGAAGAGGTTCTTTTGGAACCCAAAGGAGAAAATAAAGGAGCCTCTCTTATTGCTCCTCTTCATGATGCTGACTAGTCAAAAGGTGATGACTTCTGGTAGAAATTTGAGGACATATACAATGAATTTGAAACCCTCAAGGAACCTATAAGTCCTTTGGAGCTGACTACAATTCATGCAAGTAAGATGTTGTATCTCAAAATGAATACATGTGGTAGACCTATATGAAAATGTTCCAAGAGTATGAAGAATGTAAGAGTACTAAACTCCTAATGAAACAAGCCCAAGATGTTGGAGAGAAGGCATATATTGAGGAACATCATCATCAAGAGAGTCTAGCTCATGATGGATCAATCTATGATGATCTTGGGCCTTTTGAGGATGGTTCCAAAGTTGATCTTAGAATCACTTATGAAGTTACTCCCACCAACATCAAGGAAGATTTTGAGTAAGAAACACTAATAAAAAGCTATGACACAACACTTCTTGAAGACTTGGAATAGGCTGTAACAAATGAGAAGTAAAATAAGATCCTTCAAGAAGAAATAGGTTTACAACAAGTTATCCCATTCATAGATATGCAAATCTGTCATGTGGAGATAAAAGGATAGTAGCATGAGGCATGTTTATAGGTTCAAAATGACTTCACCTACCTTGAATACTTATGGGAGATGAATCCATTAGATGAAATACCAAGCCAAAGATAAAAAAGGAAACATGAGTCATCTAACACCATACCCAAAAGGAAGCATGTTTGGCATCCTCATTCATCTAGTGAGGAAGGAGGTTTAAGGTTCTTCCCTTTTGATCTAGGAAGGGAGGTATGTTTAAGTTGAATGTACATAATTAGTTTTTTTTTTTTTTTTTTTTTGTGTCTTATGTTTCCATAAGTGCTTAGTATCACAAGTGTTGTATTTGCTTTGTGTGATTGATTGGTCTTTTGTTGTGTGTTTTTCTTTTCATTGTGTGTTTTGAGGTAAACCAACCATCTTGTTAGTCAAGTCAAGGTCTATTCCTACTATTTTATAAGTCCATTGACTCTATTGGCCCTTGGTAGGATAAGGCTACTAGCCCTTAGTATAGCAGGCATACTATATTTATAGTTATTAAAACTAATTATAACCTTAAGGAGGTTAGGTTTAGCTTTAACCTTTGTTGAGTCTAAAATAACCTAGGTTAAGATTAGGCTAACCGTGGGTTGGGTCAAAACAATAATGAAGGCTTGACAACTCATAAAAGATATTTATCAGCCATGACTACTCCTAAAATATATTTATGAGGTTGTGACTCATCATTTATTGTTTTTTAGGAATTAATAAAACATTTTATTAGCTCCCTTGACTTTGACCTCATGTTTATTGAAAAATTCATTTAAAAAAAATGCAATTTCCTAATTCAAATTATAATTTTTGCTTAATAAAGTTAATTAATATTTACTTTTAATTAATCTTGTTTAGGTTTTTTGGCATTTGGAAATTATTTAAAATGTTTTGCATTAATAGATTAAGAGGACAAGAATGTCAATTTGCTAGGTTATAATTTGACTAGGGTTGAATGCAAGTTAGGTTATTAGTGCATATAGGGTAATACCCCAAATAAGAAAGCCTCAACATGATTATTAGTAGTCATATCCCATGCACAAATTAATTTGGCTCATTTGGGTGATTTCTAGACTTATATTACATCATTTGCTATAAATCAATCTATTACTCAGTTTAGACATGAAAGTGGCCAAAAATGAATGTCTATAATTTTCCCTTATTTGAGAGGGAATTGTGAGACATAAGCAAAAAAATGTATTTTCAAAGAATGTAAAAGTTTTTAATACAAAAATTTCATGCCCCAAAGGGTGGTTGATTATCCTTGTATCACCCCACGAAGGATTAGGTGGAAAATAGAGTTGCCAAACATTCTATCAAAATGAATAAAATGAAATGATAGTGGTAATAGAGGTGGAACTAATAATTTTCCCAAAGGTGGTTATATTAAATAATGGAGGTTGAGATATGATTTTCCCAAAGGTGGTTATAATTAGTAACAAAGGGTAGTACACTAATTTTCCCAAAGGCAGTTATAATCAATAATGAAGGGTGGGAAACTAATTTTACCAAATGTGGTTATAATTAGTAGTGAAAGTATATGCCCCTATAGGGGAGGTAGAGAAAAAAATTATTTTCCCAAAGGAAATTATAATCATTAAGTTGGTAAAAAATAATGATTTGTCTAAAGGTAGTTATAACTAGTTTGCCATAGAAAGGAAAAATATATCATTGATTGGTCAAAAAATACTTTATTACATCTAGGAAAATTAACTAAGGGGAGATTATGTGAGAAACCTATAAAATAAATCTACAATGAGATAGAAAAAAATAACAACATGATTCTGACCTAACTGTGAGTGTGAAGATGCACATTAGAATAAACACATGGTATAGGTAGATAAATAATATTATTAAATGGGTCTTGGAAGAGGCCCAATAAGATAGTTTGGTTATAAAGTGGGTAAGAAATAATGAATGTAAGATCAAATGGCAAGTAAAATAAGACATAAAGGATAAAAATACACTTTCTAGAGTGCAAGGAAGGAGATTTAGGCATTAGGGGGTAAAATTGAATAATTTTAGGCTTTATATTCACCCCATGGGGTGAAAATGGATTTATTTTCACCCTATCCCTTTGAATTTTTTGAGATTTAGTTTTGTGTGAGAGTTATCTAAGATAATGGCACATGGTGGAGGATGACAACATGCCAATGATCAAGTGAGGGAGCATGGGAGACCTACAAAAGATGGGCCACTAGTATTGATCCTCACCCTTATCATTTATGGCATTTAATACATATTTACTACTAGGTGTAGTTTAAAAATTTGTGAAGTCATCATTTACATTTTAGGGAAAATAATGACTTTTTAAGGTAAATCGGTGACTTCGTATGAACTATCTAATTTTAAAAATGGAGACAACACCAAAAAACACTATAAATCACTATATTGGTGATTTCTCCTAATTTTAAGTGAATTCATCATTTTTATGAAAAAATAAAATGGTGATTTCACCCAAAAATGGTCAAAAAAATCCAAAATAAAGACTTAACTATTTGGTATAATGAATTTGCCCTAGAAAGCAAAATAACTGGCTTAGGGGACCTAAAAAAGGGTTCAACCTTTAGGAGAGAGGGGAAATAGGCATGGTAAGATAGGTATAGGTTAGAAAACAAAATATATATAGCTTAATATTAATCTATTTGTACTTTCAGGATCATCTTGTAATTTTTATATCACAATAGCACTGTTCCCACTATTTACACACACCATAGATTTGGATAGTGGAGATGACTAGATTCTTGTAGGCTCTATATTTGTATGACGTGATGTGGATGCCTATGATTCACATGGATCAAGATTATCTAAGAACCTTATTATAATGTTAGAATAACAAGACTTTTACATTTCATATATCGATTGGATAGGCCATGTTACTCTTGAGAATACTTGGTAGATACTCAAGTTACCAATGAGATGGCACAAGTTATTCTAGATGGATCCAAATGGTAGTAGGTTGTGCTAGATGATTGGTTATATATCAAGGTATTCCCATGGTTTATAGGATGGTTGATATCAATTTTATGGAGACCTATAAAAATTTGAGACAAGACAACTTAGCCCTTAGGGACCCTTCACCACCAGTGCTGATTGGTAGGGAGGTCATGGTATTGATGGCCATTGTCAGTACCACCTTATTTATTGAGAAGAGATGTTAATTATTACATATGGGAATATGAGGCATTATAAAAAGTATGATAGATGAGGTAATTGGATTTGTATGGGGGATAGGTTTATTGGCTAAGTTATATAGGGATCTTCATATGGTGGTTTACCGAGGAGGCCACAACATTGGAACATCCACACTAGTAATGGTCTAGGGATGGAAGCACATATCTATCAAATATTTAATAGGCTAAAGTTGGGTATAGGATCCATAAGAACCATTTGAATATGATTGGGCATATAATGGAGTACGATTTTAAGGATACCATAGAGAGATATACTTCTATTGATGCATAATTGATGAGTTCACACCTTAGTTCTTTATTTGGAGGCCTTACCTTATTTATCAATTCTAGTGGCCTAGAGGTGATTGGTATATTACATATATGACATCCAAATGTATCATCATAGGTAGGTAATCACACATCATTAAGGAGTAACAACCTAGTTGAGTAATTTGGTAGTTCAGTATGATACAGGATGCGATAAAGGATGCTAGGTGGTTCACACATGTGACTAGAGATATCAACTAGGACACTATTGACCAAATTTGACTTCTTGGTCAAATTTGGGCACTCATATGAAATTTTTGATGTTTAAACATTTAAATGGGTCCTAATTTGTTGTCATAGGAGGTTTAACTTGTTATATGATGTCATTTGAGGTCACATTAGTCTTAGTTTTTGTCACATTAGCTAATTTGTCATTTTGGGGGTCATTTTATGTCATATTAAGAGTCATTAATGAATTTAGAACATTTAAAAATGTGCCTATGTGTCCCATTTTCATGGAAAATGTCCAATTTTTCAGTTTATATGTATAAAATGTTAGTTACATCAGATATTTATAGGCTTCCTAATTTAAATTATAGAAATCAACTCAAAAAAGGGGGAAAATGGCACTTGTACAGATTTATGGGAAATGTACGATGTGGAGAAGATTTTGGAGTGTTCCTAAAACCTTATAAAAATCATATATATGACTATTTTTCTTTTTAATTTCCATTTTAAATCCAAAACTATTATGCACTCTTTTGTTTTTTGGGACAGACTGAACTGGCCTTCAAATTTTTACTTAGTATGGAAGGTACATGTAGTTTCAAAAAAAATGCCTTTGGGGAATGAAATTAAAATAGGATACATTAAATTTAATATATTTAATTTTTAAAATTATCAAATTTTCTTTATGAACAATCACTAATAAGTTGACTTTGTAGATTTGGTAGTAGTTCGATGCACCCTATATGTTTTCACATTTTTTGCCAAGTCTTTATGAACCAGTTAGTTATGTTGGCTCCAAAGGATGTTATATTCCTTATCATATTTCCTCAATTATTTTTTTCATGATTCATGAAGCTTGTATGAGAGAATTTGGCCTATCATACAAGGAGATATCACCATTTATGGTTTCAGTTGAAGTGTTTTGGGTTGTTGTGTGTGTCTTCTTGTAGGTGACTTTTTCAACTAGAAAGGAGTGTCCCATAATTCCATAATTAATAAAAACACTTGATTCCATGTTTTTACCTCACCATGGAATTAATTAACTTACAAGCTTATTTTCTTCTTTCTGCCAATTTCATGCTTAGTGTTTATTGAATTCCATTAACATACAAGTGGTTACCACATAATGGAGGGTGTTTTGAAGTTTTATCAAAGTGTTCTTAAATAGGTTATCATTTTTAAGGTTAAAAATTTCACTTAAGGTGTTAAGATACCTCCAAATAAATATACCACTTCTCAATCTCACTCTCACTACCTTGTAACTTAGATTTGCATCTACAAGACTCCTACCGACATCATCCTTGAATGTGAAAGGTTTGATATATAACCTAACTTATTTAGAGATAAATAAAGGTAGGTTAGAGTGTTTTATTAGAGAATATAAGTTCATATGTAAGCTTAATTTTCATGGAATTCACTGATACCCCACTTTGGTGTGTCAAATACCCACCTATAGGTGGTTGGGTATAATGCTTGAATGCTTAAAGGAATTGTATGAAATGGTCTTGACACCCTTTTAGGGTTTTATAACACATAATAAATTTTAAAAAATAAAACCAAATTTAAATTTATCAAAGGTATTATATAAACATAAGTGAAGACCAAGAAAACTATATTCAGGCCTTTTATCCCAAAATGGCCAAAATAGAGGCCTTAGTGGTTTTGGTAGGCCTCCCAAAGTGAACTTGAAAAAGGTTGTTGAGTCTTAAATTTTGGTATATATGTAACCTATACATAAATAAAGTATTATACCAATTTTTGGGAAGAATTAATAGAAGGTGATAAGTATTTAGGGTCTTAAAAATACTCCAAAACACATAGATGTTTAAGTGACATCTCCAAGATTGTGAAGATGTAGAGGGTTTTTGACACCTTGAGTAGGAAAAAATGAATTTATTCATATTTTTAATGGTTTATAAGAATAAATTTAATTATAAAGTCCAAAGGACCACTATAGAGAAGTATTAATTTTTGTTTTGATCCTCCAAGCTTAGGTTCTATTCATACACTGTGATAATTAACACCTACAATAGGCTCTCCAAGAAGAAACTATCCCAGTCAAAGAGCAAAGGAATTGTTTTGAGTCTTAAATTAGACACATAGGTATGATAAATTTAAATATGAATTTTTTAATATCATAATATGTTCAAAATATTTTATATACACCATGAACAAGTTTTTAAGAGATTAAAACCTATAGGGCTAGAGGAAATAATGACCATTTGCTACTTTAAGATGGTCTAAAAGCATACACACTTGTTTGGGTGACTAGGTGAGTTGATTGACATATTAATAACCTAGATTAACATCTATAAAGTTTATAAAAGTTTCCATAACCTCTTTTATGCACTCATAGTTCATACAAATGCCTGAAGATTGTACCTACAATTGCTAAAGGAGTACTATGGACAGACAATGAGTAAGGTTTGTCACTCATTAAGGTTGGAAATACTATAGAGGTGGTTAAAATGATTTAAATCATGAATAAAGTGAATATAAGGAGTTTTTAATCTATATTTGAACCTTGTTTCAAGTTTGAAGGATCTAAAATAAGCAACAAGGGTTAGAAAAGATTGTCCTAATCAAAGACCTAAGCATAAGGTTTGATGATTAGCTTGAGAATGTTCATATAGGTTATAATAATGAGAAGGTATTATGAAATAAGACATGAAAATAAACCTTAATATACTTCAAAAAATTTCTAAGCAAGCTATGTGACCACGTATAGCTAACCTAAATTGTCTCAGTCCTGTTTAAGGCAGTCAACATAGTCTTGGCTAAGAAAGAGTTATTTGAAAGTTGAAGTGTATGAGGAGAAATTGAGTGAGTGATAGGAATAAAAATAATTTTATTAAATAAAAAATGATCCTAAAATTACATTCCTAATGACTAATGCATACAAAAACACCTATTGGTCAAAAAACACAAGTGTTTTAATCATCAAGTAGAGACCTAGCTTTAAGAATGAGATGTACATTAGTGCAAGGAATGGAGATAAAATTTGTAAAAATGGTGGATGACCACATAAATGATATTTGAAACATTAGAGGGAGTTTTTATAATGTTATTAAATCCTAAACTAAGCTCTAATCACCTATAGGTAGAGGCTTAAAATGATTGTCTTAGTTAGGACAATGGACTGACAAGTTTCATTTGAGGGGTGTCTTGGAGTTTTTAAGGTAAGTAAAGGTTGGAAGGAGAGGTGATTAAAACTTAAAAAATAATTTTTACACCTTAAAAATATCAAGCTTGCAATAGGGTCTAAAAACAAGCAAGATATAATCATCCTTGATTTCCTACACACAGTCCATGGTTGGAGTCTATCTTGAAAATGAGGCAAGTTAGAGGGCCAAATCACCTCAAAAAAGGTTGAAATTTGGTATCTATAAATATTTATACCTATATTAACCCTTAAATTTTTTGTTTTTATGAGACAAATTGGGAAAGTTCCCCTATTTTATCGTAGATAGGGGCACTTTTCTCCTTGCACAAACCCTACTTTCTTGCTAAGGGACATAGAAACATGAAATAGAAGGATTTATGACTTGTAAAAGGTTTTATAAGTTGATAAAAATATGGAGAAACATTTTAAAACTTTCTATAAGATCTAAATCTAGACAAGGCACTCTATGTAATAAGAGTTGCAGGCATACCTAGTTAGGGGAGGTGCAAGTCTCATCCAAATGAAAGATCACTTCAAATCAGAACCTTTGAAAATAATTAAAATTATTTTATTCATGTTTTTAGAGGTAAAATGGATGTGTCCAAAATATATAGATGTAAGGAAAACATCAAACGGTCATTTGAGGCTTTGATTACAAGTAGAATGGTGGAAACATGTTTTAAGCCTAAGGCAATGGTGGGTCAATTACAATTGTAACATAATATGATATTTATAATGGTTTTTAAAATGTGCATGGGACATGTAAATAGTTTTTATACCCATAGTTTTCAAGGAAGGTGACCAAAAATCCATTTTCTTGGTTTAAAGGAACTTAGACCATATAGAATGTAGGAAATGACTCAAATGGCCAACTTTGGACACTTACATCTCCCTTGATGCTTTGCATGGGAACTTGAGGTGATTGGATATGTTAGGGAGGTACATAATAATCCCTTATTAGTATTTTTAGAGAATTCCAATTTTTATTATTTATGAACAAATGTTAAGAGCAGAAGTGACCAAAAACCCTTGCAAACCCTCCATAAAGACTTGCTTAGGGAAATTAGAAAATTGAAGCATAAAAATACATTGGAAAGGACATGAAACCATTTTCAAGTGATAAAAGACTCTTCAGGGATCCTCCACATGTGATTGAGTTGTAAAACACCTATATGGATGGTACATAACATGGCTTATTTTTACAAAATTATGTGTTTTGTAGGTTTGGAAGAATTTCAAAGGATACAATAAATTTTGGGAGAGAGTTTAGGAATTTTTATAAGTCCTAATTTATATTTTACAAGGTATATAAGCTCCTAATTTTATCTTCCATCTCTTTCTTTTTAGCCAGTCTAGTGGGTAGATAGTGAACACTTAGGAAAAAATGGTGAAACTCCAATTAAAAAGCCTTTTAAGGCTTGTTTATTGAAATTTATGACTTAGATACTCTTTAAAAGTTTCATACCTACTTTTTCATGGATTATATTGTAAAATTGGATATTTTTGGGTGTCAAGTATGAGAGGTGCATGGAAAGGAGTCATTTTGAGATTGTCATGGATGATTGTGCATGGCCAAAAAGATAAGGATGATCAAGGACCTCTCTTATTAATGTGAGGTATTTTTACTAATCCCACCCACTCATATCCATCATTATAACTGACCCTATGTAGTGATGATTTAGTTTTGGAAGGCAAATCATGAAGGGCAATTTTCTGTGCAAGGAAAGGAGTTTTTGGACCACTTTGAAAGAGTTGGATGATTTGAGATGATACTTTTAACTAATAAAATTTCATGTATTACCCCATATATCTCTTATATACACAAATAATTTATATTTTTAGTTGGGAAATTATCTAATGACTCTTGAGCTTCTTTTTCTCTCTCTCCTCTCGTATTCTCTATATAAACTAGCCTTTTTGGCATTGTATAGGATCTCTCCACCTTGGTATGGTGAATCCCTACCAAATTTTTGCCTTGAGATAATAAATATAGTTGTTTTTCACCTCATTCAATATTTCACTAAGTGTACAAAATGGTTATTGGTCTTGTGCAAGTGTAGTTTTGTTTACCTTCACATGTTACTCTTCCTAGTACCTTATGTGTTTTGTAATCTCTCTTTTGTAGGGTAGAAAGAAGTGTCTAATTGTATTTCAGGGGTAGTGAGTAGTATATTAAATAGTGTGTCTTATAATTCCTATTGTATGAGTCCTCCTAGCCTAAGCTATTTCTAAGACCCCATGCTTGAAACATTAATGTGAGAGAGAAGATTGTCATTGAATGAAGTGTATGTGCAAACTTCTCCTTGGTTCCAAGTGTACGTTAAAGGGTGTGAGTAGAGAATATATTTGGTGTATCACCTCCCATAAAGTATATTTGATTTCAACTATTCTTATCTCTTTTCATTCCCCCAAATGTTAGTAATAGGATTGAGCTATAGTGATGCATCAAGGGTAACTAGCCTCTCATCTAGAGATCCACCTAAATTTAGGGAAACCCACAACCCTAAGGTGGTTCCATTTTTTCACTTGAATGAGGAGAGACTTTTCATCTTCTCATTATGTGCAAGTTCAAGAGATAATAGACAACCCTATAATTCATAGGATTGTAGTTATGGTTAATTATCTATGTTCCATGTATGGGATGGGCATATACATGGGGTCTAGCAAATTTAGGGGTTATCCTAGATTATATACACTGGTAGGTAAAGGTGTGCCCATTTAGGCTTACTATTCTAATTTAGGTAGGTGATCAAATGTTGATGGATATTGATGAGTTAGATATTGTGACTAGTAGTGGTGTTAGTGATAGTGGAAACAACTATCACAATAGTGGAGGTAGGGATGATGATGATGATGTTTTATAGGGTATGGTAGAGGGGATGTTTTAAAGGGTATGCTAAGGGAAATTATAGAGGGTATGGTAGAGGAGATGAAACCCATTTCATGATGGTGTTATATCCTAACATGATAGGTATAACATGTACTTCTAGTGATCTAGGTTAGGTAGGCCCATTTTGTATGGCTAGGGAAGGTAGGTATAGGGATATGTTAGAGGAGGGGATCAATACCAAGGTAGGGGAGATCATAGGTTTAGAGAGGTGGGTGGTAGATCTATAAAACACACAAGACATCTAAGATGAGAATATGACTCACCTTTAGCAATAGGGTTGACCCTAGGCTAGGTAACAATAACATAGGTAAAAAAACACAATAATAAATGTTATAAGGTTTCCCCTAGGCTATAGGGGACAACAACACAAAAATAAAATGGCAAACCTTTCCCCTAGGCTATAGGGGATAATGACACAAACAAGATAACAAAAGGTTTCCACTAGGTTATAGGGATAATGACACAAACAAGATAAAAAAAAATGTTTCCCCTAGGCTATATGGACAATGAAACAAAAATAAGAAAGGGGAATAAAATAAATAAGAAGGGTAGATGAGCTGATTTGAGATGCACTAGGCAAGTGGATGCTTCTTACATAATCCTAAGGACACGAGGTCCAACATGAAATTCCAGCCAAATGTAGTTTTCCCAGGATATGGGATAAAATAAAATGATGATAATGAAAAGAGGATGAATATATAGGAATATAGGAATGATCTCACAAAATGATGAGTGTGTAGGAAAAGAGGGGAGTGACGTTCATAATTATGAAAGCATCAGGAACAAGAAAATTGCAACACTATGAGAGTATGGTTTAGGGTAAAACCACA
The DNA here is from genome assembly GCA_037957365.1 of Torreya grandis. Lineage (NCBI taxonomy): Eukaryota > Viridiplantae > Streptophyta > Pinopsida > Cupressales > Taxaceae > Torreya > Torreya grandis. The sequence goes on along the minus strand of JARHVA010001276.1, from coordinate 1,993,918 downwards.
CTAAAAAATAAGAGATGATTATCCACTAATGAATTGAATTGGTATTTCATAATGTTTACTACATATATGCCTTGGAATGAGAATGAAATCACAAAATGGTGAGATTGTAGGCTAAAGCTGATCATAAAATAATGAGAGCATTCACTAATACTTCTCACAAAATGAGAACATAAAATACTAATAAAGATGGAGAAACTAAAGGATAAGTGATTAATTGTGAAATATATGAGACCCATAATCCTTAGGGAAAAGGAAACAAAAAAATGTGGCAGTGGTCATGAATGTGATAACTTGATAACCCATATATCTAAGTGCTACCTACATAGTCCATGTGGACCTCAGGCCAATGGAGTTCTCCCATAAATATCATGAAAAAGAAAAATTGGTCTAGAAATGAAGCTGGATAGGTAAGAGAGTTCATCCTAAATTTTTTAAAGGCTTTATATCTTGCATGGAAATCTAAGCCAATTTTCATGATTTTGGGATTTTTTAGGATTTTCCTAGGTCTTTTCAAATGTTTAGAGGTTTCAAAATGTTTTGAATGTTTTTTTATAAATTTTCAAGGAATCTCAAATCAATTTATAATTATAAGATACATAATGGTCCAACTCAAAAAATGGTGAGAGTGTGGCTTAGGCAACTTGAAAAATGGTGAAAGTGTTCAAATAAGGGTGGCCGACCTGACATTAGAAAATACTAAGCACTACCTAAATAGTCTAAATGGACCTCAAGCCATTGTATTTCCCCCTAAAATGGATAAATGTTTAGAAATTCTTTCCAATGTTTTTGGGTATCTCAACTCAATCAAGGATTACAAGATACAAAATGGCCTAACTCAAAAAATAAATAGAGTGTGGCTTAAAATTACTCATAAAATGATGAGAGTGTGGCTAAGGGATGACCGATCTGACCTCAATTTAACTTGATCGATACCTACATAGTCCTGAAGGACATCAAGTCAAAGTAGTTCCACCTTATGTGAGGCATCCAAATAAATAACAAGTTCAGACATAGGAAAATGGAAAGGTATGGCACAAAGATGGTAATGTGATGCTACAATGCATGGTAAAGGGGTTATTCCTAATTTTCCCAAAGGTATTTATAATTAGGAAATAATTTCAAGGGTCAGTGGTACTAATTTTCTCAAAGGTGGTTATAATTAGTAGAACAAGTAATGAAATAAAACATAACAAAAAATGAACGATGCAATTGCCAAGACCACTGTCATACTGACTTCATATATTGCCATTCAAAAGTTTGAAGTTAAATCAACTATTGGAACTACATCTGATATCAACCACTAAAAGTGTCTAAAGTAAAAATGAATTGGAACCAAGGCCAAGCATGATAGGGTTAGGGTGAAAATAATTGGTCAGAAATAGGTTAAGGTATGGTGGGAAATGTATATTGGCATAGTAAAAATAATGATATATCATGGCATAACTTAAATGATCCTTATAGACACTAATTCAAGTCCCTCAAGTATAAAAACATTTAAGGTGAATTATATTCATCGGTTCTTCAAGTTCATCACCTTATTACAAGGAGAATTTGTATGCTCCAAAACTATAATTAGAAATAACCACATAAGGCCCTAATTAGTTAGGTTGAAACTTTCATTTCTTCTTTGTCTTGGCATTGATGTTCTAATTTTATTTTAATACAAAGTCACTAAGATTGAATTATCTATACTTGACATGTTGTTTGTATTAGGCACATAATTTGTTCTGGTATACCTGAATGTTATTTAAGAAGGCCATGCACTTTTCATCTAGTAAGTCTATCTCTTGAAAATGAGATACTATGTAGTCCTCATCATCAATGATGTGCTACAGTGAAATTTGGAGAGATGGCAACTCAACCTCAATAGGAAGAATGGCCTCAGTGCTGTAAATAAGGGAATATGGGATAAATCCTATTGGAGTACAAAAAGTAGTACAGTAGGCCTAGAGGTTTTTAAATAGATAAATTTTTTAATTATGACCAACATCATTGACAATATTATTTAGAATATTAATAATGATGTTGTTGGATGCCTCAGCTTGGTCATTGCCGTATGGGTGATAGGAAAGTGTTGTTTGATATGGTATTGGGCAAAAAGTGTTTTCACATATTTGTTTTAAAATGAACTACCATTATCAGATATAGTGTATTAAGGTATACCATAAAATCAAATGATATGGTTAAAGATGAATTTAGATATCTACTTACCAGTCACCTAAGTGAGTGGAATGGCTTCCACCCACTTAATGAAATATTTGATAGCAATAAGGACATGTTTATGGCCATATGAGGATGTAGGATTTATCTTGCCTATGATTTAGAGTCCCCATATTGAAAATAAAAATGGTGTTGTCAATGGTTTGAGCATTTTTACTAGAGTATGGATTAAATTAGCATGTTTTTGACACTTTACACACTTCTTCACACATGCAACTACATATATTTCTATAGTTGACCAATAATAACCAGTTCATAATAATTTATTAGTAAGGATGGCCCCATTGGTGTGAGAACCATAAAATCATTCATGAAATTCCATTAAAACTAATCCAAATTCTATTGAAGATAAAAAATTAAGAATATTTCATCATTACTTCTACGATGCAAGGTAGGTCCAAGCAAAGTGTAACAAGAGGATTTATGGATGAAGGTTTTTTATTTCTTATGAGAAAGGTCTAGAGGAATGAGTTGGTATTAGAATTAGGAATATATGTTATAATACCAAGAATATTTGGGTCCAAAAATATCTAAAACCATCTCAATGACTGATTGTTCACGTACTAGTGCTAGGAGATGTTCCACAAGAAATTGATAGTCTTTAGATCTATCAATAATATAAATCATTGATCTAATTATAGCCATGACATCCACTTTATATTACTAGCTCTAGGTATCTATTCAAATTTAATATTGGCAATTTTTTGTTTGAGAGTGTAAACCATACCATTATAAGGCATCAACTTCTCATATTTTGTCTAGTATTAGTCTGTATCCTGATTGATTATAAGTTGTAAACCACTATGAACCAATAAATGCTAGATGTTCCGCTATACTTCTTGGTGAAGCCCTAAAATGAGTGATTAATATTCATCCATATTATTAGTACATGGAAAACCAATGTGAAAGGACTTAAGAATAATATCCCTTATGACATGATAAACAATATATTAGAACTTGATCCATGTGTCATGAAGGAACCATCAAAGTACATTGTCCATTTTTTTACTTTAGGAGGTGCTTATGTTTCTACAATCATGATGACTTAAAATAGATACCAAAATATAAAGGGTTGGGTATTAGAAATAAAATCTTATATAAGCTAATATTTGAGTACCTATCCTGTAATGGTTTTTTTATTGTTATATTCGATTTCAAATTTATTCAGGAGCATGATCCACTTCACCATATGGATATGTAAAGCTATTTTAAAAAGTAAATACTTGAGTGGATCTACTTTGGAAATTACAATAGTCTTATTTTTCAACATGTAGTGATGCAAATCTTTAGTTGTAAAAACCATATCTAAATAGGCTTTCTTGATCAATGTATAATGGTGCTTATACATGACCAATGTTCAATTCATGTAAGAAAAGGCATGCTCTTTTCCCTATTCATCATGTTGTGCCAAAAGTACCCCCAAGGCATTTTCAGTCACTGATAGGTAAAGTAAAAATGGCTTGTTTGGCACAGGTGGAAATAAAATAGGCAAATTGGCTAGGTATTCCTTGAGATGCTCAAATGCTTTATGTCAATATTCATTGCATGAGAAAGTGGTACCTTTATTTAGTAATCATGTAAAATGATAGAATTTGTCATCCAAATATGATATGAAGCATCAGATTGACTATATTTTTTCCTATAAACTATGGATCTAATTTAAGGTAGATGGCAATGACTTTGTGATAATGGCTCAAACTTTAGCAGGATCAAATTTGATGCCCCTATGCAAGATAATGAAGCCCAAAAATTGCTATAAGTTACACTAAATATACATGTTTTAGGTTGAGCCTAACTTTAGACTCTTGAAGTCACTCAAAGATTATCCATAGTATAGATGGATGGTCAAAAAGTGTCTTATATTTACATAAGAAGTCATTGACATAGTTCTTAATGATGGCATGCATCATATCATGGAAAATCATTGTTATGGCATGTTGGTAAGTGGTTCTTGCATTCTTGAGTCTAAATGGCATAACTTAATAACAAAACATTCCCCACAGAGTGGTGAATGCTATTTTGTGTTGGTCTTTTGGTGTAATTCTAATTTGGTTATATCCTAAAAAACCATCCATAAGGGAAAGCATTTAATATCCAGTCATATAATTAACAATCATGTCAATATTTGGTAGAGGAAAATCATACTTTGGTTAGGCTTTGTTAATATCCTATAAATTAGTGCATAATATGATACCCTTTGGTTTCTTAGCATAACTATATTGGAAATACATTATAAATAATCCATTGGTTAAATGAATTTCATGTCTAAGATTTTATCCAACTCTTTATTGACTAATACAACAATATGAGGATGCATTTTTCATAACTTTTGCTTAACTAGTTTGGCATCAGGGTGGATAACAAGATGATGTACAACCAAGGTAGGGTCTAAACCTAGAATATCTAAATAGGCCCCCATAAATATATCAAAAAATCCCCTCAAAATGGTTATAAATAATTTACATTCCTCTTCAGTGAGGGATGTGCCTATTTGATCAATTTTGGGTCCTTAGGAGTCCCAATGTTAAGCTCAAAAATGCCTTTCACAAAGAGTGTAGAACCATTTTATAAAACTGTTGGCAAAGATGTGAACTAGTTGGCAATGTTAAAGTATTTTGAATGAATTAGTTATCTAACTCTCCGAAACAAGATGAATCTGAATCACCCAATGGTGGTAAAGGCCATGTAACAGATACTTTTAGGCACTCCTATATAATCTTCTCAAAATCTTGTCACTCTTTGGTATTGATTTTGGATCAATAGATAAGCTTTAATCTAGTGGTCTACTACACTTCATGTGAATAAGGTAAAAATCCCAATTTAATGGCATCCAGAATTGGTTTTCACCAAAAGACTTTGCTTTTTCTTTACTTTTAACCTAGTATGAAAGTGCCTCAAAGAGGTTTTCACTTTTAGACCTCAATGTTTGATTTTTTTTTTTTGGTCAAAAAATTTCACCCACTCTTTGAAATAGGAAATAAGATCCAATATGATATAAAATCCTTGTTTTTGATCTCCTAGAGGAATATGATCCCTCAAACCCAAAAATTCATAAATGGACTCATCCATCTTGAACTCATCTAGTGGCACCGTTGACTCTTGTTGGTCCTAGTCTATCAATTATGGGTGATAAAGGGTAAGTGGTGAAGGGTAAAAAATAGGATTAAAAGTATAAATGACATAGGGGTTAAAAAAATTAGTGTTTTCAAGGTCATCTAGATGCTCCTTTTTTGTCAGAATTATCTTCACAAGTCAATGGTGTTAAAACTTGAATAAAGTATGCAGGGTCACCCCCAAGTGGTTTAAATCCAATACCATGTGATCTTTTATACTTGGTCATGGAAATTGGCTTGATCAGCTCTTGTTTATGTATCCCCAAGCCTTTGTCTTCATAAGCTTGATTATTCATAATTCGGTTAGGGATAGGATACTTAGAGCTTTGGTAACAATTAACTAGATCATTAACATAAAGCCATGAATCATATTTGGCTAAAGGTTTCTATTCTAGGCCAAAGTCCAATTTGAAAACAAAAAGTTTTACAAGATTAGATTTTACCTTAGCACACCACTCCATGAAAATAGTATTGGCTTTGGATCTCCCATAGGCTTTTTGATTCTATGGTAACTTGGTAATGTGTAAGGAGTAATGATTATTTTACTCTCTTATACCTTTATCATATATGTAAAAGTGGCTGGTTACATCTAGTGGAGGTGTAGATGAAGTTGAAGCTAGGATCTCAAGGTTAATGTAATTACCTTCAGGTCTTGATTCAATGGATTTAGTTTTATCATCTTTTCCTCAAGTAGTTTTAGGTATAATTGTAGTTTTTGTACTCCACCTCAGGATGTTTATAATATAGTTATGGTTGAAGATCAATTGGTATGGTTACTTCCATACATGAATGGGTAAATTCAATAAACTAATGTAGTGTGAAAGGTATGGCCCTAATTTTAGAGATACAAGGTTGGCTAAAGAACAATTTGTATGATAACTCTAGGTAAATAACATGGAAAAGAGTGTCATGGGTCAAAGGCCCAATGAAAACTGACAAGTTGATGGTTCCTTGTGATTCATTTTCTTCATTATCATATCCTTTGATAACAATGGTATCTATCTAAATATCAATTATTATGTATCCAAGATGATTTACCAACTTCAGAGACACAATGTTTAGGCTCAAATCATTATCTACAAGGACACATTTAAATGTATTTATAGTTATACTAAACTCGATGTACAATGGGTTATTATGCAATGGGCCCAAGGATGACATATCACTTTATTCAAAGTTAAGCCATTAGCTAGGGGCCAAGTGTCCTACCATGGCTTGAAATTTATTAGGTGTATGTCATTAGGTACAAGGGATTAGATCAAGTACTCATTTAGTTTGTTATTTTGAATGCTAGATGATCACAATAAATCTATGATGGATATTTGTGTAGGTGTATTTTATTATTTCTCCATAATGTCATTAGTTTTCCCATTAATTTTGGTAACTGGATTATTTTTATAGACATATAAGTTTGAATGAAATCATTCATAGTATTTAGCAGTGGTCCATTAATGGTAATCTTGCCTCGTTGAGTTGTGATTGCATAATATATATCAGGTATTAGGCATTTGTAATTGGCTAAAGAGGTAATAGGGCCTATAATGGCAATTTTTGGGCAATGTTAAGCTTAGATAATAACATGGTCTAAATTACCAATATAAGGAGGTTAATAAGCATTATTTAAAGGCTCATAGGCATTATTAGGTAAAGGTCTCAATATATTGATATTTGGATGGGGGTTAATGGTAATGGTGGAAACATGACCACCTTCAATATGTTCCGTAACATTGTTACAGGTATACACAATGTCATGATGCCCCCTTGGTTAGATTGATTTGTTTGACCTTGGTTCTAACCATTTTGCTATTGTTGTTATTGCTAATGTTATTACTATTGATTTTGTGGTGTTGTTCTCCACCACTATTATTATTTTTGGTGCTAATGATATTAGTTGTTATGTTAAGGAAAGGGGTTTTGATAGATACCCAGGTTATGATTAGTCATAAGAGCATGTTTATCTTATTGTATCTTCCTGTTCTCAAGAATGTTCTCAATTAGATGACTTAGATGTATGCATACATGTATATAATGTTCTTTGAATTGATGTTAATCACAAAATTCATGATATTTGTACTAGTTAAAAAAGTAATTCCTTCATGAAACGGCTTTGGCATAGGCCAGCTAATTGTATTTTCTTAAACCAACTTATGAAAAATAAACTCAATAGGCTTCTTGAGATCACTAAATGCTCTAGCTATGGGTGGTCTTCTCCTTGGAGGAGGTGTTTGTAATCGGGATTGATTGTGTAGATGGTTTTTTTGAGGTATAGGGTGAATGAATGGAGGTAGTGGTTTTTGAATGGGTGGAGGAAAATTAAATAGCTAGTGTTTGTATTATTTGGACATAGCATGATTAAATGACCCCATTACCAAAAATATTTTTATTGTAGTTTTATAACTTTGGTCTTTCATTATTCTTAGCCTAAGATAGTGTTGAAGGTGGTGTTTGAATAGGTTTATGGATATGGCTTTGGTTTTATTTTTGTTGCTTGCCTTGATGTTGGTTGTGTATTTGCTTCTGATTGGAAGAAGATAACTTAATAACCCCTTTTTGATAAAGGCCTTTTAAATCTACATCACTTTCTCAATACCATATTCAAAAATTTGAGCACATTACAAATTGAGATGAAGAGGCCAGTTGTTTGTAAACTCTAACTAAATATTATGGCAAATTATTTATCTTGAAATTTGTGGGTGAAGTGGCTAGAAAGTGATCTCCATCATTGTAACTAAGAAACAAACATTTCACCATTTCTCTCTTTCACATGGCTCAAATCCACCACTATAATCTCATGTTCAAGATTATATGATAAATGTTGTACAAACTTCTCTAAAAGGTCATCAAAATCTAACACATAAATCTTCAATAATTTTATAAGACATTCCAAGTCTTATCCAACTAAACTTCTTAGAAAGAGGAGAAGCAAATATATGTCATTATAGACCACTAGTTAGAAAGAAAAAAAAGAATTATTTTAGATTTTCTTTTGGGTCAACTTTGCCCTTATATTTATCAAATTTGGGAAGCTCATAACTTGGTGGAAAATTTATTTGGAGATAATACATATTGAATGGATACGAGCATATCTTATCTAACTCAAACTTCTTTATTTGCTTCCTAGTTTGAATGGATTGAATTACATCCTTCAAGCTCTTGAGATAGGAAGCTAAATGGTGTGGCATGTTGTGGTTGGGGTTGCATATTAAAAAGTGGAACCTTGACTGGGGTATGAAGGAATGACATACAAGGGAATGTTTATTTGATTGGTTGATCGACTAGGAATATGTATCCATGTATTAGAATTATACAATTGATAAATAATATGTTATTTTTGGTAAATATTCTGGCTAGGATTGATAACATGGATTTGGTTGGAAAATTACATTTGTATTAAAATAATTTAGATAGGTGGAAAGTGTTGATATTTATAAGTTTAGGAAATAACTTATTTTATACTTGTCAAACCCTATTGTATAAATGGTACCCTTTGCTAGCTAAAACCCTACTATTGGAGGTGTTAAAAGTTATATCCCTATTGTATGTGTCATACCTATTGGGTGAAAGGTAACTATTTCTTGTCACATGATATCTACTATACATTAGAACCTTGTTATTCATTAAACACCTATTGTTGATTGGTCACTTATTAAGGGTTTGGTATTTGTTGTTGACCAATCGACACTCATTTTTAACCAATAGAAACACATTGTGGATTAGGCAACATTTATTATGTTTGTAGTATATTGGTCTATGTTTTTGTTGATATAAAACTACTTTCCACCTGTTGAGGGGTTTTATTATTCAACACTTATTGAGGTAGTATGTTGGTCTATATTTGGCTAGTTCCCCCTATTGTGCATTTTGGGAAGTAGCTAGTTCAAGAGTGGTATTTACTTATGTTTAGGAACCAAGCATACCATACCCATGCTATTATAATCCACTTAAGGTATTGTTTATAGAATGTATTATGTGTTGAGATGTCATATATTAGACCCACTTTGGTTCAAATTAGGATGCACTTGTGTGCCATCCAATAGATTTTGAGTGAGGTCTTTGGTAGGAGCTATAGTTTCTTATATAGTTATTGGGACATTTTACATATCTCCTACTAGCATTCTTTTTGAAGAATCAATTAGTGGCCCTATTCAAGCTATTAGTTATATAAGTGGCATGTTTGAAAAAACCATGGCATTGAAGTTCTAAGATAGGTTAAGGTAATGTTGGTACACTTGTTGTACGTATTCTAATTGATCATTCATGGGACCTTTTCCTTTTTCAAGTGCACTTTGGCTCTATTGAGGTATTTTCACTAAAGTTTGATTGTGACTAGTTGATGCCTATTCAAATTTTTGGTTACAAGGCACATTACTAGGTGTTTTAATAAACTAGACAAACTTTTATGTGTGACATTTTGTGAGAATGTGGCTCCTACTTCTACTGCCCTAACTAGAATTTCATCTTTTTTATAAAAAATGGTGATCAAACAAGTATGGGTCATAAATTATCAACATTTTTATGTAGTAGGGTTATTTTTGTTGGATTTTTTTGATAATAGGTGTTATTTAATCAAGGTATTGTGCCATTTATTCTTAATCTTGGCCTATATGTGATGGTGCATTCAACAAGTATTGTGTCAATGGGTCTTGGCCTTGTTTTACATATGGAATATTATAAGAGGGATATATATCCATCTCATATTCTATATAATCACCATACAGTTTTTAAACAAAGGGGTAATTAGTGGGAAAGTTCTCATAGTCCATGTTGTACATGGTCCCACTACATGTATAGTGAGGCATGCTTGGCTATATGACAACGTCTCTTAAAAAAAAAGGTTTGAATTAGTAAACAACTGAGGTCCAAGGTAAACAACCATTGGATCTATAAAATATGGCTAAAGGTAAAACATATAATCTAAGGTATAAGGTAAATGTAAAATAAAAATTCAAAACCAGTCTATGGAGGAATTGGATATGGTAATAATTTTCCCAAAGGTAGTTATAATTAGTGACAAAGATATCTAGAAAAGGTAGAAAAATCATGATCTAGATCAAACAATAAAAAGGAAAAGTGCTAGGTCTTTGGTTAAATGACACAAAACTAGACTTTTAAACTAGGTCAAAAGGATAATGATTTTCCCAAAGGTGATTATAATCATTAGTGTGGAAAATAGTACTACGTTTTTTATTAGAAGTCATGAAGCTAGACTTGGAATTAAGGTCTAAAAACCAAAAGTCAAAATCAATCTAAATCTAAGGTAATTGGATTGGATAAACTTAGTAAATGGCTTAGTAAAAAATGTAATTCTAAGGTAATTAACTTGGAATAACTTGGTAATTGGATCATAAAAGGCTCAATAATTGGATCACAAAAGACTCTTGGTAAACAACAATATGACATTTTATAACTTGGCCTAACAAACTCTAAACAATCACATGGAAACAAAACTCATCATAATAAAACAACTCTAAGTCTAGGAAAATATCTTAAAACCAAATGAAAAATAAACCCAAGTAACATAATCTAAACACAAAAGGTAGACGACCTAATCCCAAATTAGATGAGGCTTTGGTGAAAACTTGATTAGTTTAGGATTTGAAATTTGAATGATTGAATTTCAAAGTTAATATAAAATATTCAAATTAAGAAAATAGGCTAGACTAAAATAGGTAATGTAATCACACATTTTGAAATAAAAGGTATTGAATGGTTTTGGAACTTGGTTTTAAACAAGACAAGTGTTTAGTAGAATAATTTTAGAAATGTAATGACGCTCTATTAAACAAATGGAACACAAAGAAGGTTTTGGAATAAAATCAAATGTAAATGTTTGAAATAAAATGGGTAGAGTAACACATCCTTGTTCAAAGTGGTGTGAAATATGTGAAGGTTTAGACTTATTTTAGCTTGACACACAAACAATTATAGACCTAAACACACATGCTAATAAAAAAAATAGAAAAAGTACTAAGTGCACATCCTATCCCTAAAATTGACATGGTGTGAATATCTTCTGCTAAAGTTTTTAGTGATATAACAATACTCAAAAGGAATTAAGTGTTAATACAAAAATTAAATAGTGCATGTACGTAGAGTTTTTAATCCCCCTCTATCTCTCAAGCATTGGTACATAACACAAACTTAGAGTGTGAAGCACTTAACATTTGGCAAGATATTATGTGGTGAAGTAGGGTTTACTAAAATCAATAAGTTTTGAAATGATATAAATGGTACCAATTGTCGGTAACATAAGGGTACATCACATAAACTGGATTCAAACTCACTAACTTGTTATGCAAAGGTCTAGTCCTTTTCATAAAGACTTTAGTCATGTACTACTTAGTGAAGTCAGATGTTTAACATGAACTAATCTAGGTTTTTAATAGGATTGGCATGTTAATCACTCAATCACTATTCAATACCATTATCACATGCCCAATTTATATACTCCACCATGGAGTGGGGTTGGTATAATGATGGGATATAAAACCACAAGTCAACTCACTCCTAAAGAACTTGTGATGAGGTGATGAATTCATACCCATAAGCCAATGCAAAAAAATAAAAAAATGAGAATTGGAAGAATTTCAGAGGTCATTTCTAGGTCACTCAAGTCACTTGGATCTCAGGGAGAGCATATATGACATTTATTCCATTTTAGGATAAATAAACAAGGAACTTTTGATCACCCAAGTTCACTAAAGGGGATGGGGGGGAGAGCATACATGATTAATTCATTTTACCATAAAGAATTTAATCTAATAACTTTGAAAATAGCTAAAAAATAAGTAACAAATAAAAAATAAAAATCTCTTAAAATATCTAATCTAAAGTGGTTGTTTATTTTAAAATAACCAAACAAGATGTGAATGAAGTTTTGGCCCCTTGGCCTTGTTTACTCTTGTAAAACTTGAAATTTTGAAAACAAAGTTTGTTAGGTCAATATTAAGAACTAAAAAGTAAGTGTTTATGAAATTTGAAGTGTTTTAAACCTCTCTTTCTCCACTTAGGTTCTTGAAAAAAATTTAGGGGGTTATCTTACATTTATATAAAAAATATAACCAATAAATAACTTTTCATTTTCAACTCTCAAGTTTTGGTTACATAGTGAAAAGTCACTAATTATAAAATAGATAAAAGTAACCAATTTTTACAAAGTCATTGATTTCCTATGTAATAGAATAAATAAAAATAATATCTGACAAAGTCATCATTAGATAGTGGCAATGTCACTGATTTGTCTAGGCAAAGTTGTCGATTAAGCATTAAAATAAGGCAAAGTCATTGAAACCACTTGAAAATATACTTGGAAAAGTTTCTGAAATATAGGATCAAAGTTGATGTTTACATTCATCGATGTCACCATTTACATAGAGGTTAATTTACATAGGTTAATGTCACTAGTTTCACCACAGAGCAATGTCACTGATTTCACCACATAGCAAAATCAGCGATTTCACCACAGAGCAATATTATCATTTACAACAAAGTCACTAATATGAAGTCACAAATTTATTTAAAAAAAATGATTGTAAAATATAGGACAAAATAGTCAAATTTGTCAATTAGCAGGGTGAAGTCACCAATTAGTAACAAAATAAATTGATAAGAATTTTGATCTCAAAGATAAAAATGTGAAGATGTAAGTGATTTTTAATAGTTATAAAGGTTCCACATAATTCATCTGGTCTATATGGGGTGTGTGGTCCAATCAGGCATGCCATTATGTAACTTTAGGAATCTCAAGAGTAACAAATATGATCATTAGTTCCTTGTTAGTTAATCTCAAGAGAATTCAAGTCTAACAATATTAATGGGAAATAAACCACTCTTTCCTAAGTAATAGGTTGAGCTTAACAACATGAAAAAAACTACAAATAAGAGATAAAAATTTACACTAATGTTACCTCCCTTATCAAAAATAGTGTTCATTTGTTGTCATAGAAGATGTTTTTGCTCATCTTATGGCATTAGATACTCTGATCAATGCACTTTCTATCTTGGAATCACTTCTCTAAGACCATATGTGGCTTTACTTAGCTTGGCTTGGTGTGAAACTTCTTGATATCAATTTGGTATTATAACATTACTTTGAGGGCTTCTTGAAGGCATTCTTGTAAAATAACCTTACACATAAAAGCTTTTTTGGATAGAGTGAGGACACTTTTATTTATAAATATTAAAACTAAATCTAACCCTAGGGAGGTTAGGTTTATCTTTAACCTTAGTTGAGTCTAAAATAACCTAGCTTAAGTTTATGTTAACCTTGGGTTCGATGAAAGTAATCATGAAGGCTTGACAACTCATTTTAGATATTTATGAGCCATGAAAACTCATAAAAGATATTTATCAGGTTGTGAATCATATTTTATTGAATTTTAGGAATTAATAAAACATTTTATTTTCTCCCTTAACTTTTACCTCATGGTTATTAAATTTTTTTTTTTTTGAAAATGTAATTTCCTAATTCAACTTAGAATTTTTAATTATGTAAGGTAATTGAGATTTGATTTTTAATTAATATTGCTTAGGGTTTTTATAATTTGGAAATTATTTTAAATTTTTTTCATTAATAGATCAATAATATAAAAATGTCAATTGCTAATTCATAATTTGACTAGGTTTGAATCCAAGATAGGTTATCTACGCATACAGGGTAATACCCAAAATAAAGAAGCCTAAACATAATTCTAAGTAGTTATATCCCATGCATAGAAAAATTTGGTCTATTTAGATGATTTTTAGTCTCAAATTATGTTTTTTTTTATAAATAAATATGTTACTTAGTTTAGATGTAAAAGTGGCAAAAAATGAGTGTTTACATAAAAAACATCAGTGAAAGAGAAGTAAAAATCCATACTCAATCAAATATGGTAAAATAAGATATAAAAATGGAATAAAAAGGACAAAAATGTCTTGGAAAATGTGAATATAAATATCAATTTCCCAACATAACTAAGATAGATTTGAGGAAGATAAGTCAATAATAAAGAGAGCATCTCACAATAACTCAAATATGCAACTTCTATTCTAATGATGGATAAACTAAATATACTATATTATGATCACATCGAAGAGATGGGGAATGGGAAGTAGAGGAAGTGATAAAATATTTAGAAGTAAACCTATCTATCAATGGGGGAAATGAAATGTGTGGTGGGGGAAAGGTGTTACCAATATGAAAACATAATATTTATTGAAAACAAGGCACTTTGATCAAGTTGACAAGACTAAGATCCTTTTGTCATCAATGACCCTAGAGAGCTCAACCTAAAAACACAATTTTGGGTTAATTAGTGAATTATAAGTATCATCCCATGAGGGCTATTGTGTATGAAAAGTAACATGAACCTAGCTTTCCACAATGTGTTCCTCATTCCTCAAGGCCCATTACAGAGCCACCAATATACTACCAATATTTGGTACTTGATATGAGAAAGTAAGTGGCAATTATGATTATATGACAATGAGACTTCCTACCCTAGTCTACTAGCCTACCACACCCTAATGGACCTTAGATATATTATGAGGATAACTATGGAGTTTGACCCTTAACTAGATTATGATATGTGTTAAATATAGATCACGTCTTTTAGTGTGATCTCACTTTTAAAATTATATTTTCCTTTTGATCATTGCCTTTTTCTATCTAATTTGGATTTTAAATCTTTTGGATTTTTGAGCTCTTCCTCTATAGGGATTCATAAAACCAAATATGGATGATAAAAATGATGATCACAAGAGAGATTACACTTGGTGGCTAGGGAAGAGAACCAAAGGACCATGGTTTCTAATGCTCCTATATTTGCATGTTATAATGAACTTATATATTGAAACCAACCTTGGTGTGCCCAAATGAAATATTAAAATATAGGGGGTGGTGAAAATGATCATAAAATGACTAGCTTACCAAAAGTGCAAAAAATGTGTAATGAAAATGGTACAATTAAAATTAGGAATAAATCATCATCATAAGGAATAATATATGTGAATGAAGACATGAAAAAATATTGTTAGAGTTTTGACCATAAAATAATATGAATGATTCTAAGTTTAGGAAAATACTACTCTCAACCATTACCTTATCTTTTAGGAAGACTCATAGCTAAGGTTGGGAGTGAAATTATTCTATAAAATGGGTTGATGGGTGTTTGTGAATAAGGATTAATCCTATTTGGGGTCTTTTGATGCAACTCAAAAACTAAGAAACCAAGAGGTGTAAGTAAAGACCTAAAAAAGGTGTGTAATATGAAGATAAAAACAAAGAAATAAAAAGGGAAACAATGAATGACTGGAAAATATATGGATGAATATGCGTTTTGTGAGGAAGGAGTAGTCTTATCCGAGGCCTTACAATGAAACTCAAAAAATGAGAAACCAAGGGGTATAAGTAAACATAAAATACCTAAGGACCTATGATAGGAGTTATGGTTAATGTGTAAAAGGGAAACACAAAGGTGTGCAAATAACTAAGGCTAGTGATTTTTTGCATAGAAGATAATATTTAAGTAAAACCTACAATGAATGTTAGCTATATATTATATATAAAGCTTAGCTATATGCATGCAAATAAAACATGCTATAAATGGAAATTAGAACAAAAAATTAAAGTCATGATATAAAATCAATCTAATTAAATTATTTATTCAAAAACTAAGCATTGGTTGGTTCTTTATAGATGTGTCCTTTATTTATTTATAATCTATAAGTACTAGGTATAAGAATATATTCTACTAGGGAAGAATCCCACCAATTTTGAGCATACTTCCTTCTTTAGTGTGGGTATAATATAACTTAAGCACTAATTTATTGATATTGAATGTAAAGACTTTGACTTTTTGTTATATTTTTTAGTGATGCAAGCTTTGTATTGGTGATTATATTGTAATTCAACCATCATCACTCATATATAAAATATAAATCATGAATATGGGATTAATGAAGATCTTCATCAAAAATGGTTCCATAAAGATAAATGTGCAAGGAAGGTGTTGATGGTGAAAATTATTACGTCAATGAATCAACCCTTTCACCTATTGTGAAGGTCAAAATAGAATCAAACTAATTTAATTGTAAGGGGTCTAAGAAATAATAATTGGTCCTGGGATGTGTTAGAGGGATTTTTACTAATTCTAAGAATAAGTCATCACATCAAACATTGAATCATGCATCATTATATTTCAAAAATCAAATACTTATTTAATCATAAAATTAGAATTATATTAGGAAGATGTAATCTAACATATCGATAGATTAATGTCTATATAAGAGATAATATCTTGAAGGAAAGATCTATGATTCATAAAATCTTATCACTCTCTTTCTATTATCAACCACTTAATTATGCACACCTAAAAACCTAAATAAACTAACATACAAAGAGCAAAAAATTAAAATAAAATCCAAATAGAGAAAAACAAATAAATACTAATATACTAACAACTTTAAAAAAAACTAACACCACTAAAATAAAGAAAACTATTTAAGAATTATCCTGATATATAAAGAAATAACAAAATATGGAAATTAAATGAAAAACAACTTAATTATAAATAATATATAACTAAATCTATATAATAAACTAATCTAACAACATATATCAATTTAAAGTAAATAGGAACAACCCAACATAATTAAACAAAAATAACTAATTACTTACTAAAATAAATTTGAAACCTAAAAATATTGTTGAAATAAGTTTAGAACATAAATAAATAAAAAAATAAATGATAAATTTACTAATGTTGAGAAAAAATAATAAATTATAAAGCTTCAAGGAAGAATAAATCTGATTATAACTTAAGATAAAATAGGGAAATACCCCAAAAAATGATTAAGACTAAAACATAAAAAGAAAACTAATCAAATTAACTAACAATAAATCTAAGATCGATACTAATCTAAAATAGATAAATATGAAATAAAATAGAAATTTATGAGTCTTGGAACAAGAGTCAACTTAAATAAGTAGAATAATATTTTATTGAGAAACAAAAATGATTCTGGTTATAAATAGTCTTGAATTGATAATTTATAATCAAAATATCAATAATTTATCACAAAATATGATGTATTTATCATTATTCTGGTCAAGTATAGGATGGTATACTCATATAACTACATATCTGCAATCATCAAATGATATTAATACTTGACAATCTTTAGATAATTAATTATGAATAATTTAAGAAAACTAGATATACCTACGTTACTCAAGCATATATTTCACCATAAAAGAATGTATTGTTTAGTCTATCAAATCTATCTCAAAGATTCTTTCAAAAAAATAAGAAGATCGATGAAAAAAATTAAAACTTTAAATAGATCATGATACATGTATGTTTATTCCTTTGTTTTGTGTCTTCAATCTCTTTATAAATTAATTATGTCTCTAGGTAGTAATGAATCAAGTTACAACCAAATTTTAATTAGTTGTAGTTAATGTTATTTGACTTTAAATGTCAATTAGTTTACTTTATAAATTATAAAATCATATCTTAACTTTAAAATTAAGACTTTAATAAAGTCCAAGAGATTAAATAAATAAAAGTAGACTAAATTATAAATTTGAATGGGTGGTGGCCCTTAACTTATTTGACATCACATAAAATACCATTTAAACATGCATTCAAAAAATAATTAATGAATGATATAAATTAAATAATTTCAAAACTAATAACACTAAAATTCATAAATAACATTTATCTATAATGATCAAATTAAGTAAATAATAAAAATTACTGATTTTATATTATAAATATAAATAATGTCTATTGAGGCTATGCAAAAATAAATATCTCATCCCAAAATTATCTAACCATATACTAAAAAATGAAATTACCATAAAAATAAACATCAAACTATAAAAGCTAACAAAATATCCATCAACCACAGTTAATCAAAATCAACATCAAAAAGTAAATTAGTTAATGGAGCACCCTTATTAGTTTAGTATTCTGTATATTCCATCAAAGTAGTTGGTAACTCAATAAATCCTATTCCATTAGAGATTTCATCAATATCTAATTTCACATTATTAAGCATCTAGGTCACCAAAGGTTTTATAGTAGTGTTGCTAACACATTTCCTACTAAAAGAGGCTGGTCTATCAAGTAAATAAAAAGAAGGCTATTGATCAATGCTAAAGGTGGAATTTGATTAACAAACTTGGTATTAACTCTAGGAACAATTTCAATCTAGTTTGGAAAAGGAGAAACATGAAGAATATATTATATAACTATTTTAATTCTCTATTAGGACTCAATTGGAGTACCTCATTCATAAAGGAGAGATCTCCAATGTGACCCTCTATGGCATCTGTTACCATGAAAAGTTAAAGAAAAGGGCTATTCTCAAGATTCTATAAAATAGGTTAAAATTCATCAAAATGAATAGAAACATAGGTTCCACAATTTAAAGGTCAATACAAGTGTTAGAATCCCTATGACCATGAAAATATCTACCCTAAGAACTACCCCATGAAGATATATCTTCACCACATCTTTCACCTTTTCTTCCCTAAACATTTGTGCTTGATTTATGAGAATATAAGCTCCAACTAGACATGCTATTGACATATTAAAAATAAACATTTCAATAATCAATTTATATAATCAAACATTTAAATAATCAATCATGTATTCATTGACATTGAACATAAAATCACCAAAATAATTGAGAAATGTCTCTACTAAAAATTTTTCATTAATGACCAACTTATAAGAACCAAAAAATTTCAAAATATGGTAACAGAGTGACCTTAATCTCAAAAAATTTAGTAGTGAACTTGAATTATACTTATAATTCTCCATTTATGTCAATATTAACAATATTTTCCATAAAACTAAAAATACTCTCTTAGCAACAAACCTAGTCACTGAAAATCAAGAATCTTATACTATATATATTCTATATGCAATTTGTCAATCTGAATACATTAAAATATCGACTGATTTCAAAACAATTATTTTATGCAAGTTAAATGAAACAAAATTGACAATAATAAAACCCTTATATCCACCAAAAGTGCCTGTAACTTATACCAACAAATCCCTTATATGCCCAACAAAAAAATATTCACTTGAAATCAAAATTTTGAGTTATAAGATATGTATGTAGATGATTTTCAACTGATCAAAAAATATTTATTTTTGAATAATATTCAAAATAGACAAAAATAAATTTACATTTGAAAATTTTTAAATCCTTATATCAACTTTCAAATACTTATAAAACTCATTAAAAGCTCCAATAATTATATAGGTAGCTTTTCTACTATATTCAAGTCTATCTCATATGATTCAAGCAATAAACTTTAAATATGCAAATATTTATAAATATGAATGTTTTTATATCATAAAACATCAAAATGAGCTCAATTATATGCAACTTAAAGACATGCATACAAAATATTTTCCTACAGGTAGGATATATCTTTGAATAAAACACATATATTAAGAACTAAAAAACCATATCTTGTACCAAAAATGATGAATATCATATTTTTTCAAGAAAGCAAATGGGTCTTAAAAATACCAAGAATCAACTAATTTTCAATATATGCACAAATATATAGTATATTTTATTCTTAAACTTTGTCAAATCATCATGATATACTCAACACAAATGCAACCACTAAAAATCCGTAAAATGAACATCAATATCACAATGAATACATACAAGAGCAATTCATCTACACATTTCCAAAATCCATTTATATCTTATAAATTCTACTAATTAATACACCAATACATATATTTTTCCCCATAACCATGGATACTTCCATCCAAAAATGCATTATCAACAAAAGAACATACATGTTGAGACTGTTTTATGCCTAAATGAAAACTTATTTCAAATAAAAATTATCTTTTGTAACAACACTATATGTAATCAAATGCTTTCAAATAAACCCATAAAGATTTGAATCAACATTCATTATTAATATGAACAAAAAATTGAGTTGATTACATATGAAAATATTTTGGTAGTGAAACAAGATTTGAAATCATAACATATACCACCAAATGATGAGAATTGAAAGAGCAACAATATGTAGCCCAAGAAAAATATGTGAGCCAAACAATAAATGAATGAAATCAAGACTAGTTCAAAGAGTTTTAAAAAAATTACAAGCAACAATAGTTATTTATCAAATACTCATGCATGAACTGATAGAAGAAAAATAACTAATATTATTTTCAAAACAAAAAGGCATTAGAACCATTATTTTGTATTATATATCCAAAACCAGTCATACTTATTCCTAATAGTACTAAAAAATGAATTTAATACTATATATTTATAGTGAATATGAGTTCTCATACCATAATAAATTTCAAATTTACATAAAAACACTAAAAAATCCATGTAAATGACACATTTATCAAGCCCAAAGTCTCCTATAGAGCTTTGCTTCTACATGCAATATTCCTAAATGACATTCTCCAAAATGAAAACAAACATTTTATTCAAAGGTAATTACCATAAATGCTTGTTTAATTCCCACAAAAGACATTCCAACATTCCAATTTTTTTAAAATCTATTGCCAAATCAAATAAGCTCTTCAAAGGATTGTGCCTTGAGATCAATGGTAAAGTTGTTAAAATAATATTTAATATAAATAACTTAATTCAAACCTTAAATGTAAAGGATTTATTCATCAATAAATGTGTCTTGAAGGTGATTAGTAGTTGTTGTAGGTGAAGTAACAAGTTGATCATCAATCACTTGGCCTTTGACTAATCTTTATGTAATAATAATTAAGTCAAATTCCATTAAGAGTACCATTCATTTATTGAATCTATCTCTAGGTAAGAATGATTTGGATAAGAAATGACAAAGGGGGTCAAAATGGATAGTAACATAGGTTGTATAATAAAAATATAATGTCAAAGCTTTTCAACTATGAAATAAATGGTGAGATTGTCATGTTATAATTTTATGTAATGAGTTTCAAATCTATAAAAGCATGATTGATTTAATATATGACATATTATCATCATGTTTCTTCTTGTTGAATAGGCATTACCCAAATAATATTGGGGTAGATGAAGTGTAAAATATTATCGAGTGACCATTATAAGCTGGTAAAATTGTAAGAGGATGAAGTGATGATCCCCTAATGTTATCAAAATATTTTTGACATACATCGGTCCATTTGAGAGCATTACCCTTCTTATGGATGGAATTTATCGAGTTAATATGATAAGCCATTTAAGAGTTATGTGGATTTGATTATATCCCAAGAAACCATCCATGAGAGATACCATATTATAACTGAAAATAAATTCAATAATGACATCAATTTATGGTAAAGTAAAATTATATTTAGGGCATGCTAAGCTGAGATTATGAAAATCAATACAAGTCTGAATTAACCATAGTGACTTTCTTGAAAATGAGAACAATGTTGGATACTCATTCTGAGTAATTGATAGGTTTTATGAAATTTACATCTAGAATTTTGATTATTTCATTTTGACATAAGGTATAAATATCAGAAGGAAATTTTTATTACTTGTGATGTATCAGTTTTGCATTAGGATAAGTGATTATATTATGGAAAATGATATTAGGGTAAATACTAGATATGTCTTTATATGACCAAGCAAAGGCATAAAAATATTTATTGAATAAAATACTAAAATTATCATGTTATATAGGATGAATTTACTTAGAGACAAGAATAAATCTAGGACATGAAGTGGTGTTGTAATTGATTGCAATATTTTCCTTGATAAGCATGGCATTTCTATCTTAAAATGATATGTAATTGGGGGATGTTTTTAAGTAATATGTGTTTTGTAATCGATAATAGAAATAAAAATATTGTATTAGGGATATTTAAAAATGGCTAAGCTTGTGGTGTTGGAAAGGAATTTTAGGCTCTCTAGCAAGGAGTGGTTATAAGATAGATTCATTAGTGGGAAGCATGGGTAAAGGTCCATAATACTCAACATCTACTCTAAGATATACTATTTAATTACTTTGCTAGTGTATTCATAATGTATCTATATTATAATAGTAGATTTAGTGTCTAAGGTCATTTTAGGCAATGAATTAGAAAGTAAATAATTTGACTCTATGGTATCATCTTGATAGATATAATCTAAAATAGAAAATCTAATCAGAACATCAATTTATTTGATACATTTATCAATAACAATAATAAATTAGAATCTATTAGGTTATCTAATGTATTATCCTATGAGTAGAAAATTTAAGGGTAATTTATTTATACTTGATGATATATGGGCAATGTAGTTTGAAATTAAAGGTTGCACTAGGTAAGGTTGATAGATACCATATAAATTTTGAGAGATAAAAGGAATAACATCGAGTTGTCTGATAGTTTTGGGATTGTAATGTACTATATGATTGGTATTAAGTTGGTTGATACCATCAGATGTGAGAATAATATGGATTCACTAAATAACCCTTGGAGTGTCTTCCAATGTGGTGTTAGCATGAAGAACATAACCTTTTAGTTATGAATCAATATCATCATAGTAAGATGATATATGCAAAAATGAACATTATGATCAAAATCATGCATTTTGGATAATGTATTTTGATAATGCATTATGTATACACCCAATATTTTAAAAATTTATCAATTAATATTATTTTCTCTCTTGTAGGAACCCATCGACTCTTAATCTCTTTAAGTCCATGCCTTAAAGGGTGTATCACGAAAGGGGTGGGCAAACCATTGGTGCTTCGTAAGAATGTTGTTCCCTATACCACCACTTGAAACCAACACAAACCTATCTTATACATTTTCATAAGATTTTGAACCTTCCTTACACACTTTTCCAAGAAATTAATCACCTCAGATAAACGCTACCTAAGATAAAACCATTTTCTGGCATTTACCAAACAAAGTTAGCCTAGGCCAACCCTATACTTAAAATATAAACCATGTTAAGAGATTAGGTCAACCTAGACCAACCTAGTCCAAAACCTAACTTCCTTATTTATTAAATAATAGGGTCAATTAGTCTAACTCTATCGACTAAGAATTCATAAGTGTTTAGGGTTAGATCCAGCTATATAAACACATCCTTTTCACCATTTTAGAGAGAGAGAGGTTTAATAATTCATTTGTGCTTATTTAAAATATGCTCTTCCACCATTATAATTGAGGAGTCATTGATTAGGGTTTAAACTTGGAGGTAAGAATCTTGTCTTGTGGATAATTCTTGGATGCTTAGGAAAAGTCATATAGCATATAACAGGCCTATCTTAATGATCCTTAAAAACCACAACTTGTTGCAAAACACCATTGGAAAAAGGAGAGATTGAGTCTCAATTAGTTCATCTTCAAGGTAAGTGATGGGTGTCGTCATTCCCTTCATTTAATTAACTTCTTGTTGATGTCATATTTAACTAGGGCTATGTCTAAAGCTATATGCAACAAGAAGAATCGTAGTGATTTAGTAATTGATTGTAGGTATCTATATTTTTTATTTTTGTTTTGGGGGTTTTTTAATGTCTTGAGGAATTTTTGGTTAAAACCTTATTGGAATCAATCTATGCAAATTTTTTGAAAGTAGACACACGTTGTAGAAATGAAATAGATCACTGGAAATAAACACACTTTTGCAGAATAAAATAGATTGTTGGAATATGATTACAAAGAAATGAGAATTTAATCTAAAATGACTGTAGGAACAAATTTACAACAAATTTTAACTTTAGGGAGTTGGAATCATTTATAAATTTTATAGAGTTACCTATTTGATTTTATGAATAAAATATAAATATCGACCAAAAATGAAGATCCTAGTTCTTTGGAGGAATGGGCCCTTACTCCACCTAGAAACAGGATTGAACAATTTAATTTGCTTTCAAAATAGAAATGGCTTATTTCATTGATAAAATGTTCTATATTACAAAAATGTACTAATCTATCCTTTTCTTTCTATTCTTTAATGATCTTCTATCCCTTCCTAAATTCCTAGGTCTATATATATAGATGATTTGATGGCTATAATTGTTTCATAGATATGATGGAACTAAATTGTACCTAGAATAGATGTTGAATCAAGATGTGGTTTGATGTACAGCTATGTGATAAATGTCTTGGATCTGTAAATATGGAAACTGAGAATTTGCTCCTGATTTAATGGGATCATTAACCTGACAAATGGCCAACCATTTTGGAATAGATCCTTATCAGTTCCATATCTAGCCACAAAAGTTTTGGAGCTTATTTATAGGAGTACCAAAGCTAATTTAGATAATTTTGGAGCTTAAATATAGAGTTTTAGAGCTAATTCCAAAAATGAGACAACTTGAAATAGTATGGAGTTCTAGAACTAAGCTAAATTGATTCCAATGCTTCCAAAAACATGCAATCCACTTCATATTTGTTCTTTAGCCTGATGATGACCTATTTTATTGTAAAAATTGAATTTTCTAACACACTTGTTAGGAATTATAGGTTTTTAAACATTAGAATCACAATCAACAAAAGATGGATAATTAAATCCTAACTCATCATAGATCAAAATAAAAGTTACAAAATGCAATCAAACTTAATAGAAAGAAAGAGTAAGATGAGGTCATTTATTATACATTTATCAGGCATATCTTAGCCTCATCATTTCCCCATGCTTACTTGTTTGTAAGTCCCTTTACAAACTTCACTCTTGAAATTTGGGATTGTATATCTTACATTCCATTTGATTGCTTAGATTAATGGCTAGAACTGAATATCCTAATGCTTTGATCTAGAGGTACTATACCCAGCTCCTGCTTCTAATTTTCTTTTCCATTTTGCAAATTGAATGGGATTTTGAAGTTCTCTATTTTACCAAGGAGATATGGGAGTGAGAAGTACAGGTGGCCTTGTACGCATGCCTATCCATATGCACTGGGGAGTTTTATTGATCCAAGGAATTATTGTTCATAAAGCTTTTTCCCTTTCTAGACTCCAGATCAAATTTCAAGGGGATATTACTTCCCTTCTTTTCAATGCCACCAAAATAAATTCCCATATTTTTAAACATGCATCATAGATATTATCAAAATTTGCCTTCTGATAAGAG
Source organism: Torreya grandis (assembly GCA_037957365.1). Lineage (NCBI taxonomy): Eukaryota > Viridiplantae > Streptophyta > Pinopsida > Cupressales > Taxaceae > Torreya > Torreya grandis. The sequence goes on along the minus strand of JARHVA010001276.1, from coordinate 1,968,530 downwards.
GTGAAAACATCCATGCTTTGCTATAAATTGAAAAGATAAGGTCCCCTGAATTTGTCATTAAATGCATGGAATTGGAAATGTGTAGCAAAGGCGACTGGGTTACCATAATGAACTCTCATATAGAGACCGGATGAACTAGCCTTTGACCAATGCTCTGACTCCCTTTCCGGCCATGCAATCTAATTTTGAGGAATGGAGACAAATGTGTTAAGTTAGCTTTCCCCTACATATAAATTGATCATAAAACCTGTATTTCTTTCTAGCATAAAATTATAGAGCTAAAATTCACAAATAACGTTTTTCTATTATGTATTGGCTAAGGAGTAGGAAATTGAGAAATCAGCTTCATCTTTTATTTCATGTGGAAGGCCACATGCTATCCTTGCCAACTGTTAGCGAATGAATTGTTCCTCTAAAAACATGCTATAAATAGGAGAAGTTCTTCTGCACACAAGCAATTTCTCACTCATCATTATACTTATCATTTTCCTCCTTGTAAAATTTGTCTTCCCATTCCTTCCTTGCTTTCTCTTCTTCTACCAGTTTGCCTTTCAAGTCTGTATTGGATGCCTTAATTACACTGAGTTCTCTACATGTATCATCCCATAACTGCTTGAGTGGCAGATAAGTCAATTCAGTCTGTGTAGAGATTATTGACACAGAGGTCTATATTGTACATTTTTCCTCATTCTCCATTAGTTGCCTTTTAATCTTCACTAATTCCTCATTCTTGGCTGTGAACTAGTTTGTTAATTCTTTAAGGAGCATTTCTTTCTATCCTAATTTGAGTTTGAGGAAGTTCAATTATTCATCCTTTTCCTTGATAATGAGTTCTACTCTAGACAAAAACAAAGCCTATTTAATCTACTAGTTTTGTTCTTTTTCTAAAATTTCTTGGAGAGTTAAGCATTCTTCTTCTACCATAGGGGATTTCCCTTTCCTTCTCCAAGATGCTTGTTCATTCTGCATGTGATGGTGCTATTGTATCACCCATTTCTTGGAAAATTGGATCCTCAAATATTTCATCTCTTTTTTCCTATTCTATTTGGCTTGGTCTAGGAGGAGTCATGGCCATGCTGCCCAAAATATCAGCAGCTTCAGTTTCCAACCTTTTTTGTTCTTCCATCTCCTCTAAACTTTCTTTAGACTTTTTATGATGTTTTTTATTGAGGAGCCTTAAAATGTGTAGACATAGGTTTCCTTTTAGAACTTCTTCTGATGTTCACCTTTTTCTTAGGTCTAGGTGAATTGTCAGTGTCAGAGACAGGGATTAGTTCTTCTATAGCTTTAGTAGAAGAATAAATTTCTTGAGAAGGCACAGTAGGGTCTGCAATTTTAACTTTTCTTCCAGATTTTCTTCTTTTTGATATTTCCTCTTCCCCTAATTTTTTCTTTTCCTCAGCAATGGTAGCAATTTTTGAATGAATTGAAGGAGCAGGAGGAGTTGCTGTTGTTCTTCTGGAAATATCAGGGTTTTGCCCAAATTTGCCAAGAAATTTGTCCCACATTTCTTCCCCATTTTTCTTTGAAAGGAAATGGTGTTGGCATGGTAAATTCAATAACCCATGATGTCTGATTGTTCCTACACCCTAAGAATATCTCTGGGCCATGGTATGGATGGAGTCAAAAAGAAACCCCGAAAGGCTTACTATATATTCTAATTTTTTAGCTCCATATCTAAGGTGTATAAGGATTTTTAAGACTTCTTTTCCTACTGTCCCAAATTTTCCATCACAATTTAAATATTTAACTATCCAAAATGCTACTCTATCAAAGAATTTGGGCAAGCTAGCCCTTTTGACTCCTTTGATGATTTTCTTTGTATTATAAATATATTGGGGTTCAGCTTCCCCTTCTTTCAGTAGGGTTTCAGCCAAGTCTTTTAATGTCCCTTTGATAGGGTTTGGGACATGCACTATTGGTATTCTAGACACCTCACTTATTACTTTCATAGAAAAAGGAATAAAAACCTTCCAAATTTTTGTTCTTGTTTGTTCTAAATTGATAACAAATTCTCTTACTAGTTTATTATTATATTTGGGAAATTTTCTCAAAAACTCCAGCCATCTTACCTGTTGAAAGATAGTTTCTACTTATTCATCTGTAAGGAGTTGGGTATCATTTTCTAGTTTTGACTTCTTTTTTATTCCCATGATTCATTCTTCTTGAATCCTACACAGGTTAGCTAAAGATTGCTTCTCTTATCAGTAGAACTGATGATTTTGGCTGTAGAACTAGCAAATTCAGTTGTTGATCTGGCAAATTTGGTAGCAGAATTATTGTACTCAGCTATGGAACTTAGTGATTTCAATTGTGGAACTACTATACTCATGTGTAGAACTGATGGAGGTAATTTGTTGTATCTCTTTTGAAATTTTTTTGTAGCTAGCTTTTACTTTGTTGATGTAATAATACTAATGATTCTTTATGACTATCTGCCAACTCATTCTACCATCAATATCCTTCTCATGATTTTTCACATTTAACCATGATGTACAATAGATGGCTCATCATACTAATCTTTTGAATTAAGTCTAATCACACATGCAAACTTTCAATTTAACCTTTAACAAGTTAAAAACATAATTACCATCCTTGATGATGTAATCCCTCTATCATGATGACTCATCATTCCTAAAAAATGGTTAGAAAGAAAATAGCTAGAATAAAAAAAGTTTTATTTGAATTAGCCATTTATTTGAGAAGATCAACCACCATCACTAGTTTTCAATTGATCTTTTTTTTAAGAAGAGAATGTCATTTACTAGTTTTCATCCTCTTCCCTTTATTCTGGATATTTTCATTTGATTATTTGATCATTCTAGAAGAACTGGGTTCTTCCATATGATCAAATTCTTCATTTGCTTCAATCTGCTTCAAGAATTCATCCTTAGTAGGAGGCTTCCTATAAAGTTTTAGCCTGTGTCCATTGACCAAGAGTATTCTTCTACTACCATCAATGGGAAGTAACTGGATAGAACCATTGTCAAATATCTACTTGATCTGATAAGGTCCCAACTATCTAGTTCTTAATTTGCCTTTGAATTGTTGGTACTTAGAATCAAACAGCAATGCTCAGTCTCCTACTTTGAATTGTCTTTCTTTGATATGTGAATCATGCCGTTACTTCCTTTGACCTTGGATTATCTTTGTCTGGTGAAGTGCTTCCATTCTAAATTCATCCAATTCATTGAGTTAAAGGATTTGCTCCTTTGAGCTACATCAAATTTAATTCCCACCTTAGCTGCTGTCCTTAATGTATGTAGTTCAAACTCAATTGGCAACAAGGGTTTTTTCCCATAGACTAACTCATATGGTGAAAACCCTGTTGTGGTTTTCCAAGTTGTATTGTAAGCCCAAACAGATTTAGATAGTCTTTTTACCCAATCTCTTCTTTCAGCTTCAACTATTTTAATGAGGATGTTTTCTAATTCTCTATTTGTTACTTCAACTTATCCATTTGCTTGTGGGTGATAGGGAGATGACTTCATATGATTGATTTGATAATACATTGTGAAGGATTGGATCATATTAGACATAAATTGTGGTCCCTGGTCTAAAACTAAGATTCTTAGTGTTCCAAACTTTACCATTATTTTGTGCCAAAGGAAATCAGCAACTACTTCTTTAATGGCATTTGTTAAAGCCTGCACTTCTGCCCATTTTGTTACATAATTAGTACACACAATAATGTGATCTTTTCCTTCTGAAGGAGGATTAAAGGGTCCAAAAAAAAATAATCCCCATGTCTCAAATTGTTCAATAACTACTTGTGGTTGCAAAGGCATTTCATTGGTAATGGTTGGTTGTCCCATCCTTTGACAAGGATCACACCACCTGATATTTCTCTTCACATCTTTGTATAGAGATGACCAATAGTAACCAGTGCCAAGTATCTTATGAGTTATTCTTTTCACTAAATAGTGTCCTCCACTTGGTTCATCATGACATGCCCAGAAGATGTCAAATATTTCATCTTCTCTCACACACCTACGTAAAACCAAATCAGGACCACATTTAAATAACATTCCTTTTAACCATTTGAACTATGCACTAGTTTTGATTAATTTATTTATTTGATTTTTAGTGAAAGAAGGATGAAACTTCCCTATTGTAAGATAATTTGACATGTCAGCAAACCATGGTGTATTAGTTGAAATAACAAATAATTGTTCATCTGGAAAGTTATCCTTGATTGGATTCTGCTCCCCTGTAGTGGTCAATCTTAACAAGAAATCAGCTACCACATTAGATTTGCCTAGATTTTCCACAATGGTAATATCAAATTCTTGTAGAAGTAATAACCATCTAATTATTCTACCTCTAACCACTGGTTTGTTCATTAAATATTTAATTACTGAGTGATCTGTATGTATAGATATTTTGTACCCTGTAATGTAATGTCTAAATTTATTAATTGCATAGATCACAACCAGAAATTTTTTTTTAGTGGTAGTGTAATTTCTTTTAGTGGGAGTAAGATTTTTACTGAGATAGTAAATAGCATACATTCTTCCTTCTTCATCTTTCTATCCCAAAACTACACCAATTGAGGTATTTGAGGCATCAGTTTAGATGTGAAAAGGTTTCTCCCAATTGGGTCCTTGAAATATTGGGGTAGTTACTAATTTCTCTTTAATTTCTTCAAAAGCATGTTGACACTATTCATCCCAAAAAAATTCACAGTCCTTGGTAAGCAATTTAAACATGGGGGCAGAAATTTTACTAAAATCCTTGAGAAAGTGCCTATAGTATCCAACATGTCCTAAGAATGATTTGATATCTATGGGAGTTTGAGGAATAGGCAAGTCTAAAATAATCTTGATTTTGTTTTGGTCAACCTAATTTCCTCTTTTTTAAATATGGTGCCCTAATACGATCCCTTCATCAGCCATCATCAAACATTTTTCATGACTAAGAGACAATTGATGTTGTTCACATCTTGTTAATACTCTGTCCAAATTTTTTAAGGCATCATCAAATGTATCTCCATACATAGTAAAGTCATCCATGTATACCTCCACATAGTCATTTTTTAGGTCTACAAAAATTGCTAATACAACACTTTGAAAGGTTGCTGGAGCATTACATAGTCCAAATGGAAATACCTTGTAAGCAAAGGTACCCCATGGACAAGTAAATGTAGTTTTCTCCTAATCCTCAATAGTAAATTTGATTTGATTATACCCACTAAATCCATCCAAGAAGGAAAAGTACCGCTTACCTAAAAGGTTATCTAAGACTTGATCTATGAATGGTAAGGGAAAATAATCTCTTAGGGTGGCTTTGTTCAGTTCCCTATAGTCAACACAAATTCTCCATTTTCCATTCTTTTTAGGGATAATTACAAGAGCAGACACCCACTGGATATCTAAGATAGGGTAGATAAAACCTACTTGTAATAGTTTTTCAATTTCTTGTTTTACTATATCCCTTAAGGCTGGATTAATCCTTCTCTGAGGTTGCCTAATTGGTCTAATGTTTTCAGTATAAATGTGATGGGTGCATATACTTGGATGAATTCCATTCATATCTCTATATTCCCAAGCAAAAGCTTTAGTATGATCCTTTAGAACATCAAATAGTTTGACTTCTTCATTGTTCTTTAAGCAGCTATTAATATTCAAAAAAAATCCTAGTTGAATCTCAACATGTTTGGTTCCAGGATATGATGAAATAATTTTTTGAAAGGATTCCATTAAGTTATTTAGTGGACAAGCATGTGGTAACAACATATTATATGTAGAAACATCTTTAAAAGTTCCTAGAGGTAGAATGCTGGACAAGGGACAACAGGAAGAGTTATGATACTTATCTTGTTGTAGGTTGAACTCCCCAATACTACTATTTTCCAAAAATTCTTCAATCATCTCCTAATATCTATAAGGCTGAAGCTATAGATCCTTCCTCTCACCAAGAGAAATTGCATTCCTCTAGAGTGAAATTATCTTCATTTGTAGAGAATTGGTGTGGTTCTATAACTAATTGTGATGGTTCCAGAATAGATTTTGCATGTTTTGAAACTAATTTTGACTACTCCAATAATGATTTATGTTCATTTATTGAAGGGTTAACCATATCATTAATTTCCCATACATGATCCTACAATGTTATCATAGCTAAAGAAAATATATTCTGCTCATTAATATCAGGATTATCAACCCATAATTTTACTTGATTATCAATAAAAGGTCGTGCATATGGATATAATGAAATTTGCTTAGAATTCTTACCATTTAAAATAGTCATATCACCTGCCCTAAAATAAATTAAGGAAACAACTATAGCTAACCATGGTTTCCCTAAAATAATGGGATAACTAAGTGTTTTACCTTTTAGTTTTAAGATAAAGAAGTTGACTGGATATTCCCATGATTCCACCATTACTGCCACATCTTCAATAACTCCTAGTTTTTCTACAGACTGATCTGTCATCTACAATATGGTATTAGTAGGTTGTATGCCTATTAATGGTAATGTTTTTAAAGTGTCCACTATCATTACATTGATATTTGCACCCAAATCAATCAAGACATTATTTATATCCTTATTCCCTATAGAAATAGAAATAACAGGGCTTCCAGGATCTCCATATTTGGGTAGTAGGAGTTTTCCTACTAATAAATCAACAAGTTTCCCATCTACCTGAATAGTCCTGGGGTATTGCTTCTTTCTTCCAAGTTTTTTAAAACATAACATTTTGATTAACTTGTGCAACTCTAGAATATCCTTAATTGCTTGTAACAATGGTATTTCAATATTCAATCTTCTTAGTTCCTACACCAATTCAGATTCCTTAAGTTCTATGATTTATTTAAGTCTTTCTGGAAATGGAATCTCAGTAGAAGTTCTTTCTAGCTAACCATGGTTTCCCCAAAATAATGGGATAACTAAGTATTTTACCTTTCAGTTGTAAGATAAATAAGTTGATTGGATATTCCCATGATTCCACCATTACTACCACATCTTCAATAACTCCTGGTTTTGCTATAGACTGATCTGCCATCTACAATATGGTCTTAGTAGGTTGTATGCCTATTAATGGTAATGTTTTTAAAGTGTCTACTATCATTACATTGATAGCTACACCCAAATCAATAAAAACATTATGTATATCCTTATTCCATATAGAAATAGAAATAACTGGGCTTCCATGATCTCCATATTTGGGTAGTAGGAGTTTTCCTACTAATAAATCAACAAGTTTCCCATCTACCTGAATAGTCCTGGGGTACTACTTCTTTCTTCCAAGTTTTTTAAAACATAACAATTTGATTAACTTGTACAACTCTAGAATATCCTTAATTGCTTGTAATAATGGTATTTCAATATTCAATCTTCTTAGTTCCTACACCAATTTAGATTCCTTAAGTTTTATGATTTATTTAAGTCTTTCTGGAAATGGAATCTCAGTAGAAGTTCTTTCTAGTTCCTTATATTTTTCTTTGTCATCTTCCTTAAGTGTAACTGTGCTAGGGGTTTTATCTTCTTTTGTCATCTCAGTGATTATAACAGGTGAACTGCTAACTATTTTGCCAGATCTGGTTTGAATGTTTTTACAATCCATTGTATTTAAATCAACTAATTATGTTGGTTCTATTTTGTATACAGGAGTTGTTTGTTTGTTTCTTGGGTTTGCTACTAGTTGTGCTAGCATTTGTGTTTGGATTATGTTTCCAACCTATGGATTTTGTGCTGGAGGTCCCATTATGGCTTGTTGGTTCTGATTTGGATATGTCTTCCCTTGCACATAATTATTAGGGCCCCATCTAGGTTGTGGCCAAGCATAAGGATTTCCTTGACCAGCCCAAGGTTGTTGATGTCCTTGAGTATACCAATATTGACTTTCCCAATCCTGAGGATGCCATGTGGGTTGAGGGGCCCAAGTTGGCTATTCCCAACTTTGTGGTACTGTTTGAGCTGCCCATGGCATCATCCAGGGATTAAGAACTGGTCTTGGCATAAACTATCCTTGGTTAGGTTGTCTCTAAACAAAATTTAATTCTTCTGTGGTGGATGATGTATTGGTTTGTTTGAGATAATTTTTTATGAGTGGAAGAAGAGAACAAGTGTGAGTATCATGTTCTTTACATTCACAGATAAGACATACTTCTATTTTATCCAAAGGACATTCCCTTATTGCATGCTTCTTCCTGCATCTAGGACAATACATGGCTAATGGTTCAAATTGGGCATTTGCTTTAGCTTGAAATATATCCATAGTGGAGGTTAATTAAACTAATATGTCTATTTTAAAGTTTGCCAATTCATCCATCAATTTTTTCATATCTGGATTCATAATTTTAACCATTTTCCTCTTTCTAGGTCCACCCCTTATCCTTGAATATTTTTTATAAATTTCTATGATTTCATCCATTCTTAATTTAGAAATGTTTCCTCTGCCAATTAAATCAAGGGTTTCCCTAGATTAATCATCCATACCTTTGAGAAAAATGGTTTTATTTAAATCTTCTTGAAGTACAAATCCACATCTTTTACTCACAAAGAGGAATCTGTCTAAATAATCTTCCATATTTTCATCTTCTTCCTGTTTGATTTTGAAAAATTCTTCCTTTTGATTTCTTCCTCTATAATAATCTTGATATTTGTCTAGGAAGAAAATTTCCATTTGTTCCCAATTGGTAATAGAATTAGATGTTAATCCCATAAACCACCTCATTATTGCATCCTTCAGAGTAGATGGAAACAACTTCAGTTAATTGATTATCTGTCTTGTAATCATAAGTCTGACATAATACTTTAAAATCAAACAAAAATTGGTCAGGATCCTCAGATGATATTCCTCTAAATGTGGACAAGTGTGCAGGTGAGATTTTTTTCATAGTGGTTTCATCATCCTTGATCTGAATGGGATAGGTAAAGGTTCTCTCAGGTTCTCTTCTAGCTTCTCGTGCCATCTCTCTAGTATTTTCTAGTCCCTTCTCCCAGTCAATGTGGTATGTGGTCTATTTTGGGGATGGTGAAAAGTCTAGAGTAGGAGGTTGACTACTCAATTGAGAATCAAAACTTTCCCTCAATGGATCTTGAGAAATAATCTTCCTCCCTAAGGTTCTACTTGGTTCTGGTGACTGATCCAAAAATTCTAAAAATGGTAGTTTTGCTTCTTATCTTATAGGAGATAATGGTGCCTCCAATTCTTACTCAGCATCCTTTCTTAAACTAGAGGATGATGGAAATTCTTGTTTAGATATTTTGGGGAGAAATCTACCCTTGGAGTCTTGTGGTCTACTCATAAATTAGGGGAATTTTATTTAATTACTAAATGAATGATTGTTGCTCTTGTTGACACGTAATTAGAAAATTCCAACTAGTGAGTCCCTGACAATGGTGCCAAAAATGATGGGTGTCATCATTCCCTTCATTTAATCAACTTCCTATTGATGTCATATTTAACTAGGGTTGTGTCTAAAGCTATATGCAACAAGAAGAATTGTAGCTATTTAGTAATTGATTGTAGGTATCTATATTTTTTCTTTTTGTTTTGGGGGGTTTTTAATGTCTTGAGGACTTCTTGGTTAAAACCTTATTGGAATCAATCTATGTGAATTTTCTAGAAGTAGACACACGTTGTAGAAATGAAATATATCACTAGAAATAAACACACTTTTGCAGAATAAAATAGATTGCTGGAAAATGATTACAAAGAAATGAGAATTTAATCTAAAACACCTGCAAGAACAAATTTACAACAAATTTTAACTTTAAGGAGTTGGAAGCATTTATAAATTTAAAAGATTTACCTATTTGCTTTTGCAAATAAAATATAAATACTAACCAAAAAAAAAAGATCCTAGTTCTTTGGAGGAGTGGGCCCTTGCTTTGCCTAGAAACAGGATTGAACAATTTAATTTGATTTCAAAATAGAAATGGCTTATTTCATTGATAAAATGTTCTGTATTACAAAAATGTACTAATCTATCCTTTTCTCTCTATTCTTCAATGATCTTCTTCTATCCCTTCCTAAATTCCCAAGTCTGTATATATAGATGCTTTGATGGCTGTCACTATTTCATAGATATGATGGAACTAAATCGTACCTAGAATAGATGTTGAATCAAGATGTGGCTGGATGTCCAGCAATGTGATAAATGTCTTGGATATGCAAATATAGAAATCAAGAATCTGCTCGTGATTTAATGGGATCATTGACCTGGCATATCACTAGTCATTTTGGAATAGATCCTTATCAGTTCCATATCTAGCTATGAAAGTTCTAGAGCTTATTTATAGGAGTATTAGAGCTAATCAGATAATTCTAGAGTTTAAATATAGAGTTTCGAAGCTAAGTCTAAAAATGTGACAACTTGAAATAGTATGGTGGAGTTCTGGAACTAAGCTAAATTGATTCTAATTCTTCAAAAAACATGCAATAAACTACATATTTGTTCTTTAGCCTGATGATGACATGTTTTATTACAAAACTTGAATTTTCCAACACACTTGTTAGGAATTACAAGTTTTTAAATGTTAAAATCACAATCAACAAAAGATGGATAATTACATCCTAACTCATCTTAGATCGAAATAAAAGTTACAAAATGCAATCAAACTTAATAGAAAGAAAGAGTAAGATGAGGCCATTTATTATACATTTATCGAGCATATCCTGGCCTCATCAGTAAGTATCTCTAACTCTTATTCCTCTATTTTAATAAATACAAGTATCATAAGTAATGGATTTTGAATGTATTTCTCTCTCTATGCATTAAGGTTATATTTATGTTAACTTAATTAGAATTCTTCTATATATGATTAATTTTATGTTTATTACCCTCATTTTGTGCCACACACATTGGTGATTACTAGGATAGATTTAATTTACTTTGTAATTTACTTATGATAAAAAAACATAGGACCTATATAGGGTTATCACATGGTATTTATTGACTAGAGGCTTTAGAACCCTCTCTAGTGATATTGTGTGGCAAGGAACTCTTTAGTTAGGTCTAGCTGATCCATATTGGTCATAAACTCAATTATCTAAATGTAACAACAGGCAGAAGGGATAGCGTGATTTATCTTCTATGAGCTAGGATTGCTTTGTAGATCAACTTTACTTTCCCTAGTATACATTCTAGTAAACTAAGTATAAACTAACCCTTGCAAGTTTTCCTTCATGCATTCATTTATTATGATTTATTATATAATTTTATTTCAATAGTATTGGATCAAATATATTTATATATTCTAACATTATATGCATAAGATTAAAACATAGTCACTATGATTGAATCTATATTTCTCTATGTAGGTCATCTTTAACCATAAGTAACTGGATTGATTATCTCATATCAGTTCATTTTTTTTACATACAAGTTTTTAGACTCACTTGACCTAGTTGATTTTGTTAGCAAGATAAAAATCATCATCTGAACAACACATAAAATAAAAATTTTAATATCTTCAAAAATTCTTAGGTTCATTTTTACCTTATTAATCATTTTTATTCTTCATTTACAATCTTATTTTTCATAGTTTCTAGTTGATAAAATTGTAACCCTATAGCAAACTAGGTCGACTAGATTGACATAGCTATGTAGTTTACTTTCATGTCTAGAAGATTTAGTTGACATATTTGATTTTTTTTCTTATAGTTGTTGATTCAATAGACAACATTGACCTAGTTGATTCTGTTATGTACTATTTACATATGTGGTCACCTGAACTAACCCTGTACTCTTCAATCAAAGGAATTAACACACACACACACACACACACACACACACACACACACACACACACACACACACACACACACACACACACACACACACACACACACACACACACACACACACACACACACACACACACACACACACACACACACACACATATTGGGCTGCAGGAATTAGTACAACATGGTCCCCCTATAACCTGCCGTATGCTTGGTAAAATTTTTAATGTGATCGGTGGCGCTGTCTTGACATGCCCTCCAATACCACGGGGCGGGGTGGGGGGGACTAGAACCCGTGACCAGCAGAGCTACAGCAGAAGTACTTAACCAACTAGACTAGGACCCCCGCCCGAATTAACATATATTTTTAGTAATTAATTCACTTTTCATTTTATTTCTTACTTTATTAGAGTATCACACATAGAATAAATAGGAGTTTTTTTAATTTATCAATTTTGTCACACTATTTTTCTTATTTGCACATTTCCAAACCACATAATATCAAAAAGCATTAAATAAATTCTACCGTAAGTATACCCACTTGGATTTCATCACCAAGGGGGAAATCAACTTGATTTTTTGGCCAAATATAAATACATGGTTGATGGTATATATTAGAAAATCACCCAACATCCTTCCATTATGAGATCATGAAGTGAAGGGGTAGACCCAATAACAAGCCAATACCATCACCAATATATATCCTTTTCATCCTCAACTACATGAAACCATCCTTAGATTATTTTTATATTTACTTATTATATCAAAATATCTAAAACATTAAATAATGACCACTTAGATTAACATTTATATTTTAACTACTCGCTATATGTTGATTGTATGCTTTATTTCAAAACTTGTATTAGCTAATATTGGTGTAAAGTTTGTGTTGTGTGTCACAATTGGATCTATTGGATTGATATAGTTGTTTATGTATTTATTTTAAACACTCTACATAATAACACTAGATCATCTATTTTCATATTTGTTAAAACCTATCTATACCTTCAAAACACAATTGATCTACAAGATTGTGTCTCCTATAGCTTCTATATTTATAAGAGACTTGGTCATCATGTCCTATATAGTATCTCAAACACTGGTCATTTTTATTTTCCATAGGACACAATCATCTTATCTGATCCAATCTCTCACAGGCTGGTCAATTTTCTTTTCCACATAACATAATCAACTAAGCTAATTATGTCCTTCCCTAATTTTCTTTTATTGACATTCCCACCAAACTATGCCAACCCAGTTGACTTTATATCTTGTGGTTGATATTGTTATGTACCTAGATGACTTTTCTCCTATTTTTCATCTTTACTTTCTAATCTCAAATTTTTATTTTAAGCATCATGAAATCCCTTATCATAATATTTTTATACAATCTTAATCCATTTAGATGATATATAGGATGCTATGTTCTTCCCACCTTTAATATCCAAGAGGATTCTCTCATGCCTGGTGTAATTTTTCTCACCCTTCATCTTTATAATGAAATATGGTCCAAATTACTCCAACTAATGAGCTTGATAGATCAGATCTATTTTACACTTCTCAAGACAATTCTTTCTTTAAATCACATTATTGCACTATAGGGGAAATTAACACAAGCTCAACCAATAACCTACATGAAATATTTTAAACACCAATAACCCATCCCCTGATAATCCTCCACCTAACAACCCATCCCTTAATACCAATTCAAGGAATGTTCCTTTTACCAATCCTAACAATCCACATCTAAACATTAATAACCCCAATCCACCAATTGACACCACTTAAATTATTACATAAATAGTGCAACAAATGAACACTATGAAAATATCTAATACTTCTCAAATGATGCAAATACAACATCAAATGTTAAACATGGCTAATCAACCTCATATTATCCTTCCCAAAAATAACCAAAATTTCATCCCTCCACCTCTTAGAGATGCCATGGTAAATATCATCCCCAAACCCATTATGCATAGTAAGATGCTCAAAAATATTCAAAATGAACCTTTAGCCCCACTAATTGTTTCTAATGATATTGGAAACATCTCTTCAACTATTAAATATGATAGGACTAAATACTCTACATATTTCCTTAAAGCATTTGTTAATCTTTATAAAAAATGGATCTAAGCTAATACCTTTAGCACTACCAAACTTTTAGTTAAAATATTCATAGGAGATGTATTATAATGGTATAATCAACCCCGTCAACTTGGCCAATATAGTCTTATATCACAAGATGTATTATGCAATAGGCTCATTTAATTTTTATTTCAATTGTGCTAGTTGAGCATATGAAATCTTATCACTAATGTTTATTGAGAATTATGCTAAAAACATATATACCAATGGATTTAATGTGGTGATAGATTTATTTGATGGACTATAGAACCATTATAAGTCATAATCCTTTAAGTTGCATAGAAATAACTTAGTGAGGAGCCAATCATTAGACATGTAGTCCAAACATGCTTCATGGAAAGCTTGGATATGGTGCACTAGGTCACCCTTACCACCATATAATGTAATCTTAGGTGACTTAAATCCAAATGGCAAAGGAGTTACTACTATGTGATGTGCCAAAGGTGTATGTAAAAGAACATGAAAATTTAAAGCATGTGATTGCCTGGCAGCTCCCTACTCAAGATGTAACACCTTAGCCTACATTGTATGAACCACATGCATAAGGGATTGAGGAGAAACTATCCATATGAGGTATAACTATGACTGAAGTTTTTCAAGTTAAAATTAGTTGTTATGCTAGTTGAGTTAGCCCCAAAGTAGGTATACCAATGTTATTATCTAGGGGAGTAGAAGATTGACCATTATGTGAATTGTTCTTTATTTTAATTATGGCTTATAAAATATATGAATGATCATGGGTTTGTTTCCAAAGTCTATCTTTGAATCTCTTTAAAGTCTCATCCTTATTGAAAAATTGATTTTTATTATTAAGTAGGGGGAGAGTGTCCTGATTCCTATCCTTTGTATCAACTTGATATTGATTATATTTCTCATATTTGGATGAATTATCATTGAAATCCACATAACAGGGTGTGAAAGATCAATAATAGGTGTCATAACCAGTCCCTTATCCATGGTATAATCTTGCATATAAAGAGTTTGAGTATGCTCAATAGGATTGTTGCTAAGCCTAACACTTCTTCCTAAGGGAAGAGAGATAAAAATTTTAGATGGAATATAGTAAACAAAGTGAAATAGGGTTTCTTAAATATAATGTATAAAATATAAAAAGCTTAAAACATATAATGAAAATAGGAAAAAGAAGGTTACAAAACCTAGTAGCATCTAGGGTTAGGGGTTGAATAGTATTCAAAGTAATCCAGATTCACCAAATGTTTTAACCTTTTAGGATTTAGTGAATGTAAATACTATGTTGTTAAAGAGATGTGTATGGTAAATTAGGGTATAAATATGGAAAAAATACAACCACTGATTTGTTATAGAATTGACTAAATTTTAACATTCTAAAAATAGTAATAATAATGTAAATGAGAACTTAGCTAAAAATGACTTAGATGGATTATCTAGAGGTAAAAAACTAAGGCAGAGACTAGTTTGAGTGTTTTAAATAGGATCTATGTTTTAAACCCCTCTTGGATAGTAGTGCCCTAATTATATAGTAGTGTCATGTGGTGTTAGTTCCCTTATTTTAGCACTAGTGTCATATGTGTAGGATTATTTAAAACTTTTGGGTGCACTTTTGTCTAGATATATCAAACATGTTCTTACATACATGAGTTTTGAAACCCTATATATGGCCTATTTTAACTAATTATATGATCAAACCCTAATCCTCCATGTTTCTAGTGCATCAAGTTGATATAAGTAGAAAAGTGTGTTTGTTAGTGGGGTAGGTTAGACATCCTTAACATCTTGTTATGATGAGAGTTGCCTACATAACAATACTCTGAGAGGGATCAATCCTAATGTAGTTATCCCTACCTAAGAGTTGGTGTAAGTGCAAGTAAAGATAGTATGATTTTAGACCCAAGTGATTTAAATGTTATTGAGACTATAAACCTAAGTATTATGAGGTTATAAATATTGTAGATGATAGTATGTAGAAGTAAGGAAGAATATGGATTGATAACTTTAATTTTACATAAAAAATTTTTAGTTTGTATGTGTGATTTGAATCTAATTTCCATCTAGTGGTTAGAGGGATAAAAGTCATGTATATAAACTATTATGGTGTTTGTACAGGTGCTAAAATAGGTCTAGGCTAATCCTAGGAGGTCTAAGATTTAAAAAGGTATATGTTTATGGGAAAAAGAGGGAAAGGATAATATCACTAATATTAGGACATTAGTACCATGTTGCACTTTTGTCCCTATAATGGAACTAGTGTATAGGTGGTAGAACCTGAGGCATGAATGACTAAGAGTAATAATGAGGGCTTGAGACTGCTTAAGGGATGGCTAGGGATGTCTATGGTCCACATAAAGGCTTGATAAACATAAAAATAGGCCCTAAGATAGGGATAGGTGGCCTCAAGTAGCACATTTAGAACTCAAGTGTGATTTTTAGGTGATTAAATTGATATATAATGGATAAAGATTAGATATTTGAAGTATAAATTTATTAAAACAATTGGGTGTAAATATGGATAATATTTAAGAGGACTTGATAACATTCCATATTAATATCAATATCATTAGATGTGAAATTATGACGCAATACATTTTGTTCTCTATTTCAAGTCATGCCTAATAATCTACATTACAATTTTATTTTAAGGTGAAGTTGGATACATGATATGGAAGCAATACCATCTAAATTACAAAGGTGTGTGAATTTCATGCATGATATCTATTTTTATATGTGTCTCATGGACAATTATCCAATAATATATTGTAAAATGATGCATCATAATAATGAGGGTAACTCACACTCAACATTTATTAAATATTATACTATACCTCCATTACCACACATCCAAATAGATCAAATACATTTGAATTTGGAAAATCAAAAAAATAAATGACAAGGAATCATTTATGAACATTAATTAATAAATAAA
Source organism: Torreya grandis (assembly GCA_037957365.1). Taxonomy (NCBI): domain Eukaryota; kingdom Viridiplantae; phylum Streptophyta; class Pinopsida; order Cupressales; family Taxaceae; genus Torreya; species Torreya grandis. Next base: position 1,951,782 of record JARHVA010001276.1, on the reverse strand, counting down.
GAGAGAACCAAAAAATAATGTAAAAAAAAGATAAAAATCCATATCTTCCCCTCGTGGTCAATTTAAAAAATTAAAATTATAGTCACATATTACTACATTAGTGATGATGATGACAAAAATTTGCACGATAATATAGATGATCATTTAAAAAAAAAAAATCAATCATTTTTATTTAAATGAGTAATTGTCTTATAGTATGATTACACCTATCGGTCTAAGATATTATTTGGATAACTCATATGCAAAGAGCACTACTAATTAAAGGGATTTTACTCAAGAACAATCTATTGGGATCAAAGGAAAGACAATAATTACATATAATCAACATACTAAAAAAAAAAACATTATTTGAAATTCAATCTCAGACCATGATTCTCATATTCTAAATGAAAAATCAAGGAAAATCTTTATATAACAAAGCATAACTAGGGCACAATAACAATTATACATTTCACACTATACAGGCTCAGGGAAAAATTTAATGAACATTATGGATTTTTTGGATACAAAATATTCCAAAAAATTACAAATAATAAGTATTCATAATAAACCAAGCATCATATTTAATAATAGCTTGATTCCATTAACAACTAGCATACATAGAGCTATGATACATATATCACATCAAGAAGGAAACTTATATTGTGATTAACATTGAATAATTGGGCATAAAACAAATAATTATATAATATTTCAAGAGAAAAAATCAATATTACAAGAATGAAAAACTATAGTGATAAAAATCATCACTATGTGATAATAGTACATAGTTATAACATGAATAATTAAAAATCATCCATGATAGTAAATCTTAAGTATTACTACATACACCAAGAGTGTTTATGAATTACATATTTAGATTAGTGAAGATGAATGTGATAAAAATATATATTATTTAAATATTGCCATAGTTAGGACATGAAATTAATGACTACAACACATTATATATAAGTAATAATCACTTGGACATATTACTCTACCAATTACCTATGGGCCAAATATTGTTAATATATATATATATATATATATATATATATATATATATATATATATATATATATATATATATATATATATGGGTCATTCCCTATACTTTCTAATTGACTTTTGAATTGGGACATAAATGGTTACAAATGATTTAGGATATTTTGGATAATGAAAATTACTATATAAATTTATTTCATGAAATAAATACAATCAATATTTGACATGATGGTTATAATGATAATCAAAAGGAAAAAACTTCAAGGATAACTATAAAGATAATGCATGAACAATTAAATACAATGGAAGAAAATGAAATGCATTTGCACAAAATTTAAAAAAGTGTCAATTTAATGGACAACACAGATGAAATAGACCTATTTTAAGACTATGATAAGCTTATATATATATATATATATATATATATATATATATATATATATATATATATATATATATATATATATATATATATATATATATATATATATATATATATATATATATCCAAAATCAGGAACTAAGCATGACATGTTTGTTAGTTCACATTATTAATTTATGTTATTTATCACATGTTTGGTAGATTAAACATCATTTTACATACACACATGCATTTAATTTAATATATGAGTGTAATTCATGACACACATGTTTCACATGATACATGGATACATATATGAAGGATAGTCCTATACGTAAGGTCCATATCAATGGTGGGGGAATCTCATTCCATAGGTTACATTGTTATCGGTTGTATCTCTCTATGACCTTTCCATTTATCATGTTGAGATAAATATATTTATTAAACTCATCTTGATATTTATTAAATTCTTTATAATGATACATTTCATGAATATGTTACTTTGATATGTTGTGACATTGATAGATTAATAATATATAATAGTTTTACTTATTTTATGCTTCATTGTTGTTTCATTTCACAAGCTAATCATATATTATGATTTATTTTGCGCTTGGAATTATTTAATAACTTTTTTGAATGATTTTATCATTGTATGCCTCTCTTTTTGTGTCCCTTAGTCTTGTGTGACATTTGAATGTCATTTGTGTGTGACCCTTGGCCTTGCATGTCATTTGAGTATCCTTTATGTACAACCCCTAGCCTCAAGTTAAAATTTATTATTTATTTTGTGTGGCCTTATCCTTATGTGACATTGAGTATTATTTCAAATGATTTTATTTTTTGCATCATGGACATGAAATTTTATGCTTATGAGTGGATAAACCTAGGATTGTTATGTGAGATTGTTGAGTATGTGGTGCCTATAATCCATATAACTCAATTTTTTACTTATGTGTGACATACTTATTTATATCATGAACCTTTCTTGTATAGCTAATTATTTAGTGCTTATATCATTGATGGTTACTATTATGTCTTGATTGTTATATCTATTTTGAAATGACATTTGTATAAATTGCATTACATGTTTCATATATGATTTGAATACTTATTCATTATATGATGAAATATTATCCACATGTTAACATATGATTATACATGTTTACACATTTTTACATTTATTTGGTTAATTCTTTTATTTTGAGATGAATAATTTTTATATTACATCCCTCACCATAAAAGGGGGGAACATTAATGAGCTTTTCATAGAATCACAAACATTTATTTACAAATAATTTACATTTTAACATATATTAAATATTTTAAAGAGTTAATATTGGGATGAAATATTAGTTTGGTTTAAAATATGGGACAAATATTTAGATTATAACATAGTTGTGAACAGATGCCATGCATATGTACACATTTTATAGGAACATGGGTTATAGTTTTACAAATACTTATAGATTGAGATAGATTTTTGGGGAATATGCCATAAATATGCACACATTTTAAAGTAACATGAATTATAAGTTTTTAAATTTGAGACAAAAGGAGATAAGATTCATATCATTATATATCATGTTGGATCTAATTGGATTAGAATATAGGGCATGGAAAATTTTCATGTGCATACACACTATTATTATTTTCCATTATCACTTTTAATGGTATCTACAAGTAAACACTTTGATTATAAAAGTCTATTTATAGAGATTGATTGAAAAATTTAGAGTATTTTGGTTGATGCTCATTAGAACTCAATCACCTGGGCATCACTCTGCAAGTCTAATATGTCACTCTCCCCTTTCATATTGAGGTTTAATATTATTTAAATGAGTAGTGAAATTGAGGTTCAATGATGCTAAATGGCCTACGAACTACTCACTTAACATGAGGGTTATGTTATGCCTATTTTTCATACCCATTCAGTTTCATGAAAATAATACTCCTATCTACCATAGAGATGACCTAGTCATAAAATTTAGAATTGTGATTAGGGACCTAAGTCAATTATTAGTAGATTGAGAATGCATGTTTTCAATTAATTATTTTGGTAATGATTGGTTTGTGAATTTGTATCTTTATTAAAATGGTTTTAAAAATCATAAATAGATGAATGAATAAAGTTTTCATATCCATTTATCATTTTTGAAGTGTTTGTGATCAGTCATAAGTTTATAGTTGACAAAGTGATCAAGATTGTAGTGATTGTTACATTGTTTTTGTTTGAGAAAAGTAATGCATCCTATGGTTATATCAAATCAAATACATTATTTGATTTATCATGATCTATATTTAAAATTTAAAATGCACTTTATATAGATTTACTATAATGATTATTAGATTGATCAAAATTAAATTGTAAGTATGGTTGATATAGTGCCAATGGTTAAATGGATAAGTTTGTTTTATAACATTAAACCTAAGATTTTTCCTAAGGATTGTTAATTATTCAAAAGTGTCCCTAAGTTTCTAAGTATACACCTTATCTTATTGTAAAATACATCAAAATGGGGGATCTAATTTAAAGACTCTAAATGGTCATGGATGGATTTTATTGTAAAGGTTTATTGGTAAATTAAATAATGTGAATATCGACATTTTGAGGCATGAAGACTTAGCATAAGGAAATGGTTTATTTCTAGGGTCGATTTGAAATAAACAATGTTGACATTGAACAAAGTTATAAATTTCATATCATTTAATGATTTGAGTGTTGAGATGGAAAGTTAATGTTTTAAATAGTCTAGTTGGAAGTCTTCATGGCAAGCTAGTTGGCAAGTTGAGTAAATACGAAGCATAGTGCATTCTTTGAGATCTTGGTGAGATTATAGGTGGTTAAATGGACTTTAATGAAATGCGTACATGCCTCATTTGATAGAAATTAATTGAAATTTTAGAAAGTATCATGGTCATGACGAAATTTGATGGTGTTGTTAATTAGATTGGTGGTTTGCTAAGTTCTTACCTCAATTTGATGAACCAATCACAAACATGCATGTAGTCATAGGTAGTTAAGACACAAGTTTTGGTTAAAAATATCATTATTTTTCCTTTTAGATAGTCATTTTGCAAGCTTGTCATAGAAGTGACACTCTGCTAGATAGATTTTGGGAGGTTGTAGACAAGAATTGGTAAATAGAAGGTTATAGGAAACTATAGATAGGTATGCAAATGATGAAATGAATAAGTTTTGAAGAAGATAATTTGTTATTTCAATGGTTTTCTAGTTTACATAGAGATATAATGATGGTTTTTGGTTTTCATGGTTTGATAAGTTTTGATACTATAAACTATTTGTTTAAATCGCTACAAGTATGGTTTTGGAAAGTCAAAAGATCATAGAATTTTTGAAAAACATTGTTTTATAGGTTCTCATAGTAATTTTGATGTTTGTGTGAAATTTTGATGATAAACCAACTTTTTTTTTATATAAATATACTTATCTTGGTGGTTGATGAATACTATGATTGTTAGTTTAGCATGAATTTTTTAAATGAATGTGAAAATTTTCTTTGTTCTAGGTTTTTAGTTTTTTTCACCACAGTTGAGATTCTAGACATTTAAAGTTTTGTGCCAATTTTCGATTACATGCATGCTATTTTAATGTTTTTTTGAGCTCTACATAATCATTTTTATGGAAATATAGTTAGATTGAACTGTGTTCAAAAGGATAATGGAGATTATTTATGGTTTTTCAATATTTTAGGTTTATATTTTTGTTGATTCATGGTGATGCTTTGAGTATGATAGTTTATATTTTGAAGTTTATATTTCATTGATGTTAGGTTCTGGTATAGAGATGAGTTATGTATGTTCATATGCATGAAAATATGGATGGGTTCAATGTAATTCTAGTCTACCATGAAGAATTTATTTTAGAAACATTTCAACATAGATGTTATAGGTATTTCATTTGAAGTTAGATTTGAATATATTGAAATCATTAATAGTTTTCAGAAGCTATGGTAAGTTATTTCAATTTTGACATAATGATTTGAAAGAAATATAATTATGTCAAAAATATTTTTGTGTGAAAAGTTTCTATTGAAATTATTTTTGTGGATTTATTTGGAAAAGTGCATGTGAATTAAAATTTTTAGAATTATACATGTGTTGTATATATTTTTGAAGATGATATTCAGATAATAATGACAATGATAAGATAATTATGGTAGAATATGTTATGAAAAATCATTAGGGCTTCAAGTTGAAATTTTTATGATACAGTAAAGATGTTGATAATTTTAGAAAGTTATGTTAAGTTTATTTTTAATTTGTAATTATGACTTGGAAAGGATATGATAGTGTCAAAGTTTATATTTGTGAAAGATTTTTGATGGTTTTATATTCTTCACAATTTGATAAAATATACAATTATAATGATATAAATGGAACTTTGTGAAAATATTTCTTTCAATTATTTGGAATTGGTTCACTTTGAGAATAATATATATTTTAAGATGACATTCATACATTGAGAACAAAATGCAAAGAAATATTTCAAAATATTGTGAAAATAAAATTATTAAAATATAGTTTTATTTTTAGGGTTTTAGTTGGAATTTTATGATGATAGTTGACATAGTTGGAATAATTTAGTTAGTTCAGTTAATAGATAGTTCAATAATTATTTGATGATAGTTGGAAATTTTATAAGTGACTAAGGTTTTTCTATATTGAATTATAGTGGTTATATTATCTCATATTTGATATATTCATGTTGATTCTTAGTCATATAATAATCTCCTTTTGAATATATTTCAATTGGATATAGATGTTAGGTTGGGATCAATTGGGTTCAAGTAGAGATAATGATAGTATAAGTTGGGGAATAAATAATAATTTTGATAGTATGAATTAAGAGATACCCAATAAGCAATTTCCTAGAGGGGATTTCAGGGCTAGAGGTTTTGGCCTTAGACATGCTAGTAGGGGAGCTAACATGATAATCCATTTTGATGCCACTGACCCTAAATTTTGAAATGTCTTGAATAATTTACCCTTTAATCTTGTAAACCATAGGGTTAATAGAGGATTTTGTGGCCGTAGATTTAGATCCAGGTCTCAATCTCATATCAATTATTCCCATTAATTATAGAATAATCCAAACCAGCTCCCTATTTAGTCACCTAGCCTAGAAAGAGTCTACCATGTTAATGAGCCAACTCAGTTAGACACTAAAATAGCCCATGCTAAGAATTTTGTCAATCTTGCTTTGCTTTTGTATTATGATGAACCCACACCATCTTAGAGAGATCCTATTTTAAGATGCATGAAGTTAAGTTTGTAAGAGCCACTTTCAGGGTGTAGGAAGCTAAGTATGAAAAATCCATCACTTGTCATACATCTAGCCTCTTCCAAGAAGCATTAAATCAATTGGGATGAATCAAATACTCCAATTAAGATTATATTTATGAAGTGGGTTAAGTTTAAGATTGATGATCTTACAAGTGATTTGATAACTAAGCTAGTCTAGTTTCCTGCTATTGAAATGGAATATAATTAGTGTTTAAATGAATAGTAAAAATGATGATTGAGGTTTTGTTTGATTTTGATGACTTTTGGTTAACAAAAAGATAATTTTTTATTATAAAATTGAACTTTTAAGTTGGTAGAATTTAAGTAATTTTATATTTTTATACTTTGATTATCATATTTTGATACTTTGGTTATGATATTTTGAAAGTACAATAGATTTTTAAATTTAGATATATATAATATACCTAAGTAATTTTGATAATGTGTTATAAAATTAATATAGATAAGGATGTCATTAAACTTTGATTTATCTAAATATTTATTAAAATATGTATTTATTATTATTATTAATTGATTAAGGGTTCCCAACCATTAGGTAATACCTGATCTATATTCAAATATTTGATCCCTTAAGACTTTTTAAGTCTTAATTAAACCTTAACTAATAATTGTTAAGATTAATTTATTTGTAAAAGTCAATTAGCTAAATTAATAAGTAACTAAAGGATAGTTACAACTTATTTTAACTAAATTTGAAGTATAAAAGGAGATCAAAGATTCATTTTAAGAGAAGAAACAACACAAATATATCAATGGTACTTTATCTGATGGTTGACTATATTGCTTAGGCAACACAGTGCTATGTACAGAATCTGAGTATTCAACCTGAATAATGATAAAATATCATTATTTTTAGTACTTCATTGATCTAATTGATTTTAAAACTTATCATTTGAATATATTTGTAAATAAGATTTTGGTTTCTCAAATAAAATTGATCTATTTTGCTAATACGACTCTCTCTATTGAGACTCACATGTTTTGTCTATATTATACTTTATTTTGACTTTGACTCTAATATAGTTTAATCTGATTTAATTTAATCTTTAATTGATTTGATTTATTTTTCATTTTATTTAATCTTTAGCATAATTTTCTTTAATTGGTATTTTTATTTTGTTTATTCCTCTTTTTTTTAAGTTAATTTTATTAGATTAGTTTTTTTTCTTTTATAGTTTAGAGTTAGAATTAGTTAATTTCAGATTAGTTTAGTTTGTTAGACTTAGTTAATTTTAAATTTAGTTGGTTTTTAGTTTAGTTAGGTTTTAGTTTAGTTTATTTATAGTTTAGTTTATATTTATTACTTTTATTTTCCTTAATTAGTTTGTTGTTGTTCTATTTTATTTTGCCTTGATTTACTGAGTTTTGCTTGGTTATTTATTTTATAGAAGATCTGTTCATCTTTTATTTATCTTAATTCTATTTACTTTAATACTTCTAGTTTGTTGTCTTTGTGTTATTTAGAAGTTATTATAGTAGAAGTAAGATACTACTTTGATAATATATTATATTATTGAATCATATTTCTTTCCTTCAAGAGATTGTATTATTCATAGGCCTTATCTATAGATAGGATGGATTGCACATTTATATCTAAATTGATTCATTATTTGATAAGTAGATTTCTAAAATTATAATAAAATATGTTATATTTAATAGCTTATTTGTTATTTCCTAGAACATTTTAAAAAACCCTCATGTCTTTATGATCATAATTGAAAATTTAAAAACTTACTATTAGATTGGTACAATTCCAATTTAACCTTCACAATAGGTGAAAGGGTTGATTAGTTGACAAAATAATTTTCATTGTCAACAAATTTGGTGATTCCATTGGGGAAAGCTTTTATAAATATTATTAGTTTAAATTTGTATTTTCTTCTTTCTCATGGTACTTAGAGGACATCCTCCTATTATCCAATCTAGAATTGATGTTATTGATGATCCTGCTCATGTTGATTTTAATTTAGCTCAATATGCATGGTATAATCACCCTTATAATCTTTAGCATATTATAAAAGTCATAAATAAAGAAAAAAATTTTGTAGAATTTGAGATATATTGGTAATCTAATCTTACTCATGAAACTCAACAAGATGTTTTAAATATAAATAGATGAATTCAAGAAGATAGATCTAGAGTTTTAGCTACTGGTCCTAGACCTAGAGCTTATTTTATTTTTTATTATTTTTCATTTGATTATTTGGTTATGTGCTCTGAACCTATTGATAAAAATATTAAATTAAATCAAGTTAATCAAGTTTAAGGTTATCAATCAATTTAGGTAAAGGAGACTGCTAATACTTCTAATGGGAGATCAACCAGAAGAGAGGATACATGACATGATTCAAGGTTTGCAATATAATAGAGATCATATTGATCTCACTAAGAATGAAGATAGTTTGAAAGCTAAAGTAGAACAAAAAATAGCTATAAATCCATGGATTTATGAAAATCTACTTAACATTGGAAATCATCCAGGTAAGTAACCTTCTCTTAAAGGATTAAATATTATAAAATTTTCTAGAGCTTCTAGGAAATCATGGAAAGATCATTTAGATGCATTTAAGTTAGTTTGTGAAACTCTTAATATTACAAGTAAAAAGATTTGTATAAGAATTTTTGCCCAAATTCTTGAAGAGAAAGCTTATCAAGCTTTTGTTAGTTTACCTACTAAAGCTATTATCACATAGAAAGATATTAAATATTGGCTTGAATTAGCTTTTGGAAAAGCTAAAGAAGATCTAGACTTGGTCAATGATCTTGTAAATTTTTATCTTGATCTAAGTGAAACCATATACCATTTCATTACTATATTTACTAAGTTGCATCAAAATATTCCTTGTGATCTTAGACTTTCTAAAAAATTATCAAAACTTCACTTTTGTAGTGCTTTACCTTTAAAGTATAAAATTGCCTTAGAGAATAGAGACATTATGGAATACAATGAAACTGTAACATTATATGTTGAGTATGAAAATAAACTAAAATGCATTGGGTTAAAACATAGGTCTTTTATATGTCTAAATTTAGATAATATAGAAAATTTTAAAGCCAAGTCTAGAAAATAAATTGGTTGCTTTTAAAAGATAATTGAATAATAAACCTTCTTCATCTAATAGGAGTATTATTGAAAGTAAAAATAAATAAGTTGCTCATTAATTTAATGTGTGTTAATTGGATCATGATATAGATTCATGTATTGCTATTCAAAAATTTAAAAAGTTTATTTAAGTAAAATATAGTATATATATTGATCTAGGAGACAACATAAACATGTGTGCTCTTGATGATCCATCATAAAATGAAGGTGTTTATGTTGTTAATACTAGAAACAAAGATTATAATTATTCTCAAAATAATAAAAAAATAAATAATTATTCTTCTTCTAATGATAAAGGTTAAAAAATTCAAAATAATTCTTCAAGTAATGCATCTGATAATTCTTTTAAAAGTATTTTTTTATCAACTAGTTATAATAATAGTCAATATCAGTATTATAAACCTAAAAATTTTGACAAATTGATGCTAAAAATTATAATATAATTGATGATTTATCTACAATTTAAGTTGGATTCTCATTATTACAAACAACTAGCCTTTTAGGACAACTTGATAAAATTAATGAAGCAGTTAAGAATCTTAAAAATGATGTAGGCTTACAAGAAGAAGTTAGTAATGAAAAGTCATTTATTTTTACTCAAATTTATGATTATCCTATAGATTATATACTTAATTTTTATGTTTTACTTAAAATTGATAATAAATTAATCCATAATTATATCTTCAATATAGGTGCTTCAAAAAATATAATGCCTAAATTTATTATAGATCAATTAAATATTTCTTATGAAACTGACAATAAAAAAACTTACTAGATTTTATTCTAGACAAAATAAAATTAATGATAAGTTTAGAGACAGTCATTAAGATTTCTCAAGATGAAAAATTAGATGTATGACTAATATTTAAATTTTAGACATTCCTAATAATTAGGCTATGTTATTAGGAAGAGATTGGTCAAAAGCAATTGGTGCATTTGTTAGAAAATATATTACATGGGTACTTATTAGTAATGAGATTGATTTTATAAAAAGAGAAGATTGGTCTAGTACACCTATAGAATCATCCACTTATTCAATTGTTGATTATGTTGAGATAAGAATTAGAACTTATGAGCTGTTGAATTTAGACGAACTAAAAAATCAGCATGAAGAATTATTTGAGAAAAATATTTTATGATCATTTTATTTTGATAGAGCTTGTTCTCAATAAGGAAATGGTCCTAAAATTTGTTTAATCTCTCTTATTGATAGTATATTCAGTTAAAATTATAAATTATCTTTTGAAAACACTAATAATGCAATATAATTTGAAACATTATGTTGATGTTTTTAAAAAGCTATTTAACTTAATATTAAATATTTAGATGTCTTTGAAGATTATAAATTAGTTGTTAGGCAGGTTTATAAAATTTATAAAATGAATAAAACTCATCTACATCATTATACTCAAAAAATTTGGACTTTACTTGAACATTTTGAAGCTTTCAATATCGCTCAAATACTTAGAGAATATAACAATAAAGGTGATAAGCTTGTTGTTTTTGCATCTAATCCAACTCTAAGTGAGAGTGAACCAATTATAGAATTCTCTTTAAAAAAAAAATCAACCTAAAATTCCATATTTGAATGATAGTTGGCTTATTTTCAGTTGTGATGAACATATAGATTCTTTTATTAAATTTAATTACTTGAATCATGATGATTATGTACTAAATTATGAAGATTATCTATAATTAAGTACTAATAAATTATCTATTGGTTTAGTAAGTTTGGAATCTATGTTTACACCTAAAGATCAGCCCAAAATTTCTAGAATGGAAGAACCTTCCATGAAAATTATAGGTGAGAGTATTCCTATCAATTTAGAAATAAAAGAGGATCCTAAATATGTGTATTTAAGAATTCAAGTTATTTCAAGTGAGAAGGTAAAATCTATTAAATTATTCAAGGAATTTATTGATATATTTGCTTGGTCATACAATGATCTTAAAGGTTATGATACTAATATTATTAAACATGATATACCTATAAACTTAGTATTAAACTTGTAAGATAGAAAATACAAATAACTAGATAAAATGATATTATTAAACATGATATTATTAAATTAACCTTTTGTTTAAAGAGATCATTAACAAAGAGCTAGATACAATGATTGATGTTGGTGTTATTTTCCCTATAAAATATTCTGAATGGGTAGCTAATTTAGTGTCGATTAGGAATAAGGATGGTGATATTAGATTGTGTGTTGAATTTAGGGACTTGAAAAAAGCTAGCATGAAAGATAATTTCTTCTACCAAGTATAGATTAATTTTTTCAACAAGTTGCAAGATTAGAAATAATGTCATTATTAGACAGATTTTTTTTCTTATAATCAAATTTTTGTAAATCTTGAAGATAGACATAAAACTACTTTTATTACTTGTAGAGGGAATTTTTATTATAACAGAATATAATTTGGATTAATGAATGGAGGAGCTAATTTTCAAAGAGCTATGCATGTTGCTTTTGATGAATTGATTGGCATTGCTATTTAGATTTATTTTGATGATCTCACTATCTATTTGAAAAGATGAAAAAATATTTAGATCATCTTCGTGAAGTTTTCATAAGATGTAGAAACTATGGTATATATTTAAATTTAAATAAATCAATTTTTGGTGTTACCAAAGGTAAATTATTAGGACATATCATTTCAAAATATGGAATTTCCATAAATTTTGAATGTATTAAATCCATTAAGTAATTACCTCCTCCTAAAGATCAATCTAGTTTAAAGTTTTTCTTTGGTAAAATTAACTTTGTTAGGAAATTCACATTAGATTTTGCTAGTAAGTCTAATATTTTGCAATTATTGCTTAAGAAAGATAAAATTTACACTTAAGATAAAGTTGTTGATTTAGCATTCAATAACATTAAAAATGGAATTAAAAGTGATGCATCACTTACTAAACCAGATTTAAATACGCATTCATTCTTTATGTTAATGTTACTAAAACAACAATTGGAGCTGTTATCACTCAAGAAGTTGAAAATAATAATGAAAAGCCAATTGATTATATGAGTCAAGTTTTAAAATATGTTGAAACTAGGTATCCTCTTATTAAGAAATTTGTTTTCTCATTAGTTTCCTTTTTAATTAATTTTTATTATTTATTGATGGTAAAAAAAAATTTGGTGCATTCTAACGTACCTATTTTATGTCATCTTTTGAAATAACCAATCATTCAAGGAAGACTTGTAAAGTGGATATTATGAATTCAAGAGTTTGATATTGAATTCAAAACTTAAAAAATAATTAAAGGTAATGACTTGGAAAAACATTTAACTAAAAATGCTTCTTCAAATATTAATGTTTTGGTCTTGTTAATTGATGATAATTTGAATGCAAAACCTCATTTAAAGGTCATGAAATTTTTTGATTTTTCTAAAAAATTCAAATTTGGTCTTGAAATGAATGAATAAGATTGTATGTTGGCTAAAGATGACTAGTATCATGACTTAGTCTTTTATTTTTAAAATCAATATTGTCCTAATACTTTTGATAAGAATCAAAGACATTCTTTATGATTAAGAGATTTAAATTTTTAGTTATTACAAAATTTTCTATTTTATCAAAATAAAGATAGATTTTTATTAAGATGCCTTACACATGACCAAATTCAAAAAGTTCTTAGAGGCTATCATGTAGGGAATTATGGTGAGCATTATGCTACAAAATCCACCATTTATAAGATCTTATGAGTAAGTTAATATTGGCCTACACTATTTCAAGATGCTTATAAGTTAGTTCATTCTTGTATGTCATGTCAAATGTTTGTTTTTAGAGATAAGTTACTTGCAATGTCTTTGAATAATGTTATACCTACAAAACTATTTATGAAATGGGGCATTGATTTTATTTTAGATATACATCTTCCTTCATTAGCTATTCATAGGTATATATTAACAATAATGGATTATTTCACTAAGTGAACTAAGGTCAAAGCTCTTAAAAGTTCAATAACAAGTGAAGTAATTTTATTTTTAAAAAATTAGATTTTATCTATATTTAAATTTCTTTATGAAATCATTTTTGATAGTGAACCTCAATTTATTTCAAATGAATTTTTAGAATTTTTAGAAAAATACTCTATTATATCTAGTCATTCATCTAAAATTACCCTCAAGGTAATGGCCAAGCTGAGTCAACAAATAAAAATCTAATTTCAATCATGAATAAATTAGTTTATGAAAATAAAAGAAATTGGCATCTTAAAATTTTTTAAGCTTTATGGACTGATAGAACTATTGACAAAGTGGCAACTGTTTATTCAACTTTCATGTTAGTATATGGATTTGAGGCCACCTTACCAATATAACTTTAAATTTTTTTAGTTATAACTATTTTACAATATTTGGTTGAAGATACAAATTTGATTGAATAAAGATTGAATGATCTAATAGCTCTTGATGAATCAAAGGAAAACATATTACAAATATTAAAAAGGGCTAAACAAAAATTAAAAAAGTTTTTTGATAAGAAAGTTTCTAATAAAAAGTTTAAAGTTGGTGAACTAGTTTTATATTGGGAAAAAGCTCATGAAGATCCTGGTAAACATCATAAATTTGATTCATTATGGATTGGTCCTTATCAAGTTGTAACTATACTTGGAAATAATGATTTTTATTTGAAAGATCTTGATAAAAATTGGTTGCATTACTCAGTTAAAAACCATCATTTAATATTATTTCATGCCTAGTTTTCTTTCAAATTTGTTTGTTTCTTTTTTGATTTATTTTTGGTTTTGACTTCTTTCTTTCTATTTATCTATTGTTTCTTTTTTTTTTTGTTTGCTTCTTTCTATTGTTTGAATTTTAATTTGAGAGATCAACACGTGTTTCAAGTGGACACAATTTTCATGTTATAGAGGGATAATGAAAAGATGCTACAATTCAGTTGTAAGTATCAATTATTTTTAGATATTATTCTTTATAAACTTTTTTTTTATTACATGAATAATATATGTTTAGTTATAACTAGTTGTCAAAGTTATATTTTATTTTCATATATTGTATTGAAGGCATTTATATTTTTTTATGCATCCAGTCTAAACTTACCTATTATATCATTTTTTTCTTCATGCCACACCATCCAAACATCTCATCCTTTATTGAAATTCATTATAAAGAGGTTCACACATAGCTGCTTGAGAAATGATTTACGTGGATCACACTCTCAAGATTATGTTTTTAATAATAGGGAATTTGATTTACACTAAATTTCATTATTCAAAACTAACTAACAAAGTTGTTAGTATTATGCCCATTTTTCAAACCCCTTTAATTTTTAAAAAATAATAATCCTATCTATCATAGAGATGACCTAGTCATAAAATTTAAAACTATAGTAGATTGAGAATGCATATTTTTAATTAATGATTTGGTTAATGATTGGTTTATGAACTCACAACTTTATTAAAGTGGTTTCAATAAGAATAATTAGATGAATGAATAAAATTCACATATGTATTTATCATTTTTGAAGTATTTGTGATCAGTCATAAGTTTTAATTTGATAAATTGATCAATATTGTAGTGATTATTAAATTTTTCATATTTTATAAAAATAATGCATCCTATGGTTATATAAAATCAAATAAATGATTTAATTTATCATGATCTACATTTAAAATCTGATTGTGCACTTTATATAGATTTACCATAGTGATTATTAGATTGATTGAAATTCAATTGTAAGAATGGTTGATATTATATCAATGATGAAATGGATAATTTTAGTTTATAACATTAAGCCTAAGCTTTTTCCTAAGGATAGTTAATTTTTCTAATGTGGCCCTAAGTGTTTCAAAAAAATTCAACTTATATTTCAAGAGAGGAAGAAGAAAGAAACTAGATACAGATATAGTTAAAAAATCTATTTGATTGTGTGAGTGTTGAATTAGATGATTGTGGAGAGCTCCTCTTTGGTTTATGAGGATGACCTAAAAATAAGATAGAACTAGAGAAAATGATTAGTTAGATAGATAGCTAGGTGGATTGCCTAGTGCTAGCTATATATTAGAAGCAAGAACTTCTTTGGGGGATATCAAGCCATGCATTTTAAATAATTAAGTTCAAAAATTTAAAGATAAAGTACTTGCATTAATAATCAAAAGTTACTAAAATTGAATGCAATAAATGCTTTATAAAAAAATAGATTAAAATGACTAATATAGAAATAAGCTAGTTAATACTAATGTTAAATAGCTCATGTATGATTTAGAAAATAGGTTGAGGGTCTATGAATAGGTAGATGAAAAGAAAGTTGGTTTAGTTGAGGGTAGGTGGGTGAAAATATATTGATTTTATTTTTTACGATAGTGACTATTGGTGGTTGG
Source organism: Torreya grandis (assembly GCA_037957365.1). Lineage (NCBI taxonomy): Eukaryota > Viridiplantae > Streptophyta > Pinopsida > Cupressales > Taxaceae > Torreya > Torreya grandis. The sequence continues at coordinate 1,935,663 of JARHVA010001276.1, read as the reverse complement.
TGTGACTATTGATGGTTGAGGTGACCAATGGTGGTTGAGATGAATATCGATGGTTGGATAGACCATAGATGGTTAGGATGACCATTGGTGGTTACTATGTATTGGGTTTGGGTGATAAAAGTCAAATTGATGGGATCATAAAAGGTAATTCTAGAAGATTGGTTTGTGTTGGGATGATTGTAAAATAGAAATAAAGTAATTAACAGATTAAAAACAAATACTTAGTTTGATGTAGGTTGACCTAATAAATGGTTGAGTTAGTTGGCTCATTGATAGAGTTCGACATGATTTTGATAGAGTAATGATATTTAGCTATAAGATAAGGGGTAATGGCAATTCGGCTATCTATCATGATGGTTGGATCATTGGATTACTAGAAGTGACCTATAAAAAACTCTAGATGTTAAATCTCTTGAAGTCATGGATAGGTTTCACCTCTTGCTCCTCTCTTCTTATAAGAAGGAAGGAGAGTGCAATAATAAATTAAAATGAGGTTTAACTTACTATCTAATTTTAACTTTTACATACATAGGCTTGCATTCAAATTAGATATTCTAATTATAGAAAATAAAGTCAGAGTAAAGGGTTAATTGAGTTGGTTTAGATGGTGAAACTTGATCATTGACGGTCAGGGTGACCATCGATAATTAAGGTTACCATCAGTGGTTAAGGGTCAAGTTAGATTTGGGTTTTAAATGTGGATTTAGTTAATAGGTCAATTTGACTAGGTTTTGGTTTGGTTGTCAGTCAAAAGGTCAAGTTGGGGCCCTAAGGGGTCCTAAAGTGGTCTAAGGGAGTTGCAAAATTCAAAACTGTCATGTGTAGATTTTCAATGTCTATATTTTGCTCCTTTTTGTTATGTAGTTTATATCAACAAGCTATAAAATAAAAATTGAATATGGGATAAAGGTTTGATTGCCCTAAGTATCAGAGGAGGTATTCCCCCTCAAACTAAGAGTTGATGAGGTGAAATAGAATCAGATGTAAGTTTTATAAGTGGTGGAGGTGATGATGAATGTGGTTGATAACTTGGGGCACTAAAGTGAAAATGCATACATAAAGTGTGACAAAAGTATGATAGTCAAGATCATGAATTAAATAGGTTACCATAATTGGTAAAAATTAAGGTTAGTTGTAGAAAGACAAGTGATAAGTGGAACATATGATAGTATTTAGACATGGCCATTGGGAACACTAGTAAATGGAAGTATCCTACAAAATGTATGTGTTTTATTAAGTATCTAGGGTAGGAAGTGTTGCTAGAGAAAACATAATTTGGTTAGGTGAAATCATGGGTATCTAAGGTAAGAAGTGCTCTTGAGAAAACACCAATTGGTTAGGTGTGTGTAAGGTAGTGCAAGTTTAACATGGAAATTATTGTCATTTTAGTCAAAAAGACAAAACAAAAGTCATCACAAAATGTACATTAGGTTGGGTCAAAATAGACCAACGATTAGGTGATGAGGTGGTTAGAGTGGGTGGAGAAGGTAACTCCATGGGTGGGTGCTTGGTTCTATTCTAAAAGGTTTGGGTGGAAACGTAATAGGTAGAATTCCAAGATCCTAACTATCGATGATTAGGGGTCATAGAGGAGACTGTTAGCAATCATCCTAACCATTGATGATTAGGGTGCAAACCTTAAAAGCATGGAGACAAAAGTGTCCTTTCTTGTTGTTTTATTCAATTGAATAGTTTATCTTTAGAACTCTATCTTTTTGTTATTTTATACAAATTTTTTTATGAGGCCTACTTAGTAGGCATGGTTGATTGCTAAGTAGACCAAGTAGACCAAACAGGGTGTAGGGTGGTTATATTAGGAAACGTGGTTAGGTAGTGGGTTTTTGGATTCCTCCTTGATGATGGTCAAAGAATGAGGTGGGGACTGTATTAAATTGGTAAAATAGATTAATTTGGTCATTATATTGCATTTGAATTGGGTATATGCTTAGTTGTGTGTTGTTTGGGTAGGGTAGATTAGGTTTAACCTAGGTATTAGGTTTGCTTGGTTTTTGGATAAAATATGTGGGTGAAAATCAAAGGTGGTAGGGTAGAATGGGTTAGGGGAGATTGGGGGTAGGAATAGATAAGAATGTTGAGGTCAAAATGATGTTTGGGGTAGGTTTTTGGGTAGATAATGATAGTAAATAGAACTAATTGGTTTGCTATTAGACATTTATAGGAACAAGAGTAGATTTAGATACACGATCAAGTACCATACATCTTCTTAGAGATTCATCAAGGAATGGCCTCAATGGATTGGGCTCACATAAGAGGTGGGCTTGAGAGAGATGTTACACTACCATCACTGTTATGGGAGGTGATAATGATCATGGCCCTCATCAAAGATGGGATTTGAACATGAATACATTTATTCTACCCACTGGTGAGATGAATATCTTACCAGAGGAAATTCACAAGATCATTTGGTTTCCTATTTAGGGGGGTCCAATTTATCACATTAAGCAAGAGGAGAGAGATGAGATCTTAGAGCTATTATATGGAGATGACTATTATCTCATCAAATGGTATGCAATACAATTTAGCTATGCATCACTATATCAGAGGGAAAAGGATGAGATAAGACTATTAATTATGATGATGATGATCATAATATCACGTTGATGCTCTAGATTCGAGTAGTGAGAGGTTTACTTATCTACTATTAGAGGTTCTAATTGAGATGCTATTGGGTTACATAGTGTTCAATTGGGTTCTTATGTTATTAGTCCAGATATATAGGGAGTGATGGGGTTTTAGAGATCATAGGAGATATGTCATTAGTATCAAGTTTATGCTACTTTATTAGACATATGAGCACATCTAGGTTTAGCCATCAATGGGGCTACTATGGGATGGTTATGCCTAGATAGACCCCATAGTTGGATTCATGAGGTGGAGAGATGATTTTCCCTCATAAGAGTAAGAGGTGGGGTACATGATACAAATTAGTTCTAAAGTACACTGGAGGCATTGGTTATTGGTGACATGATTTAGAGGCCATACATCAAGTTTTTAGAATGGACTGGATACAAGAGACACATTATCCTTACAGAGTTATAGGTGGATCCTTAATAGGTAAGATAGGGAGGTAGATCTCATCCCATTTGATAGGGTGTGGATATAGTTTGGCCTGGTATAGGCGATTCCAAGTCCATTTCCTAGATATAGGTGAGAGGATATAGATATTATACTACCTGAGCCATAACTAGTTTGAAATTTGTCTAATCATGAGGATTTACTAGCTAAGGATAAGATCGATGATGTAGGCTTTGTAGATGGTTACCTTGCATGGTACTAGATACTGCATGTAGTAGTAAATTTTAGTGGTGACGATGGTAGCAAGCAGCCTGTGGATGTTTACCCAACTAGTAGAGGTTAGTAGGTATAGGTATAGGGGGTTTCCCTAGGTGTATAGGTAAGAGTAGTTTGATACACAACAAGGCTCAAGTGATAGCTTTATAGGGTCAACTGGTAGTAGCACAGGGTTAGGTGGCTATAGTTATGAGTGAGAGGGATCAAGCTAGAGCTTCACTAGCCCTAGTTATGTAGGAGAGAAACTCCCTAAGATAGACCGTAGGAGGAGCCACAACATTTGCAAGACCATTGAGTACTATCTCTATGGCATGGTATCTAGCCACAATAGATGAGATATGCTACTATGATGCCATATTCTTAAGACATTATCCTAATGAGCCTCGATGGGGTGAGTATAGAGCTAGTTTGGTAGGTGGTACTAGCATGGTGACATTAGGTTAGTGGGTTGATTCTATAGGTGGATAGATAGGGACCTCAAGAGGATAGGCACTAGGAGGCAATGGTGCCATAGGAGATAGTGGTGCCCTAGGGGCATAATTATGATATAGTTATGGGGTACTATATTTTATTATATATTATTTTGATACCAGCCTACGTGATGATGCAGTGAGATGTACATTTAAATAGAGAGACATGTATATTGTTATATAGATTATGATGTTATTGACTCATGATTTATAGATATGATCCTTATTATTTATCATTCATGGTCTGATTTGATGTTGATGATGTGATGTTTACATTGATCATTGATGATGTTATATTGATTATTTTTATGTTATGGATATGGATGTTGATGTGGACTCACCTAGATAATTATGAACTGAGATGCATTTTGTTTTATTTTCATATGATATTGATGATGTTATGACATTTATGGTTATGATGATGATGATGATGATGATGTTTATGCTAAAATTTAATGAGTATATGCTTCCTCATTTAGATGTAAACATGTGGTAAAGTTAGTTTTTTTTGTTATTATTCATGGATGTTATGATTGTAATATGATGATGGATATGTTGATGGTGTGTGCTTTTTCTTATAACACATGTTGATATGATGTTATGATTATGGTTGTGGTTAATTTGCTTAAGGTAAAACACATAAAGGAAGTTAACTAACAACACTAGATGTGAGAAAAATAATATAATCAAGAGACAAACATCTTAGTGAATATATAAAATAGGCATGATAGGATAGGAAGAGGGCACAATGATTCTTCTTTGGCAAGGACTAATATAAACCTAAAGTTGGATTGGTTTAAGGAACATAAGCCTTTTGAATGCTTCGTATTATCATTCATTAGTTAGTTAAAAAGGTTTCATGATCATGTAATGTCAAGTGAGCTCAAAATCCCTTTCTTATAGTGTATAAAGGGGAGATGAATGAAAATGGAAACTTCTTGTGAGACTAACATACCTCTTATGGAGGTTACTGAAGAGTCAATATAAACAAGTTTTACCTATAATAGATAATTACATCTTTCAATTATGGATTTTAGAAATGTTTTACCTATGATAGATAATTACATCTTTCAAGATTTTATTGTATTTTGCTTTTTCTTGATAATAGGTCTTTTTCTTATTATGTTATTGCTTGGGAGGACTGGGGAAGCTGATCAATGAGGAAAGCTTCCAAGAAATTACCTATTTTGAAAAATGCTTTACTCAAACATCCTTCAAGGGAGTGGTATAAGTTTGTATGCTTTGTGTAATGCTTGTTGGGTGAATATTTTGTCAACGAGATAACTGGTGAGTAAAATAGGTCTCTTCAACCATAGCATAGGGAGATTGGTCATCCAAAGTTGTAGGTTTACCACATCTAAAGGGGACAAATCTCTCCTCTCATCAAGGGGAGGTTCCTTATAGGTATAAAGGTGCTATATACTATATATATAAGTTGAAAATAACACATGGGGGTAGGATACACCATCCATCTCTCTTCTTTCAAAGATGATGTTAACAAATAGAGGAGAAAATCTTGGTGGAAACACTAAAGGCACTTCTCTTCTTTTAGAAGTGTTCTTGCAGGGGACATCAGGAGTTCTTTCAGGTAGGATAAGTAACTGGTAACAGAGTATAGAGTAACCAACAATCTAAGATGTAGCACAAAGTCTCTACCTTGACTACCCAAGAGTGAGATAGGAAGAATAATGGGGGCACAAAGTCATCCCAAGATCCTTTACATAGAAATAGAAAATAAACACACACTGAAGACAACTATGATAGCACAAAATCTGAAAGTAGCTAGCTTCAGGACACCTTCCTTATCACTTCCACTAGCTCTACTTGTTAAATTGCATAAACAAGAATACATTTAGAAAATAGATATAAGAACAATCTCCTAGAATGATACAAGCTACACAACACAAAGTCTAAAAGTAACATGCTTTCTAATTCAAAAAAGAAATATGATGAACAATTTGAGCTCAAAGTCTCAGTAATGCCTTTCAATTTGGGCAAAGTTTTGCTTCTGGTAACAAGAAGATCTCCCTTAAAATGATACAAGAGATTACATTATATAGAGGCCAAGGAAGGCTTGGCACTTTGTCCCATGGATCATCCCATGTTGTGCATTAATGCCTTGAATGCATTTTCGGTTCTATCAGGGAGGGCCATGCTGGAACAGGGTAGCTACTTTAACTGTGGCATGTTGATTCATCTTGAATGTCTTCTCCTAAGCTTGAGTCACTTATTCTATCACATGCTATCCACGCAGCTATCTATTTTGCCTTTACTCCAAAGGGGACAAATAGGCCATGCTTTTAATGTTTTTAGGCCCAAATATCTACTTGATAAACCATTCCACCTACTGGAAATAACTCCTACATATATTTCCCTCTTTGTCTCTTCCTATTGTGATTCGAGCCCTCAAGTTTCCTTTTCCATTTTCTAGTTTTCTTGGTTCATTTTCTGGATGGTTCTTCCTTTCAATCTTAGCCTTCAGTCCTTTGAATGCATTTAGGTCTGCCTTTAAGTTTGCAAGGATTAACAACTATTTCATTGTCATGAATTTGATGTCTGTGGGCCTACCATCCTCCTTAGCAATTCCTTTATGTCTTTCTCACTTGCTATGGCCACTTTTCATTATGACACATGTGAGGACACATGGTAGCATCCACAACATTGAAATAAGCTTATCAAAATAAGCTTTAAAACTTGCTAAAAACTTGAAGCATGGATGCAGACACTTGTCGCACTTTACTGAATTAGAATGGGACACATGGCAAGTTTTGCTACTTTGAAACATACTAGAGACTGTGTCTAAGCATACGACACTTGGTAGCTTCCACTATTTTTCTAAGGGACATGCAGTAGCTTCCACTACACTTTGAGGCTTGATCTTTCCTGGAGGGAACTTGCCCTTTGGGGTCTTGAAAGATGGTTCATTTTTTGAGTGTCGATTGTCCTCCATGAGGGTACCTACCCTTTAGGATCATTCGAGTGGCCTTCAGGTTTTAATTCTTTCAAAAGACTATTGATCCTTTATTTCCTTTGGACAAAATGTCTAAAGGAATTCCTTTAGACAATTTTTTTGAAGGAAATATTTCTTTGGCTCGATGTCTTTGTATTGGGAGTGCTCCATCTTTGACACATGGCACATTCCACTAATGTTAACAAGTGACACATGGTAGCATCCTCTTAACTTATAAGGGCTTTTAGAAACCTTTGAGAGTCCTAGAGGAGGTGACACATGGCAGCTTTTGCTGAGCTCTAGAAACACTTACAGAAACATTCGGGACTCATTTGAATTCTCGTGGATGATGACACTTGGCATGTTCCATTTGTTCCTGTGACCTACCCAAGGTCCACCACAATCCTTACTCAATAACTGTGAATGTTGACACTTGGTGGCCTCCATCGATTCTTACCAGAGACACATGGCAACTTCCACAATTTTGAGAAAAAGACACTAAAACCTTTTGCAGCTACCACTTGTCACCTTCCACAGAACTCTACAAGAGACAAGTGGCAAGTTCCGCTCTTTGGTCTTTTTCTTTTGTGTTCCCCTTTGAACTATTTGATTGAACCAAACTTTGAAATTGCCTAAGTGTTGGAAACTTGCTCGTCTAAAGGAATTTACTTGTTAAAGCCATTGAACCTATTGAAACTGCTAATTTCAAGCATGTTGAGTCCGTAGATTTAAGCCTATAGAGTCCATAGATTTAAGCCTATAGAGTCCGTAGATTTCTACAAAATCTTTGAAAAATGAAGAACTTGAATGCTCAGAACAATTTTTGAAAAGGGAAGAGATAATTTTGGTCTTGCAGGACCAAAATAGTTCTTATATTGTCCCAAAAATGAGTGACATCTTTTGGGGACAAAAATTCTTTTGATAGTTATTCTTCAAGGGTGTAGTCTACCTTATTTTTAGCAATTTTGAATATGTTTTCAATAATTATCCTTCAATGAAATAGTCTATGAATGCTAGGAATGACCCATGATTTTTATTGGTTGGATTTTGCTTTTTGCTTTGTTTGATTGTGCTTGACATAGAATTGATTACATAAGCTTAAGGGTTTACCTTTATGAAGGCAAAAATAAAATCACAAGAAGGGTGTTTAGGTGTAAATAGGTTTAGGTGACAATGATCATGGGAATCCATCCTATAAAAAAGTGGAAAGTACCTTGAGAATCATGTCATGAGTAAAGCCATAGTACCCATTTTTCAATATTAGGCCACAATTGTGATGGATAATCATTTGATTCAATTTTAATTGATTTCCTATAAAAAGGGGAGATGAATGTGGTTTGAAATCAAGGTATGAGCTTAAGTTAGAAAAAATATGAGTTTGATCCTCTCTAACAAAAGAAAGGATGTATATGCAAAGCATTGAGGGGCTTAAGTTCTAGGTTTTCTTCAATAGAAGACAACTGATAAACTCTTGATCCATATTTGTGGGTTATTATATAAGGTCCAAATAAATTAAAAGTAAACTTGTCATACTTGCTTTTCTTCATAGATGTGACATATTGATTTTACTTTAGGATGAGGTCTCTGATGTTGATTCTCGCACTCTAAGGTGTTTTTTATAAGCACATTTGATGCACTCTTGATAGACATGAAGATGGGTGAGGGTGGATAAATGATTCTCATCAATTATCTTAAACTGGAGTAAATAATGTTGACGATAATCATCTTCAAAAATGAGATCTTACAAAGATATGTGAAGAGAAGGAATTTGAACCTTGAGAGGTAAGACAACCTCTACTCCAAACATAAGAGAGAATGTGGTATCTCCTGTAGGGTTTCTAATGCTAGTATGATATGACCACAAGGTGAAAGGGATATGTGAATGCTAATACAAACTATAGGCATTGTCCATCTTAGTGAGCATGTTGTTAAGATTTTTTTAGAGGCTTTTGCCTGTCTATTCACTTGAGGGCAATAGGGAGATGATAAACTTAACTTAATACTTAATGCATCATAAATGACCTAGACTTTGTTATTTTTAAAATATTTTCCATTGTTGGTGATGGTTTTGTGAGGAACACCAAAATGACAGATGATGTGATGGTTGATAAATTCGATAATATTTTTTGCTTTAGTTAAGACCAAATGAATAGCCTCTACCTATTTGGTAAAATACTAAATCACGGTGATGATAAAATGGTGTTGATGAAAAGAATGGGGTTAATTTCACCAATAAGGTTTAGACCCCATTGTGAAAAAGGCCAAAAATCTATAGATATATGAAGACTATGGCTAGGTGCCTGATGCAAATTGGCATGTTGTTGACACTTAACACACTTTTTTACATAATCACAATAGCCTTGGTTAAGGGTAGGCTAGTAGTATCCAAGGTGAAGAATACATTTATCCATGGTGAGGCCATTAAAGTATCCCCCACATATCCCATCATTCATTTCCTTGATAGCATGAGAGGCTTCATGATTGCATAGGTAATAGAAGAGGAGACCATCAAAGCCAAATTTATGAAAAATTCCCCCCATAATGGTATAATGTGAGGTACTCTAGCTAAATTCTCTTTGAGCATTCTTGGAAAGACTAGAAGGACTAATGACAAGGTTATGATAGTCAAAAGTCTATTGATACTAGATCTCAAGTTGGGTCTCCTTCACATTAAATATGGATGGAGAATTTAGTTTGACATAATATGGATAGGTAAGTCTATGTATAATGATATATAGCCTAGATTTAAAAGGTGTAGATGGGATATGAGAGGTGAGGGAAGCCATGGTGTTGGCAAACTTGTTGATAGACCATTGGGTGATTGGATACAATAGTGTTCAAATGATGTTAAGATTTTGTCAACTAATTGTTTGTACTATTGCAAAACATCATTCTTATGATGGGAAGAGCCATTTATTTGATTGAACATAAGCTGGGAGTCATCAAAGATATTGATTGTTTTAACTCCCAAGGCTAAGGTAGTTTGAGATCCTATTACTATGGGTTCGTTCTCAACCATATTATTGGTATATTCAAAATCAAGTTTAAAAGACAAAGGAAGATGTCCACCATCAAGGGGAATATGAATGCTACTAGAACCCCCACCATGTTGACACTTTTATCTATCAAAGAACATGGTCACCTAATAGGTAAAGTCTACCTAAGAGAGGGTTACGATGGACTCATCGAGAAACTCAAGAGGAGGAGGTTGGTTGTCTACTAATGGTACTTTAGCCATTTGGTTAGTAATGACTTTCCATTTAATTAAATTCTACTAAATAAACTCAAGGTCAAACTCTACTAAAACATGAGCCACTTGGCCATACATTGGTTTTGGTATGGCTTAGAGTGTATATAATTGAGTTGGTCGGTATTAGTTATGACATAGGTTTTTTGGTCAAGAAGGTAGTGGTGAAGTTTGGTGGCCATGAAAACTAATGCTAGGTAATGTTTTTTGGTATGGGTGTATTGTGTCTCATACCCTACAAGTGTGTAGCTAATGTAGTAGATGACTTTCTCTTCGTGTTATTCATCTTGATGAACAAGCATTGCCCTTAGGGAGTGGTCAATGGTGGAGATATAAAGGTAGAAAGGTTGGTCATCCTTGGGAGGTTTGAAGATAGGTGGAGATAAAAGACACTCTTTGAGTGAATCAAAGGCCTTTTGAAAGTCATTATTCCACTTAAAAGATACATTCTTCTTCAGGAGGTGATGGAAGGGTTGTCATTAGTCTAAGGGCTAGGAGATAAAGTGATAATAGATTAGATCTTCCCCTACAAACTATGAAGTTACTTGAGGTTGATCAGAGGGAACATGTCAAGGATAGTTTTGATTTTGGTAGGATCAACTTTGATTTGGTAAAGGGATAAATCCAAGGAGTTTTCTTGATAAGACCCCAAAAATGCACTTCTTAAGGTTAAGGTAGACATGATAACATTTGAGTCACTCAAATATAATTTTTAGGATGGCCAAAAGATCCTTATGATATTTGGATTTCCCAAGAAGGTCATCCACATAGTCAATAATTTTATAGATAAGGTCATGGAAGATGTAAGTCATGGCATGTTGGTAGGTTACACCAATGTTATTTAGTCTAAAAGGCATGAATCTATAGAAGAAGGTCCCTCATGGGGTGATAAACACAATTTTATGTTGATCTTCAATGGCAATTAGGATCTGATTGTAACCCAAGAATCTATCCATAAGAGAGAACATCTCATGGTCGATTGTAAGATCAACTAGCTAGTTAATTCTTGGTAGAGGAAATTTGTATTTGGGGTAATAAAGTTTGAGGTCATAAAAGTCCACATAGATGCATAGTCCCCCTATGGCTTTGGTGATAGGTATGACATTCAAGACCCATTGGGGGTAATCAATGGGTTGAATGAAATTGACAGATAGGAGATGTTGAAGCTCTTCTTTGATGAGAAGGGTTATGTGAGGGTGAATTCATTAAAGTTTCTACTTGATGAGCTTGGCATCACAGTTGGTGAATATGTTATGGGTGGCAATAGTGGGGTCAATTATAGGCATGTCACTGTAAGACCAAGCAAATGCTATGTTATAGTCCTAAAGGAAGGAGGGGAAGTCTTGAAATTCCTCAGAATTTAGAGATTAGCAAATTTTGATAATGCAGGGGTTATCTAGAGTGCTCAAGTTGATATCCATGTTGGATTCATTCAACATGGTAAAAATATTAGGAGGAAGAGATTTATGGATAAAATAATCTAGTGCACCAAGGTAGGTGAGAATGGAATCATCATCCTAGCACTAAATAGTGTTAATGGTAGGAGAGTCATCTCCTATCATCTTAGGATGGGTCATAGGGATGGTTATGGTCACCCTATCCTTTTGGTAAGTTAGGGGTTTGATGTTGATCATGTTGATGAAAAATAAAAGTTAAGGGGGATGATGTCAAGATCATCTAGTTTTAATGGTGAAGAGGCCAATAAGGATGGGATTTCTGTCAATGTTGGTGATGGGAGGTGAGCTGGTTTGTTGGTTTGGTGGAGAGAAGCCTAGGTGATGTTTTTTATGGGATTTTTAGGTTTTTATTAGAAATAACTCATATAGTCTATGTTCATATTGATCGAGATAAAATATCTTCCAAGCACACTAGTAGAGGTATGTCTTGGAAAACTCTAGTTTATCTAGATAGGAAAAGCTAGAGGTGAATGGTTAAGGAAAAAAGGAGGTGGCAAAAGTGTCAAGTGGTTTGTCAGGTCCACCATAGATGAAATGGGTTTGATATTTTGAAGGTCTAAGGGGGATAATGGATCTAATATTGGGGTTATAACTAGGTTGGTGGTCAAGTTTCCTATACTCTTGAGGAGTAGGGAAAGCATCAAGGGTTAGGAGATGATATTCCCCAAGTGAAATATGTTAGAATGTGGATTATAAGTGGTTGGTGGTTGGGATTTGGTTTGAGGGGATTGATGAGCTAGTAGATGTCTCATTGGTCAAAGGAAATATGACTTCATCCTTCATCATTGAGGGTTTATCTTTGACTGATGAGGGTGTTCTAGATGGAGGTAGGAGGATGTCATTGGGTCAATAATTCATGTTTCAAGGTGAAAAGGGACTTAAGTCAGCTTGTATGGTGACAACCTAACCTTCTTGCTCAAATTTGATGTAATGATGAAGGGTAGAGGGTACACAACCCATGGAATAGATCCAAGGTTATCCTAGAAAAACATTATACTAGAATTCACCCTCTACTACATAGAAGAGCTTGAGGAGTGTGTGAGGTCCTAAATGGATATGAAGGACAATAGTTTCTAGAGTAGTGGTCATGGTGTCATTTAAGGATTGGATGATGGCCAAGGTTTTGGACATGAAATTATTTGGTAGATTGAGTTGATCATAGGCATGAGAGGATATGATATTAATACTAGATCCCCCATCAATAATGACCTATTTAATGTGGGTTTGGCTGATATAGGTAATGATGAAAATAGGGGGATCTTGGTCATTAGGGTGGATAAAAGGTATTTCCAAATCCTTAAAGGTGACAAGGTTGGAAATTTGGAGAATGCCAATAAAGAATGCCAAAGGTTGAGGGTCTTCATGTTAGAACTCTAATGATTACAATTCCTCTATCATTGCTTGGAAATGTTGAGTGGAGGTATAAATCAACTCGTATATATTCATATTTCCTAGGGTTTGGTGAAGTTGTTTGATAACCATTCTTCTGATTGATTCAGAGGGGTTGGATTGAGAGGTACCCAAGATAGATACCTTGGGTTTTGATGAAGGTGAAGGTGCTTGATTTTGACTTGGTTGGGAGGTGAAAGATGGGTATGCCCATGAGATGGACACCTTAGCCTTCCCCTTATACTTTTACTAAGCATGTGATCATGTGACTATAAGGATAATATGGATATAGGGAAGAGTCCATATAGGAGATTAGTTTGGTTCTCCATCACTCTGAGGTGAGAGTGGGGGAGTAGGTAGGAGTTGGGTATTGGGTGTTGTTTATTGGATTGGTAGTGGGATCATGGGAGTTTCATCTGATAATAGATCATCTTCATCATAGAGGTGATGGATTATGGTATAGAAATCTTTATAATTCTCTGTGTCATGCCAGGGTGTCCTATGATAGGAGCATACTTGGTGATCATTATACTAGATGAGTTTTGGACCTAGAGGTTCAAATGTTCTAATAGGGGGTAAGTTCAAGAAAGAAGCTTACAATAACCTTTGAAAAATAGTTTAGTAAGATACAACTAAAGGTGGAGAGGGTTAAGAGGATTTGGCCTTGATTGGTGAGATGAAAGTCTTTGTAGAAATGGGCTTAGTGATAGAAGGTTTGGGTAAGGTGGTGTTCTTATTTGATGATTTTAGTTTTAGTAATGTGGAAGTTGATAAGTCAGAAGTAGGAGGTTTTAGGTTAGGTATTTTGGTTATTGATAGCTTGAGGAAGATGGGTGTGATAGAAAGCAAGTGTGTTGGTATAACCAAAAGTAGTGGTTGGGTTTTGGTTGAGATAGTTGGATTACTAATCAAAGTAAGGGATAAGGCCCCAAGATAGATGGAAATGTTGAGGGAGGTAGAAGTTTGGCCTCTATCCTTTTATTGGTTGTACTTCCTTAGTCAATTTAATTTTGTGTTTGGTTGGTGGGTTTGGTGAGGTTAGCTCTAGTTTTAAGGATGGGTGATTAAGGCTCAGCATATGGAAGATGCCAAAGATTTTGGTTGGTTTGGTTAGAGAGGATGATTTGGTTGTTTGGGATTTGGTTACATTAGATGGTTGAGAAATGGTTGGGTTGGTAGAGGTTTTTATTTGTTTGGTTGATATGATAGTGGGCTGGAAAATAAAATTGGTGGGTTGGTTTGTCAGAGAGGTAGTTGGAGGTTCTAATTTGGTGATATGAGGGAGCCCTAATTTTTGCCAAAAGTTGGCTCAGTCCATGTTTAGTTTGGGGACAAAATCCAATCTCTAAACTAGTCTAGAGAATGGTTTATAGACTGGTCTTGTTCCTTAGACATTGGGATCAAAAGATAAACCTATAGGTTGAGAATAGGGAGTGGTGAACTCATCCTTTTCCTCAATCAAAGTATGAAAGGTTTGGTTGGGTGGTTCCTCTATGGGAGGTGTAGACAAGGTGGTTTCTTCCTTGGGACTGATCTCCAAATGGGAAGTGAATTATTTGGTGGTTAAGGGAGAAGGTAAAGTGGTGATGGTTATTTGATATAGTATGTCAGTTGAAGGAGGGGTTGATGACTCCACTACCTCAATAAGCAAAGGAGGGGAAAATGTTACTTCCTTAGTTTGGGTCTCTAAAGGAATAAAAGGTAAATACACTACCTCAATAAGTGGAAAGGGCAAAGAATAGGTAGATTGGGTGGTAGGTTCTTCAATAATGAGCATGTCAATACCCATATTGATGGTATGGGCATCATAAGAACACTCAGATTTGTTTCTCTCATTATTAGTAGGTACATTATTGGGAAAAGGTTGTTTGAAAATGTTAATATCTTGGTTCAGAGGTGCATTGGGGTTTTCCAACACAAGCTCCCCCTTGTCAATGAGGGTTTGGACAATGTTTTTGAAGTTATTACACCAACTAATGTCATGACCCACTACTTGATGGAAATCACATAGGTCATTCTCATTGTACCAACTAGGTGTAGGATGAGAAAAATCAAATTATTTAGTGGGTTTGATAGGAGGAAGCTATATGATATTGGATTTTAGTAAATTATGTAGGACTAAAGCAGAATGTTCCCCAAGCTAAGTAAATTGCTTTTAATTTTTTTATTTTTGGTTTCTTGTGTTTTACTTTGAGGAGTTAGAGGAGTTTGGTTAATTGACAGATGGTGGAGGAGAAGCCTTAAGGATAACCACATTCATAGTTCCCTCACTTTTGGCATTGGTATTGGTTTGGTTGCTCAGTTTAGAGGAATGGGCCTCATTGGTTTTATAGCTAGAGTTTTTGTTTTTAAAATTTAACTTTTATTAATTGATGGATCTATTTTATAGCTTATGCACCATGGTGAAAGCTTCGTCAAAGGTTCTGAAGCTTTGGATACAAAACATAGAAGAGATGTGCTTGGCACATGCCTAATAAAAAAGTTTTATTAGTATGGGTTGGGGTAATGAGAAGTAAAGTTGATTGATTAGGCTCCTCCAGTGGGCTAAAAAATAAGTAATAGATTCATCATCAAATTTCCAAATAGATTAAAGGTCAGTGATGGAAACTTTATTGGAGATGTTTATTGAAAAGTGATCCAAGAAAGTTTTGGCCAGTTGGGTGAAGGAAAAGAGAGTGTTTGGTTATGGTGCTATACCAGTCTAATGCTAAATCGGATAGGGACATGGGGAAGGTATGAATAAGGAGGGAATCATCATAGGAAATAAAATAACATGCATGCCTAAATGCCTTGATGTGTTTTTGGGGATCCTCCTTAATTTAAAATTTAGAAAACTTGGGAAGTTCCCACTAAGGAGGATATGGTCTGATAGGGATAGATGTGTGAATGGGTTCATTACAAATCTGGTCATATGATAAGATATTGTGAGCACCATAGATGGATGACTCTAAGATATTCATTTTATACATGATCATTTTCATTAGATCCATTTGGGGTTGTGAGCCTACAATATTTTAAGGTGCATATTATTGTGGTGGTTAAGTGACATATTAATAACTAGTAAGAGGTTGAGGAGCTACCATATATTGATATGTGGACATAGGTGGTTGGATAGATACCTTGTAGGGGTAGGTATATGTAGGTGGTTGGGTAGTAGGTAGAGGTACATGCCCTTGTGGGTTAGGGATGTAACCTAGGTTGGGTGTGATGGTAACTTGTTGAGAGGTTAAGGTGGGCTAGGTAGGATCTATGGTTGGGTTTGTATCTAAAGGAAATGTGGTGACATTTTTACTAATTGGTGGTAAGGTAGAAGGTATAGACACTATAATATTTTGAAGTGGATTAGCAAATAATGGATTGGGTGTAGATGGATTAAGGTTGAAAATGCTAGTATCAGGTGATTATATGGTGAGGGGAGTATAGGTGATTAATGGTTGGGTTGCTCCTAGCATAGAGGAGTTGATGGGGGTGGAAGGAATAATGATGATAGTTTGTTAGGTAAGTTGGTTTTCCATAGTATTATCAAAGGGATTATTTGTAGATGAAGATTCTTGGGTAGTCAATGGTTGGGTGGTGACTATGGAAATAAAAGGGTTTCCCATAATGTGGGAATTCATGCCATAATATGGATTCATAGGTAGAACTAAAGTAGGGGTATGGTGCTAAGATAATGTTGAAGGGACACAAGGTTTTTATCTAAGAAATTAGTAAAGTTTTTATCTCATTTGTGGATTACCTAAAATAAAGAAGGATTTCCCAAATGGTGAGAAGATTCTTTTGGTTCAGAGATGTACTCCATGGGTGAAGAGGTAGAAGAGGTTGATTAGCTCAATGATGGGTCCTGTTCTACTAGATTCTTTCAGTATTGGTGAGTTATAACCATAAAATATAAGGGAGAGAGAATAAAAATAATCTCATCACTCAAATAGAGAGAAGACAAGAAATGATCAAGGAAATTAAACACACACTAAAAATTACGTTAAGTCCTAAAGTTATTTTTAATCTCTATTTTGGCTTATGCCTTAATATTTCAAGAAATTATGTTATTTAGGAATGCACTTTTGACATCCATTTTATTGGTTTTACATCCTTGGTGCATAGGTTTCCTCATAGTCAACCCCATATGTTTGTGTAACCTCTAATAACTAATATAGCTTTTAGCTTGTTAATTGTGCCATCACTTTTCACCTTGGTATTGTAGATACACTTTGTACCAATGACATATTTATTCAAATTAGGAAGAAATAAATTCCATGTACCATTCCTCTCAATTTAATCCATCTCTAATTTCATATAATCAACCCATTCTTTCTTTTGACTAACTTCTGCATAATTTCTAAGTTCACTAATCACTGATGATAATGCAAACATAATATTTTCACCATAAGCACCATATAATAAGTTACATTCATTTTTTTTTCATTTTTATCCTAATATCCTAATTATAATCCAATATATAATCGTTATATGAGGATTCAATAAATATTTATTCTTGCTTGGTGTTGATGTCGATGGATGACTAGTCACTTGCAAAGAGATAGTATTGTTTCGTATTGAACTCAAAACATGTGTAGGAATTTTTAAGCCCTAAAAAAAAATTAAAAAGGTTTTACCCCTTCAATTATGAATTATATATCTACATGATAAAAATAAAAATACACCTCACTTAATAAATATATATAATTCCTAGAAATAATTGTGGATTTACTAGTAGGATTATAAAACTTGTATGCCTTACTTTCATCACTATAACCTATGAAATTGTGATAAATAATCTTAAGATAATACATCACCCTTAAATTTATTTTTGGTGATTTTATTATTTCCCTTTATTTCAACTTGGATGTAACTTTCATCTCCTAATTTCACTTGTATTTTTAAGGGATCATCTAACTTGATGAAATCATTATTTTGACAGGTCACTTGATTTGAGAAACTTGAATCAACATAAAACAAATTATTTTATTCCTATATTTCCAAAAATAATTTGAGACAATAATCTGAGCCCTCTTTAACATAATTTTTATTATCCTTAAGATATTTCTTTTCACTTTATTTACTAGGTTGATTCTTATCTACTGCAATCTTGAAATATTTAATCATGTGCCCTAATTTTTTGCAGTAATGACAAGTAAATTATTTTTTAATCTTGCCTATGAATTTATATGTATAATTTCCCTCATAATTTATTTTTTTTAAATACCATTGATTATTATTATTATTTTTCTATTTGGTCTTTGAAATATTTTCCTTGATTTCAAGTGCATGTTCTAGATATCCTACATAGAGTATCATCTTATCCTAATGGGACAAGAGAGATACAACTCACTCAACAACACTTATAGTGTTCATGTATTTAAAATATTAAATATTTATCATAATATCTATCCATATTTAGATTAAATATATATAATTTTTTTTTTACTACAACACTATCATGTATACTTTATCCATAAACCCTCATTCTATGAACTAAATCATTTGCCCTTCTATAATAATCTCTTACTCTTTCAAATTCTAACATTCTCAAATTTCCAAAATTAATTTTAAGGGTTTTGATTTTTTCTTCTCGTACCTTAATATATCCTTGATATGAATTCTCTAAGGTATTCCCTCCATCATGACCATTCTTACATCTCCAAATTATTGGATAAACGCGTGGGTTTATAGTACTTTGAATATAAAATAAAACTTATGCATCTCCATTTTCTTCATCATTTTTTGTTTTTTTAATATTGTGTCAAGGTATTAAAATATTTAGGTGGTGTGCAACCATAAATAAAATTATTTAAACATCCTTTTCAAGTAATAATTATTTAAAACTCAAGAAACCCAATCATGAGATATTATTTTAAGCTACTATTTCTTCCCCTCTGCCTCCTCTACCTGAGTTTAAACTGAACTTCAAATTGATTTCTACCAAATAGTGCAAATTCAGTTTAAGAATCATTGAGTGTTCCAATTTCATCTTCACATCAAATATTAGTACCCATAATCATGTTGAGGCATCCGTGTTTGGGGTATTATATTGTACACAATAGTAACCTCTCATAGATTCATCTCTAGTCAATTTGTGACCTAAAAACTTGATAGATTGGCCTTTGGACCCATTAAATGGGCACTTAAATAATTCCTAAAATGAAAAAATTATAAACATAATGAATTAAATAAGTACATCCAATTAAATTCTTAATCAAAATTTCCATGTGTAATTAGTGAACATTAAATTTGTAAAAAATAATTTCCAATAAAATAAGGTCATGATGATGTCATCATCCTCAAAGTCAAGGAATTAAAAATATTTCCATTAAATTTAGAAATGGAGAGCCATGCTTAATAAATCAGATCTCTATCCAAAATATTAATTGCTTGTACCCTCCTTAACTTAACCAAGGTTAAACTAAACCTAATCATGGTTAAATCTAAACTAATTGCACTTGGGTTAGATTTAGTTGGAGAACCTATAAATAGAAGTGTGAAAGCCACTCTAAAATAACCTCTAAAGCAAAATTTATAATGTTGAATTATTGAGAGACAAAACTTTTTCGTAATGTTATAATGCAAAATTATTGATAAATTGCTACATCTTTTTAAAGCCAAGCCAAACATTACCAAAGTGACAAGGAGAAATGATGTAGGGAGTATCATTTTCAAAGACTCTTTGAGCACACAACTGATCACATTCTTCCAAGGTAAAAATGAAAATATTTCTCATAAAGAAGGTAATGAATAATTGTTTTGTCTTCTTTTATTTTTTACTTGCATTATTCTCTTTTTCCTTGAGAGGCTAGGTTTGAGGTGTTAGATTTATTTATGTATTTTTATTGAGGTTTATCATACTAACACTTGAATAACTCCCCTCTTGGATTCCTATCTCACATAATGGCATGCCTAGTGGGAATACACACCCCACATGTATAATGAGATAATATTTAAACCTCCTTGGAGCTAAGAAGCATTCATTTTAGACCTTGTTTTCTTGATTTTTATCTTATTTTTTTCTTTTTAGCCTTTAACAATAGAAATTCAAATTCATTCTTGTGAAACTATGAATTTGGCAAGAAAAATAGTGAAACCATTGAGTGAAACCATGAAATCATCTTTGATAATTGTGAAATCATCTCTGTTTGAACTCGGCTCTATGAAACTATGAATTTAGGGCCAAAAGTTGTAAAATTGTCAAGGTAAACTACAAATTTACTCCACATGAATCATGGTTTTTACTTTATTTTATGGTTAATTGTGAAATTGTTTATAAGTTACAAAATCATATTTTTTATTATGAAATCATTACTTACAGTTTCAAAACCATTAGTATATGTTTTAAAATTATCTTTTTGAGTTTTGAAATTGTATGTGTAATTATGAAATCGATAGCAAATAGAGAAATCACACTTCTTTATTTTCTGTGTTTTCTATAGGTTTTTATCATAGTTGCAAAATTAGTGAGTTGAAATGTGAAATCATTGAGATAATTATGAAATATCTCTTTATAAATCTATGTTACATTCTAGTTTTTTATGTTTTTATATGCCAGAACAATTTTGTAGTTCAAATTCACTCTGTAACTATGAAATCAGTCTAAAGAGTTAATTTTTTTGTCCTATTGAGCGAACTTGAAAAATATTCACCTTAACTTAAGTAAAAATTAATCCACTAACCTTGTTTTTACATAAATGAGCCAAGAAAAAGGAAATTTAAGTGCTTTTTAAATCAAATTTTCTTTTTACAAAATCAAAATTCACAACAATGGTTAAAAATCATCTACATTTGGTTAAGGTGCTTAAAAATCACTTTAAAAAGTCATTTTTTTAAGTATTTCAAATTTTTTACAAGTGAAAACAAGACCAAGGGGCCAAAATTTCAATCACATTTAAAATTGGTGCTATTAAAAGGAACCTACATTTTAATTAGAGCTCTTAAGGGAATTTTCAATTTTTGTTTGTTTTTTATTTGCTAATTTCAAATTGCATAGATTAAATTCTTTGTTTTTGGAAAACATAAAATATAGCATGTATGCTCTCCCTCATCCCTGTTAAGGAACTCAGCTGACCAAAAGCATTTGGTTTATTCCCTTGTCATTTAGTCTTGTCATAAAATATTTTACGTATGCTCTCCCCAAGCTCCAAGTGACTTTGGTGACCCAAAAATGACCTATAAAGTCTTTCCATTTTTCATTTATTTATTTTATTGCATTTAGTTTTTAGGTATAAGTTCATCACATCCTCATAAGTTATTTAGGGTTGTGTTAACCTAGGGTTTCATCTCCTAGCATTGTACCAACCCCACTCCATAATAGGGTATATAAATCAGGGCACGTGATACTAAGATTGCCAAGGGGATAAGTAGTTATCCTCTCTGATCCTCATGAAAACTAAAATTAGGTCTTATTGAACATCATAATCCAATAAGCAATACATGGTTGGAGTCATTATGAAAAGAAATAAACCTTTGCATATCAAGTTAGCAAGTATGAACCCAATTGATGTGACTGCATCCTTGTGTTAGGCACACTTGGGACCATCTAGTGCATTTAAAAACTTATATATTTTTGTATTCAACCCCACTTATCGTATAATTTATTACCAAATGTTGATTTATCTTCACGCTAAATTTGTGCCACATGCCAATTCTTGAAAGATAGAGGGGGGCATAAAAAATCTACATATACCTATTCTTTTATTTTTGGATTAACACTTAATTCCTCATAAGCATTGGTATATTGGTGGAAAATTTGGTAAAATATATAAACACCCATGTTTGTTTTAGGAATATGACAAACCTTCTATGCTATTTCTTTTTTATTTAATTTACATGTGTGTTTTTTAGACTAAATTTGTTTGTTTATCAAAAGTTGAAATGATTCATAACCATCACATTTTGTCATCACACTTTAGTCAAAGAAGGGTTACTCTACGCATTTTATGTCACACTTTTGCCTTAGACTTCTTATCTCAAAACCATTTATGTGTCACTTTTTTAAACAAGGCATCATTATTCTACCCATTTTATCTCAAATGCTTGCCTTAGATTTTTGAGTCTAAAACCATTATCATACCATTTTATTGAAGGCATGTTTTTATGTTGCTCATGTTATTCCAAAAACATTTCCTTATTTCAAACTAAGTTAAAAATCATGTGTACCTTTGATCTAAAAATGGTATTGTTATGCTTGTCCATTTGGGTGTAGGATGTTGTCCATTTGAAAAATCCAAGTATTTTTAACCAAGTTTAGAATTGTCTTATGAAGTTTAGATTCAAAATTGATTGTTATACACCTCAGTCTTACTTAATTTTGGATTAGGTTTTTACCTATTACCTTTGAATTATGTAACTTGGACTAAATCCTTGTTTGATTTAAAGACACTTTGCCTAAATATAGGAATTGTTTTATTTGTGTGCCTAAAGTCAATTTATTTCCTTAAACTAAGGTTGAAACTCACTTTTTAAGTATAACTCTAAGCATTATTAGTTTACATTGTAGCATTGCTTATCACTTGGGATTGAATGTTTTACTCACCGTTCTTATTTTGATTACTTAAGATTGACTTTCCAAATTAGTTTTAGGTGTGTGCCTAGAGTGAATTATTTATAACTAGGTCAAGTTTGTTTTAAAAAAATTGATGTGCCAAGATTGAGTTAAGTGTTTTGAACTATTTAACTTAGAGTTAGATTAATTGCAAGTTTCTACCTTGACCTAGATTGTTTTAAAGTCTAAATTTGTAACTTTTGACCAAATACATAGCATTTACTTAAAGTCCTTATATTTATTTCATGCCTTTTTAATTCTATCTTTGTGCCTTTTGACTAAAGACCTAACACTTTTTACTTTACTCCTAGATTAGATTTGTTTAGAACACTTTGCCAAGACCAGGATTCAAATTTCCCTTTCATTTTATCTTTTGTGTGAGAGACCTTAGAGTATTGGAAATATTTGAGAATAAATTTACATTAATATTTTTCAAGAAGATATCCATTCAAGTCTAAGTTTAAACCATTTATAGCAATAGACTAATTTTTCCATCTAGACTAAGTTTCAAGATGTTTTCAAGAATCAACTAATATTTTTAGACTATGTTTCAAGTGTTTTGTGAACTTTAAACCTTTTCTTTTCAAGATGTTATTCATGGGTTCATATATTCCTCAATATACACATAGTGGGAAAATGTACATTTTGAATTACAAAAACATAGTCATGAATAATCCCTTTATTTAAGATCCATATTGGGCTAATGTAGTTTATGAGACAGATCCATATTCCACTTACGATAATTAATATATGGAATAAAGGAAAGATTAATCATCATAATACCTTGTTATCACACCTCTTTATCTAAGTTAGGAGAAATAATAAACAACTCAATACCTTACTAATGTGCCATATATTATTGAATAAGTCTAAAAGTAGCCTTACTACATTACCATGCCAACATATGACCCTTAATTGTTAGATTGTCACTTACTTGAGAAAAGTTATGAGATTTTGGTTAGGGTTTTAGAGGTGGGATCCAAGTTTCTAGTAAAATTTCCCCATGTAAATTTACCTAGTCTATTTAGACCACCTAGTAACGTACCTCACATCAAAGCCATTAAATAGGCATCTACTATTTACCATCAGGAACTTATGTCAATGCCAAACTAATAGATAAATGTGATTATAAATGTAAAGGGTCCCATGGTGTGCCAATTCATGCAAATATATCAAGCATATTAGATGTATCTTAATTTAGCATGGAATTTAAATGTTATGACCATATAAAATACCCTTCTTATAGAGTTCACTCCCTTGGTAGGATTTCTAGTTAATTAATTTGATCATACTAATCTAAGTGTCAACTCCTTTTCCCAAAGTACTTTGGTAGGTGACATGTTCAATGTCCTAGTCACTAAGAGAGCAATTATGGACTCTACTCAAGACCATGTGCCAAATGTATTAGATAACATGCAAGTGTATCCCAATTTAGATCAAGCTGGCTTAAATGCACCAAAAAATAATTTATAGAAATAAGTGCCTCATACCAATACTATGAGTGGTTCACAATAATAGGGAGAAGGAATGCCTAATTCTCAACCACAATAGGTTACTTCCACTCCTCAACTAAATACTTCTTCAAGCATGCAATAACACAAGATAAGTAATCAGGCAGTACCCAATGTTTTAGCCCAATAAGTGGTGAATGTTACCCCACCTCAATAGGTTATGACTAATATTACACAACCATAAACACAAACCAATGTACCACCATAAAACATGGTGGGTTCATTTCATACATTGTCTAATCAACAACATGTTTGTATTGGTCAATGACAAATGCTAAGTACTCAATAAACATCCAATTCATAATATGTGTTTGTTCTAAAAATAAGTGAAATGAAACACAAATACCTATTAGGTAATAATTTCCTTTTACCCAACATGTGCCACATATTCAAAGATAGGGATTTAGTCAACAATAATTACCATTTATATCATCTGGTTTGATTAGTCAACATCAAGTTCCTACTAAAACTCAACATGTACAATACCTTCTACAAGGCCACATACTTCCATCACAACCCCAATTCCCTCTAACTCAAAGACATATTTTGAATCTAAACTAGAATATTTACCAATAATGTATGTAGTATCAACATCCTAATCCTAATACACGAATGCATATTCCTAGTCAATTGGTTCATTAAGCCAACATTACATAATACTCCATTCCTCCATTGTACCCTAGTCAAGGTAATCGACATTTTATATCCCAACCACAACCACAAACAATTATGCCATTAACTTTCTTGTCCCAAGAACTAAAATAGATAAAGGATGCAATTTCATCTATTCAGATGGGAAAGCAGACTAAGAATTTTAAATTGGATGACATGTGCTCATATCTATTTAACATGGAGTATCTCTGAATACCATTTTCTCTGAGTTATGAGCTACCTAAATTTGACAAATACAAGGGTAAAGGAGACCTTAGAGAGTATTTAAAAGATTTTTTTTCACTTTACAGCTAGTGGCCTATAGTGACATCTACCTACTTATTTTTCTTCAAAGTCTAGCTAGATAAGCCTTGGAGTGGATTCTAAGTTTCCAAAGAACTCAATAACTAAATTTGATTATATTTCAAATATTTTTATACTCATTTATGCTAAAATATCAAGCATGAGATTTTAATAGTTGATTTGAGTTAGGTCAAGAAAAAAATTGATTATAGTTTTATGAATTATTTATAGTGATGGAGAGTACTTGATAGTCACTTCATCCATAATATACTAGATAAATCATTGGAAACTATGTTTACCAAAACATTTCATAATAAAATTTCTTATCACTTGGAGCTTTAGTGTGCTCACACATTCAAGGAGATCATTGGGAAAGTTATATGGATTAAACATTCCCTCATTAATAAAGGGATTCTTAAGCTATCTCATTAAAACTAAATGAAAGCCAAAACAAAAATTCAAGCACAAGTCAGAGCCAAGTTTCTACACTCTCTCAGGCTAATACTTATGAAAAAATAAATCCATACAATTGCAAAAATAATGCTATCAGTAATGGATTCACTAAGTTATGTCATGTTCAAATGGTGCAAACACCATCTGCTTATCATCTCCCAAAATTTGAGCTTACTCCATAAATATAGCCTATCCAATAAATGTAGTCTATGCCTCAACCTAGGATAAATCTTCAAATTCTAAAACCACCACCTTTAAAAACCCCTTCTCTAAGAAAATACCTAATACTAGAGTATTTAACAACCTTTGTGAGCCTATTAAAGTAGTGTTTCATAAATTATCCATGACCAATATGATTAATTGGCTGATTCCAAAACACTTTCCTGAAGGAGTACATTATCTATATTGGTATAAAGTGCATGAGTTTTGTGAATACCATCATGTTCATGGAGATTATATACACAATTGTGTGTAGTTAAAGCACCTCATTGAGAATATGTTATAAAATAGAGATATCCAATTAGATAATATAGCATCTACTTCTAATCAAAACCTAGGTATCTACCAAAACCCTTTTATACAACATAATAATACCAATCGAAAATATAAACATTGAACACGAAAACCATAAAAATAATAAAAAAAAAAATAATAGCAACAAAAATAATAACAACGTCAACCACAAAATGGTTAAAACCAAGGATAAAATGACCTTAATAACTAGGAAACCTATCATGTAATTCTACATGACTAAAATAAATTTGTAGGTCATATTGTGGGTGGTCATGTTCATATCATTACACTCAATCCTATACTAAATAAAAATATACCAAGACTATTACCTAACAATGCCCATCAGCCTACCAATGCCATTAATCCTTCCTTGACTTAGGACTATAGTCAAGTGAAATAGCAACCAAATATTACCATCTTGAGGCCCTATGTTGTTAACCCTTCATTGATCAATGGCTATAAGCAAGAACATCATTAATCAATAATTACCCTCTCTAGCCAATCTCCATTGTCTCCTAGTTATGATGGTCCTTTACCCAATCCATATTACATAATCATAAATCAATGGTCTAAAGTCATCATCCCAGGTATACAACCCCCTACCAATGAGCCCATCCAACCCACTATACTAGTTAGGAGTAATCAAATTACCACTATCAAGGAAAAAATGTATGATATTTTGGAACAACTCTAAATGACACCTACACAAATATCTATTATAGATTTTTTGTGTACATATACCATCCACAAGAATATCCTTATTGAACTCCTAGTCTAGTTTTAAGTGCCCAATGACATTATGCTAGAAAAATTAAAATATTTAGTTATACATCTATCCCCAGGCAAATAATTGACCTTTGACCAAAGTGATATGTCATCTTGTGGCCCTCTCCATAGTAACCCATTGTACATTAAATTTGTTATAATGTGACAAAAATTTAAATGCATCCTAATAGACAATGGATTGGGCTTAAATATTGTGTCTCTAAATCTAATCAAACATCTAGGATATACAACAATTGACCTTTAGCCAAAGATTATTACTATCAAAGCCTATGATAATAAAGAATAAGAATCATAATGAATCATTAGTTTTCTAGTGATCAGTGGGCCTTTGACCCATAACACAATTTTCCATTTGATAGACCTAGATTTATCATATAATTTAATTTTGGGTAAACCATGGATACATGAAATCCAGGTAATACCTTCAACCTTGCACTCATGTATCAAGTTTATTCACTCTAGAATGAAGGTAACTATCCATGAAGATTTACAACCATATGAACACTGCAAGCATTTTACAAATAATTATGAAAGTTACAATTATCATTTTGGTCTAGACCCAATACCAAAGAAGGATAAAGATAAGGAGATACTTGTTGTATTAATTGAGACCAATTGCATAGACCTTAATAGCTTGGCCTTAGCTTCACATATACCTCTTTTTGAAATTTATAATCATTTTACCATTTCAGACAATGGTCTAGGAGATTATTTTACCCATGATACCTTCCATAAAGCCGATGTTATACAAAACCCCAAGTCCTATGGAAGGTTTAAACCTAATCTAATTTATATGAAATAAAAAAAATGGAAAAGGATTACTTCACAACCTAACACCTATTATTTTCACACTAGCCACTAGCCAAGAGTAGGACCCACTTTCCAATGATAATTTTTGGTTATAAAATGACAAATTGGTTGATTTATACTAAAGTACAAAGTATCCCATCCCTAACAATATTATGGATAACCAAGATTATAAATGTAGAGACCCGAGGGAAAATTAGTAGGATATCATTGAGTTATTTCTATGATTAAATACAAAGTAACTCATGGTATTGGATTGAAACTACCTGGGGGTGACCCCACATATCTTATTTATGTTCTTACACCAACAACTAGTGATGATGATGCTAAAAGTGAAGTAGAGTTCGATCATGACATATATAAAGACTTATCTAGTACCAACTTATTCAACCCATATACCATCTTTACCATCATGTCATTAATCAAACATTACCCACTTACCCTTTATCATCCTCAACTAATAAAATGGGACCAACAAGAATCCATAGTACCTTTAGATGAGTATGAGAATGATGAGGCCTTTAGAGATTTTTTAGGCCTAAGAGATAATGTTCCTTTAAGAGACCATAAATAAGGGTTCTCTATCAAATTGGATCCCATTACCTATTTCAAAGAGTGGGTGAACACCCTTAACCAAAAACAAAAAAATAAAACATAGAGGCATTTTGGACTAGGGTATAAGTAAATAAAAAGGCTAGTCTCTTGGTGAAAATTTGTTTTAGGCACCACTAAATGGGGATGTTCACCCTTCTTTAGCTTGGGAGATTTCCAATAATAAACTTGATTTTGGGTATGATCTTAGTACAGAGTAACAATGCCTTTGATTAAATTATCTAAAAATATCTTATAGTGTTTGTTACATGGTGCTTGTTAGCATTAAGACATTTAGATTCATCCTATTTGGGGGCTCTTGAAGAACCAATCTGACTAGAGGACTTTGCCATTGCTAGATAATTTACATACTTTCCAACTATTCTAGAATATGGCTTGACTCTCCTTGTAGAGGATACTATATAATTCAACATTAGGACTCCAGAGGACCCAAAGTGGATTAAATTAGGTGTCCCTCACTAAGGAGGAATGTGAAGTCTTTACATCCCTTCTGAGTAAGTTTATTGCCATATTTGCATGGGCTTATTTAGACATGCCAAGTTTGGACCTCACCTTGGTTGTGCACCATTTCATTTTACATCATGATGCTAAACTTGTTAAGCAAAAATTATGTAAGATGAATCCTTATATTATTGTGTTAGTTAAGAAAGAGTTCTAGAAACTCTTCTAATTGAGATGCATCAATCCAATTGACTATTTAGAGTGGATTTCCAGTATATTTCTTATCAATAAAAATCCATAAGGTATCATAATCTACACTAATTTCTGAGATGTCAACAAGGCCTACCCAAAGGATGAATTTCCTATGTATAATATAGAGATGATATTTGACACCATAGCTGGGTATGAATTTATTTCCCTCATGGTTGGATTTTTAGGATATAATCAAATCAAGATTACACCAGAGGACCAACAAAAAACACCATTCACTACTCTTTAGGGAACATTTTTTTATTAGGTCATGTCGTTCGACCTCAAGAATGTTGGGGAAACATACCGAGGGGATATGACTATTATATTCCATGATATGATCCATTATATTATTGAAGACTATGTTGATGGCATACTAGGTAAATCTAAGACCCATGAAGATCATCTAACCATACTAAAAAGGATATTTGAAATGCTTTATGAGTACAAGGTTTGACTTAATCTCAATAAATGCATATTTAGTGCTACTTTAGGAAAATTATTAGGATTTATTTTCTCTTTCCAAGGCATTAAATTTGATCCTACCAAAGTTTAATCCATTACAGATATGTTACCACCTTCTAATTTGAAGTATCTTTATAGTTTATAGGTCAAGATCCAATATATTAGACACTTCATTTCATAGTTGGTTAATAAATGCCATCCTTTCACTCATTTATTGAAGAAAGGTATTACCTTTCTATGAGATGAATAATGTTAGAAAGCCTTTGAGCACCGGAAGGAATACTTAGTCAATCCACTTATTTTAATACCACCAATCCTAGGGAAGCCATTCTTAATTTACCTATCTACCACTGATAATGCCCTAGGGGCACTTTTAACCTAGCATGATGAACATGGGAAATAACATGTTGTTTACTATCTAAGTCATACACTTGTAGCATATGAACATAATTATATGCCAATTGAAAATTCTTGTTTAGTTATGGTCTTTACAACCTATAAGTTACATCATTATATGCTTAACAAAAAGACCGTAATCATTGCCAAAGTATATCCAATCAAGTATCTACTATAAAAAATAGCTTTATAGGGCCACATGGTTAGGTGGATCATACTTCTGAGTGAGTGTAAGATTGAATACATTAATTAAAAGTCCATTAGGGGATAATTCCTTGTAGATCAACTTGATAAAGCTCCCATTTCAGATACTCAACCACTTAATCTTACATTTCTAGACAAGTACATCATGAGTATCATAAAAACACCTCATAAGGAGCACCAATACAATCTATATTTTGATGGGTCATTCACATCTTATAGATCAGGAGTAGGATTATTATTTATTTCACCATAAGGGGATCTCATTCCCAAATCATTTTGTATTAGCTTTAATTTTACCAATAACATGGTTGAATATGAATCACTTGTTGTAGGGATTTATCTAGAAGTACAGTGGAATATTCAACATTGATTAGTTCTTGGAGATTTCTAACTTATTATTAATCAAGTTATATACTAGTTTCAAACCAAAGTGAATAATTTGGTACCATATAAAGCCATGGTGGACATTCTTAAATAGTATATTGTTCACATAAAATTTGAACACATACCTCGATCCAATAATAAGATAACATATGCCATGGCTTCCATTGCTTCTTTGATCTATAACATAAATAAGTCAAGAGACTATCATTTCCTCATTAAACATATTCTAGCACCTACTCATGAATCCTTGACCATTAAAATTATTTGTGCCATTGTTAGTCCCAATTCTATTTGGTATTCTAACTTATATAACCAATTCCTTCCACCAAACCTTTCATGTAAGCAAAAAAAATATTCCACACACTGACCCTCTTGATATACCCTAATTAGCCCAACCCTTAACCATAGAACCTTTGATGGAACTCTGTTTCATTATTTGAATTTGGAAGAAGCTAGATTGGCATTGAGGGAAGTTCACAAAGGATTTTGTGGGGCTCACACCAGTAAGTTTTTCCTTGCCAAAAATCTCATATGTAATGGTTATTATTGGCCAACCATGGAAGCAAATGCAAATGCTTATGTGAAAATATGTAAACCATGTCAGAGGCATGAAATTTTGATTCATTTTATAGAATAAACACTCAAACCAATGACTACACCATGGTTATTTTAAATATGGGAACTTGATCTCATAGGGAAGATTAACCCTACCTCTAAAAATGGCCATAATCATATCCTTATTAGCATTGAGTATTTCACTAAGTGGGTTAAACTTATACCCCTCAATTATGTGATAGGAAAACAAATTTCCAAATTCATGCTCAACCATCTCATTTATTGTTATGGTATCTCATCCAATATTATATCTAATAATGGTAGATCATTTAAGAGCAAGGATGTCAATTGGCTATGTTTTGATTTTAACATTACCCAACATTTTTCCACTACATATTACCCACAAGGTAATGGCAAAGCAAAAGCATCTAAGAAAACTATTATCAATATTATTAATGATGTTATAAATGATGTTGGTTGTGATTGGCACTTGTTAATCTTTTATGCCTTCTACGCTTACTTTACTAATTACCATACTCCAATAGGAGCCACACCATATTTCATTATCTATGGTATTGAGGCTATTATTCCCATCGAGATTGAGTTGTTGTATCTACATATCTCATTGAGTCACATTTTAACGATGAGGATTATAGGGTATCTCATCTACAAAATCTAGAGTTATTAGATGAAAAATGCATGGCCACTATAAATAGACATCAATCATATCATAATTAGTTACATGATCTGTTAAGAATATTAAACATAAAGAAATATTAATGAATTAAATATGGAAATAAAATGCAGAAAAAAACA
Source organism: Torreya grandis (assembly GCA_037957365.1). NCBI lineage: Eukaryota > Viridiplantae > Streptophyta > Pinopsida > Cupressales > Taxaceae > Torreya > Torreya grandis. The sequence goes on along the minus strand of JARHVA010001276.1, from coordinate 1,904,163 downwards.
ACACAATAGAGACAAATTTAACGTGGTTCACCCAATATGGGCTAAATCCACACAAAAATAGCTAGTCTTTATTATTCAGTCCAACAAATGAACAAAAAAACCTACATTACATCCAATATAGTATCCTCTTCACTCACACATAATATGACATCATGATTACAATACTCTCATATCAAAGGAGGGTTACATATTAGGGAAAAAATTCATAAACATAATTTCTACCATTATATTTGTGACCTAATAATGAATGGTCCAGATTTACTATGGAATTACAATATTTTACAATACATTTTTAACAAAATTTTGCTTTGGGAGTGCTACCCTCAAACCCTCACTAGGGGGGCTCTAAATATGGTCACCCCTTAGACCCCCATGGAAACCCTAGTGGGGGGTCATTTTCCACCCCACACCCCCCTATCAGGAACTATGCATTATAATAAGATCAGGCTCCACCATCCAACAATCTCCTAATTGGAGACTAATTATTGTAACTCCACTACTACAAATCTTCCTTGGATTTGTTTTTGAACTTTAAACCTATCATATTTCTAATATTCCTTGTTATCCTTGAATACCTATTGAAGATAAACAACTCTCTAGATTCTCTTTAGTGATTGCCTTTGTTAGCATATCTACAATATTTTGAATCATATGGATCTTTTCCAACTTCAGTTGACCATCCTCCAAAATTGAATGAATGAAGTGATACCTAAGTTGTATATGTTTGGTTCTTGAGTGAAATGCTTAGTTATTTACTGAATTAATTCCACTTTTGCTATCATTATACAACCTATAATCTTCTTCCTTCTACCTTAACTCTTCCATGAACTATTGCATCCATATCATCTCATTGCTTTCTTCTATAACTACAACACATTTTAACTTTATAGTTGATAAACCAAATATCTTCTATAATTTTGAAATCCAACTAACTATTGTGTCACTAATAGTGAATACATAACTTGTGGTGCTCCTCTTTCAATATAAATATCCATCCATTTATACATCAACATATCTTTATAAGGTAACATCTAACCCTTCATAAAACAATGATCTATTAGTGGGCCCTCTCAAGTACCTGAGAATTCACTTGACCACATCCCAATGCTCTTTTCCTATATTATTCACAAACTTGCTAACAACTCCCACTACATGAGCAATGTCTATTTTAGTGCACACCATAGTATACATTAAATTTCCAACTGTTGAATAATAGGATACATTAGACATGTAATTAATTTCTTCTTATGTTTTAGGACACTATTCCTTGCTTAATTTTAAGTGCCCTCCCAAAGGTGTACTCACTAGTTTTTCATCTTGCATATTGAACCTAAATAACACCTTCTTGATGTATTGTTCTTGAGACAATGTCAATGTTCTATTTTTCCTTTCTCTTATTATTCTCATACCAAGGATTTATTTTTTAGTACCAAAATCCTTCATTGCAAATAAAATTTCTGATTTTTTTAGCTCATTTATATCATGCATCTTAGATCCTACAACAAGCATGTCATCTACATATAATAATAAGATAATATAGTTGTCATTATCTAATCTCTTAAAGTAAACACAATGGTCAGAATGACATCTACTATAACCTTGTTCTATCATAAACATGTCAAATTTCAAATACCACTTTCTTGGATCTTGCTTTAGGCCATACAAACTCTTCTTCAACCTGCACACCATTTTCTCCTTACCTTTAATTTTGTATCCCTATGGCTTCTCCATATATATTTCCTCCTCAAAGTCACCATGAAGTAACATCATCTTCACATCTAACTATTAAAGGTTCAAATCTTCTACTTCTACCAAACTTGAAATAATTCTTATATAAGTCATTTTAACTACTAAAGAAAATAAATAGTCAAAATCTATACCTTTCTTTTGTGTAAACCCCTTTAAAATAAGTTTGGCCTTGTACCTCTTTTTTCCTCCATCTTCTTCCTTCAACATATAAAACCATTTATTATGTAATGTTATTTTACTTGTAGGAATCTAAACCAAATACCAAGTTTGGTTATGTACCAAGGAGTGCATCTCCTCTTTCATGCCTTGCTCCTACTTATTTCTAGTTTCTACCTGCATTGCTTCTTCATAGCTTTATCTCTCACCACCATCATTCAATAATAAATATTAAAGTTAAGGAGAGTATCATTTAGGGAGTCTACTTACTCTAGTAGATCTTCTAACTACACTTCCAGGAGTTTAAGGTACTTTTTTTTGTATTTGTTGTAAATTTTGATTTTTTGGCACTTTTGAAATTTCATTTCTAGTAATTTCATCAAGTACTACATATTCAATATTTGGATTTTCTTATTTCTTTCCTTGCAACTGATCTTTTTACATGACCTTCTCATTAAAGATCACATCTCTACTCCTAATGATTTTGTGATTTTCAAAATCCCATAAATGGAAACCAAAATCATTAACTCCATATCTAATAAAATTACATTTCTTGGATTTTAATTCTATCTTGGTTCTATTTTCTTTATCAATATGGACAAGTGCTTCATAACCAAAAGTATTTAAAAAGGAATAATCTACCTTTTTGCTTGTCTATACTTCTTTTATAATTCCACCATTCAAAGAACTTAAAGGTCCTCTATTTATTAAGTAAATAGTAGTATCCATAGCATCTACCCAAAACTATAAGGGCAACCCTACATGTAATCTCACTCTCCTTGCATGTTCCATGATTGTCCTATTCATCCTTTCTAACACACCATTTTGTTGTGGTGTTCTTGGAACCATCTTCTTTCTATGAATCCCATGGGATGAACAATAATTATCAAAGTCTTTGTTGTAGTATTCACCTCCATTTTTTGATCTGACACGCTTCAACTTATTTCTTATCTCATTCTCAACCAAAGCTTTCTATTTATTAAAAGTATCAAAAACATCATATTTTTTTGTATGCAATAAACCCAAGTTTTTATATTTGCATCATCAATAAAAGAAACTTAATAAAAAGAGCCACCAAGGGATGATACCTGAGTTGGTCCCCATACATTTGTATGAAAAATCCCTAACTTTTCATCCTTGTTTGTATTCTCCACTCTAATAAATATGAATCTCTTCTATTTTCCATAGACACAACGCTCACAAAAATTCACATTCACCTTCTTCAAATCTAGTAACAAATTCTTTGAGTGGAGAACTTGCATTCCCTTCTCACACATATGCCTAAGTCTATGGTTCCATAATTTTGAATCCACTTCTATAGAAGTTAAATCAATAGAAATTTAACATTACCATTAGATAAATATAATGTACCTACCTTCTCTCTTTTTTCTATTACTAGTGATCCCTTAGTGACCTTCCACAAATTCTCTGTAAATATAACTATGCAACCATCACTTCCCAATTATTTTACTAAAATTATATTTATTCTTAACTCAGGAACATCTCTCACGCCTTTCAATGACCATTTTTTTCCATTCTATAATTTTATCTGTATCTTACCCTTTCTTATAATTTTATAGGGTTCACCATCACCCAAACGAACTTGTCCAAAATGACCTTGAACATAGTCTTAAAAATGTTTTTATAGGGTGTAATATGAAATAAAGCCCCTAAATCTAACACCCAAGAATCATTAATATTATATGAAGAAAGGATTAAAGAATTCTTTAACACATCACCTACTACATTTGCTTCCTAAATTTTATCTTGTTACCCATATCCTTGTTTTCCTTTTTGAAACCAATAATCTTTCTTTAGGTGTCCTTTCTTCCCAAAAATCCATCATACCAATGTTCCTCTTGATTTGGATCTACCCTTTTTAGACTTACCATGATTCCCTGGGCCCTTTCTTCTATCTTTTTATCTTCCCTTGTTCTCCATAGTCAAATCATTACCTGATGTCTCACATGTGTTTTTCCATCACATTTCCTCACTAAGAATAACACCAATAACATCATCAAACTTTAAAGTGTTTGAACTAGAGACAAAATTACATACAACCATGACTAAGCCATTCCAAATTTTTTTCAATGAGCATAGAATCAAAATGTCCCTAATCCCATCATCAAAATTTACTCCTATAGAGCTTAACTAATTTGTGACTATGTTAAATTCATTTAAATGATCAACAACATACCCACCTTCTAACATTTATAGATTAAATAAATGCTTCATAAGAAATAGCTTGTTAGACGCTGAGGATTTTTCATACACTCTATACAATACCTTTATCACATCCATTATTGTCATTTATTTTAAAATATTGAAGGCCACCGATGCTTCCAGGCATAGCCATATTGTTCCTAGTGCCTTTATATCAAGAACCTCCCAATATTCATCCTTCATAGTCATAGGCTTCTTTGTTATTCCACCTAATGGTAAGAAAATATCCTTCTGATATAGATAATCCTCCATTTTCATCTTTCATATTTTGTAGTTTTGGCCATTGAAAATTTTAACCTTAAACTTTCCTTCTTCTGCCATTGCTCCCACTCGAACTAAGAACCCTCTTTTCCTACGAGTTTATCTTCCAAATAAACCTTTACCTCTGATACCAATTTTTAGGAATATTAAACACATAGCAATATTAATGAGTTAAATATGGAAATAAAATGCAAAAAAATAACATAATAGAGACACAAATTTAACATGGTTCACCCAATATGGGCTACATCCACATAAAAACAACCAATATTTCTTATTATTTAGTCTAATAAATGAAGGAATAAATCTTCAATGCATCTACTACAATATCCTCTTCACTCACACACAATATTCCACTATGATTACAATTCCCTCATATCAAAGGAGGGTTATATATTAGTAAAAAACATCACAAACATAATTTCTACCATTAGATTTGTGACCTAATAGTGAACAATCAAAATTTACTATGAAATTATAATATTTTAGAATGCATTTTTAACAAAAAATTTATTTGGGGGTGCTATCCCCAAAACCCTACCAGGGGGGTCCAAATATGGTCACCATCCCCTTGGACCCCCATAGCAACCCTAGTGGGGGGGAATTTCCCCCCCACCCCCCATACCCCACTTTTAGGAATTGGGCATTATAACAAGATCAGAATCTACCATCCAACATGGTTAGTATAATAGGTGTGTGAAGCATAGAGAGTTTGAGCTTGGTGATCTAGTCCTTAAAAAACTAGAATAACACCACACCCAAGAAAAAGAAGATGGGCAAGTTCAAGCCTAATTGGATAGGACCCTATGTCATTGTTGCTAACTATGTCTCTTGATATTGCATGTTAGCTACATCGAAAGGGGATGAACTTGATGAACCCATGAACATAATACACTTCAAACATTATTTATCTTGAGAGAGCCAAGGTATTATCTATGAGGATCATTTATATCATATCATAATATCATATTCCTTATACCACACTATAATTGTTCCTTCCATATCTTCCTAATGGATGAAGTTGTTTACCCTTGCATATCCCAACCCTTTTTATCTTGTTTCTAATCCATTGGTAATTTTAGCACCTTCAAATATTAGATCCAAATGAAGTTTTAGTAGTTGATTCAGTATGATGATTTGTTGAGCACATATTTTTTATAATGAGGCAATATCTTTAGGAAATATGATAGTGGTTTGGAAATTACATTCTTCATTATTGTCACATTCTATCTCATTAACAATGCTATCAATTATAACTACCTTTGGAAAAATTCATATCACTAAACCATGTTATTGTATCCTCATTATAACTATCTTTAGTAAAATTAGGCACAACCCCATTTTTATCCACATTGTCGCATCACTATTCTATACTTTTCCATTCACCTCATTCATGAGCTTTTTGTTACCTAGTTGGATATTCCACTGTAGGTAGAACTACAATGACTTAAGGTCCTGCGACACTATATAGGAAATGCTCAATTTACATTGAGGTCATTTTAGTCACCCTTTTGCCACACTCTCACTATTTTATGAGTGATTTAAGTTTGAATGCTCTCACCATTTTATGAATTAGACCATTTTGTATATCATAATTCTTAATTGAGTGGAGATACCTATACAATTCCAAAAACATTTAAATTTTTTCCAAAATCATAAAAATAATAAAATCATGAAAATTGGCTTAAAATTTCTATGTGAGATATAATCCATTACAATTTTCCATGATGGGCCATCTTATCTATTTAGCCTCATTTCTAGACAACCTTGATCTTTATTCCTCCCATTTCTAGGAGAACTACATCGACCTCAGGTCCACACAAACTATGTAGGTAGCACTTAGATACATGGGGCACCTTGAGTTAGCTTGACCATTGTCCTTTATTTTTAGGCTAACCCCTTTTCCTTAAGAATTTTGAGACTTCTAGCTATTTCACAATTCATAACTTATCCTTTATTTTCTCCATATTTATTAACCATTACCAATGCTATCACCATTTTTTGAGAAACCATTCTCATTCCAAGCCTTAGATGTAGTAGACACTATGAATTACCAATTTATTTCATTTGTGAATACTCATTTATTGTCTTTTAGTGTGGTTTTATTCTAAACTTTACTCTCATGCTTGTGTAATTTATTTTTGTTGATGCTTTCATGATTGTGAATGTCATATCCTTATTTTCTTACACATTCTCCATTTTGAAATACCACTCTTATTTTCATCTATAATACAATCATGTTTTCTTATCATCAGTTTTCTTCTATCACATATCTTGGGAGAACTATATCTGGCCTAAAGTTCATATTCAATCTTGCATCTATGGAACTATGTAGGAAACATCCACTTTCCTAGTGCATCTAGAGTCAGCTCATCTACCCCTTCCTTTTATTCTATTCCTCCCATTTGTTTCTTGTTTATGGCATTGTTCCCTATAGCCTAGGGGAAATTTTGTGCCTTTTGTTCTTGTTCTATTTTACCTATGTTGTTTCTACCTAACTTAGAAGTCACTTTGTCATCGAGAGTAATACCTCTATTACACATGCATGAATAATGTGTATTCTATTTGTACTAACATTATTATTAACCTTTGTTTGTTTACCTTTGTGTGTTTAGAATAATTTATTTATTACACTTTTATTTTTTTTGGATTGTTTGTTTCTTTTGATTTTTTGATTTTCTTTGTTTAGGACCTTGTTTGTTTATTTGTCTATTTTTTTATTTTGTCTTTTTTTTTATTCCATTTTTTTTGTATAATTTTTTGTTTAATTAATTTTATGTTGTTTATTTGAGTCTCATTTATCTTGCCTTGTTTGTTTATGTTTATGTATTGGTGTTTTGTTGTTTGTTATTATTTGTTTATTGGTTTTTTGTTTTTGTTTGTTTGTTTTTATTTTCCTTTTTGCCTTTTCATTTCTTAGTTTTCATAGTATTCTTACACTTTATTTACACTTGAGTCTTGACTACCCATATCTTATACTTTAGCTATGAATTATTGTATGTTCCTACACTTAGTTTATTTTAATATATTCACTTGGTATTTGATTGCTCATATCTTATGACTAAGTGATTTATACTTACATTTAAACTGAGTTTTCCATGATTTGGATACACATTGTTATTATATTTGTCTATAACTATGATACATAATAACACAAACTAAAATAAAAATTATGCCAAAGGATCTATCAAAAAATGCAGTGGGTAGTACTCCTTATTCACACTTGGAAAATACCAAACCTACCCAAATGCAGAGTAATTAAATCATAACTAAATAGTAATCACTATTATTTAGTATATGCATATTCATACCAAAAGGTAGCCAAAATTCATGTTTATCTTATGTTTTATTTTATTTTTACTCTGTGAGTATGGATTCAATACATAAGCCCCCTTTCCTAATTTTTCATACTATGGCAAATCATGTGGACCTTCCCTGATCATATCCATCCTATTGGGGAAAAGACAAGTTGTATCACACTTCCATATACTCCACTAGGGCAACTCATTATGTTGATGATTATAAACAACTTTGAGAAAATAATTATTTCTACTCATCTACCCTATTAGGACACTTCAATGTGCCACTAATTATAAACACCTTTGGGCAAATCAATATTTCCACCACCATTACCTATAGTTTAAATAGTTTCCTTACTTTTGAGGGAATGTTCACCAACTTTATTTGTTGCCCAATCCCTCAAGAGGGCATTAGCCAATGCATTAATGACTTTTTCATTCTTTTATAAGATGTTATGATGCCTATGTCTTAAAACATCTTCCCAAATAGTCATGAACTATAGACACTCCATTTTGGCCACAACTATGTTTCAAGTAGACTTTAGATTTATTTATACCAAATAATGTAAATTAAGCCTATGAATCACTTAATGTCATAATTTCATTTACACATCAGACATTAGTACCTAGAATCATGTTGAGGCATACCTGTTTGGGGTCTTATCTTATATGCAATAGTAACCTCTCACGAATTCATCTCTAGTCAAGTTGTGACCTAGTAAATTGATAGATTGGACTTTAGACCCATTAAGTGTGGCACTTAAACAATTCCTAAAATGTAAAAAATGCTAATAAAAATGAATTGAATAAGAAAATCTATTTAAATTCTTAAGTTAAATTTCCATGTGTAATTAGTGAATATTAATTTTTTTTAAAGAAAATTCCAATAAAATTGAGGTCATGATGATATAATCATCCTTAAAGTCAAGGAATTGAAAATATATTCATTAATTCCTTAAATTCAAAATGGAGAGCCATGTTTAATAGATGGGATCTCTATCCCAAATGTTAATTGCTTTTGCCCTAATTAATTTAACTAGGTTTAAACTAAAACTAACCATAGTTAAATCTAACCTAATTGTACTTTGGTAAGAGTTAGTTGGAGAAATTATATATAGAAGGGCCAAGGCCATTCTATAACAACATATCAATCCAAATTTTTAATTTTGAATTATTGAGAGACAAATCTTTCTTGTAATGTTATAATGTAAAATTATTGATAGATTGATACATCTTGCCAAAGCCAAGCCAAACATTGCCAAAGTGATAAGGAGAAATGATTCAAGGACCACCATTGACAAAGAATATTTGAGTACATAATCAAGCAAATTCCTCCAAGGCCAATATATAACTCTTTCTCACAAAGAAAATGAATAATACTTGTTTTGTCTTCTATTATTTGTTAGTTGTATTGTTCTCTTACTCCTTGAGTAGTTATGCTTGATGTGTTAGATTTATTTATGTGATTTTATTAAGTTTTATCATAATAACACTTGAATATCTCCCCTCTTGGATTCCAATCTCACACATCTCACATCTACATTCTAAGAATCTTGTCTTCCTATCCAAGACAATAGGAAAAATAAAAGTCAATGTTGGCACAACTACAAAGAAGAAAGGTAGTTTTTTGAGGCAAAAAGGCTAATAATGGTGGTAGATAACATGGTTAAATACAACTCCCAATGTTAATTTAAGGACATACTTTATATATTATTGAGAATATAGGCCTCTATTAGTGGATAATGGTGAAATCTTTCTTAAGTGACCTACCCACTATGATCTTTAGATTTTATTTTGCTTTTATTTTGGACTTCTTCCACAGGCTAGTATAGATTTTATAAAAGGGTGTAGCATCATGTTTTGTAGATTATTGGAGGTGTGATTTAAGTCCCATATTTTATTGGTTTGTTTCCTCAATTTTTGGTGTTACTATCAATTTTCATTCTCTATTGTTTCTAGTTCCTCCTTTCCTCTATTTTCAAGGATTGGGCCCCTTTTTGTGTCCCAGAGTTGGTTCATAGCTCTAGTCAAAATTTTTTTTAACCTTATATCATAAAATATAAATATTTTATATTGATCTCTCTAATAATCAAATTTGTCACCTCTTGAAACTTTAACATTCATAGAAGTAGAATTCACTTAAGCCATTGTTTCCTTTGATAATGGCTTGCAAAACCTTTTAAACCTTGCTTGAACTTGGATATGATAATAAATTAAGGTTTTGAATGTATTAATGGAATGAAAATAATATTTTATTTAATATAAAATTAAATATATCTATCAGCCAATATATCCCATAATCACTAGCTATCAACTTATTTTTGTTATAAGTGATATTATCGACAAAAAACTATTTTGAATAACTTAAAAATTAAAAATATATGTTTTATTGTATAAATTAATATAAAACTAAAATAAAATAAAATATTAAACATTAAAAAATGTTTCCAAATTCAAATTAACTCACCACACTTATATTTTGTGCAACTTTATTAAATAAAGAAAGCTAATTTGAGCTTATTATAAGGAAACTTGCAATGCAACTAAGGAATAAAAGTAAAAATATAATATAAAAATCATAGACCACTAAGTGAATTATAAATATATTATTTTAATTTAAAACTTATATAATAATAGTATATTTTTAACTTACTATAAACATTTTGACATCATGCAAGAAGCCCTTCAACAATAAAGTTAAGCATGTAACCGAAAAAGCATCTTAATCAACCTACACACCTCAACTGAGGTAAATATATAAAATAAAACCAAAATAAATTTATCATCACTTATAATAACTTATAAATTTTTCCCCACATCTTTTTGGATTAATGGATAATTAGTAAGACTTTTATAGGTACACTTTTAGTGAACTATAGTTAACTAGCAGTTCTGACTATTTAGGACATAAATAAATTAAAAAACCTTCCTAAACACCTAAAAAATGTAAAACAAAATAATAATGGAATATAAATAAATTTATAATATTGGAATCATACTCAACACATATAAATATCCATAATTTGATAAATAAAGTAATGTTTAATATACTAATTAAATAAAAGAAAGAGTGTAAGGATATAAATACTTATCCTGGGGTGGACTCGTCAATGTTTCCATCTTACCTTTAGCTCAAATGGATCTTTAAAATTGAAGGTTTTAGGTTGAATACCTAAAATTCTTGGATTAATACCAATATATCCTTATTTATTAACTCCTAATGACTCATCCTATTGAGCGTCAATGACACCACAATACAAGATTCCTTAAGATAAGGTTCTAAGCCAATAATTATCTTAATACTTTCTTTTGGTGTAAATACAAGTGAAAGTAGAGTGTATGAATGTGATATAATATGAATGAAATATGAACCCTATATATATTATTCTAATACATAAAACCAACCCTAAACTCTAAGCTGATGGTATCGTCTTAGCCAATACAGTTAGAAGATGTTGGTTGGCACAATACAATATCAACCAAGATGATATATTATAACTATCATAAAATACTCCCAAAATTGTATTGAACCAGATGATATAATACATGAAAGATAAAGGTACAAAAAACATGGTCTTATCTAGGTTGATACTATTTAGGCATTCAAATCTAATCATTAAGTGATTAACAATGTTTAATCTTGACATACTTCACTTTGATTATTCACCATTCTATTAAATTGTAATCTATATGATAATATTAAATGTTTTATGAACTATATTCAAATTACTTATAACATCATTTAGACATCCCTATTTTTATTACAAACTCTTATTATACTAGTTCTATCAGTCTTTTTCCTTATGGGATAGGACTACACTAGGTTGGATAGAACCACGGTATGGCCCTGTACCCTATGCCCTAATGGTAACAATTTAAATTTAAAACATTGAATTTTACCCCCCCTATATTTTTATCAACTTAATTTAACAAACACATTAAACATTTCCTCTATATAATCACATCAAGGCCTCTCTAATCACATATGGCAATCACTTGATAATTTTACTACACATTGAGTAAAAGACCACTATTCTTTTCAATTGTAGTTATGTTGCATTATAATAGTCATATACCAAGTCTAAAGTCATTTTATTATAAGTAATTGGTACTCATTTTCAAACATATAAATTAATATATCTAGTTTCATTCGTATATCAAAATCAATATTCATACACTCACTCTAAGAGGGAGAACTACATCAACCTAAAGCTCTTTTTAGCTATGTAAATAACACTCAGATTACATAGAGTTTTTTAGGATAGCTTAGTTATTCCCTTAAACCTATTCCCCCATTTTGTAATTTTATCTCTATTGTGTTTATAAACAAAATCTAGGGTTTATATTTTTAGGTATTCTATGTGTTAAACAAACACACATAGTCAAACAATAAACCCTCATAAACAAGTGCACACGCCCAAATCATAAAATTAATCACATAGTCAACCTAGACACTACTATATTCAGATGATAAGGATGAAATGTGGCCTTTTTATTGTAATATACCCTTGTCTCAATATATTATAAAAAAATTATTTAGGTATGATGTGATTTTTAAATCATTATTATCAGTGCAGTTAGCCTACATAGTCAACATAAACCAGATCCAAGCTAGGTTTGCATATCTTGTTATTAATTTGCTTCTTATAGCTTATTTATAGTTTTGAAAAAAATATATTTTACATTCAATTATTTATATTTATGTGGATATAAATATGTTTTCAATAGTTTACTTTTTATTAACATTTTAATATTAAATAAAAAAGAGCATTAAACATTTTTGGTGAACCCATAATTTATTTAGAACACTACTTGTTATTTTCTTGATTTTTGGCTTATGATTTTATACAAGTTTCTATAAATTCCTAACATTGAAATAAAATAGCCTTAAACCTTAAATATAAATTAGAAACCATGAGTCAATCTTCTTCAACCTAGAGTAATCTGAAACCAAATTATTTTTCTTATCATCTTGGATAGACATCTAATAGAAGATCTTTTTTCAACCATGGGTTAAAATTTATTTATATCTATGCATAAAAATATTTCACTTTTACTTTCTCTTTATTTTATATTCTTGTGCTTTTTTTTAGAAATTGTGTTTTTTTTAGTTTAAAACTACTTAGTGAGTGTCATTATGGGATACATAGTGATATTTTTTACCAACATTATGGTATGATGGGTACTAGTCCATTACTCATAGCCACTATATAACACTAAACATGGAGTTTAGTTTCCACATACCTCACAATATATTATAAATTCCTAGGCTCCCTTATACCATAGGAAGCCTCTTTTATCCATGTTATTTATGGAAAACCTAAGAGGAGAATATCACCTAGGGAAATTAACCTCACCATACCCTCATAATAAGATAGTGGGCTACAAGCAAATTTAAGCCTCTAAAGTTAGTGCTCTAAAAATTTGGTCTGACGCTAGTCTATGATTGAGTAAGATTAACATCCCACATAATTATTCAATCCCTATCCTAGATCACCCATTATACATTTATTTTTTTAATATTATATTCATAGTCATTATCTCTTTTATACATGAAAGAATATTTGATAGCAATATATATATATATATATATATATATATATATATATATATTAAATTGTATATATCATGGATAGTCAAAGTAAATGTGATAATGATAGTCATCCTCTAGATCATTTATTCTCTACCAATGCAATGCCTTTAGTTATGATGTTAAGTGGACAAACCAAAATAATCAAAAACTTATGCAAGAAACATATATGGATGATTTTCATTTTGATGATATATAAATAAATATACCAATATGATTTTGATGCATCTTGGGAACATGAACACGTAGAACAAACTAGTAAATTTGACCTTTAGGATTAAAATACATCTCTTTATTCATCCTCAAATCTTTACTTGGATTCATATCTAGATCTTTATTTGTATTTCCCTTTTGATTCATCATTGAATCCTTTTTTGGTTTCACCTCTATATTCCTATTCATAATTACTTCTAGACTCCTCTTCAAATTTATTTCTAGATTCCTCTTTGGTTTCATCTCTAGATCCCTCTTCAAAGTTACCTCTAGAATACTCTTTGGATTCATATTTAGCTTCCATTATGGATTTGCCTTTATATTTATACTCAAGATCATCATTTAAATTTTTCCTTAAATCATAATCTAAATTAAAAAGTGCATCCTCAAAATGACTCTATTCTCTCTTAAATTAACACCTACCATACGCGGGGAATAACTATATCCTTACACACATAAATTATCTATACACATTTATAATAAACTTTATCATATCCACACTTATAAAATAAACTCACATAAAATATGCTTAAATAAGGATGGTATTGTTCATGAATAAATTCCTACTTTTCTTTCTCTTTAAGTGAAAATAAATACTAATAATAATGATTTCATATCTTCTTCTTTCCAATTATAAAATATTGATCCTACATGCCATATCTCTTCCCCTTTGTCAACCAAGGAGGATGAACTTATTTCCTCTTCCCTTATCACATCAAAATATACAAGTAGAAATAATGACAATCATTTTAAACATATTGTGATGTTACTTCCACTTCAACCTCATGCTTGTCTACACATGATGTTACTCTTAGGCCACATTGTCATAATATTAGCTTAAAGTTATCACATGATGACAATTCATATATTTTTAATGATAATTATTCTTAATATTATCAATAAAAAAACCAAGATATTCATATATATCCAATGAATCTCCTAGGCCAAAGTAAGAGCTCATCATTCCTACTATTTATTCTATTAGCACTAGTGTTCCAATGGTTAAAATTAATAATATAACTCAAACCTTAAATGAACCTATTAATAACCTTAATATTCCTTCCCAATAATTCATATCCTTAATTCATGTTGTATGGGATTTAAAATATAAAGTACATCTCTTATCCTTAGAAATTAAAGTATACCACACTTGGGTTAACTCCAATGTAGTCTAAGGTAATCCTATTGTACAAAATTATCTATATACACCATTACCTCCAAACATACAAATTCCCAAATTTTATACATTTTTATTTAGGACCCTTATATGCATCTTATATCTTTTTGAGAAACCATGAATGGTTATAATGGTAGTCACATGTTATTGTAATTATTTACTAAGATTTTAGTGGGGTGTGCACTTGTAAGGTTTAATTATCTCCATAATGGATCCCTATATACTTATATAAAACTAGAATAATCCTTATTAATATGATATATTCAAAATAAAGGACCTAGGGTCACTTATGAGTGATTACCTTCTTTGCATCAAGGTGAATATCGATAATTTTTCAATTACATTTTATAATTCAAGACTGTTATGCTTCAATTAATTTATCAACCAACTAATCTGGAAGTCCACTATATTTTTTGTAGAGGCATAATTTATTAATTAAAATAAAAAATACTATATTATACTTATGAATCATTTCTAGATATTTGTTATAAAGCCTTGGAATTAGAGTAATTTATTGGTCTTATTCAAGTATCAAACAATAAGCATGAGGCTATTGAGCTACATACATAAAATATATTTAACTAATCAAATAAAATAACATTGATGCACAAAACTTAAATTACAAATTATCTTTTCAAAATGCATATGCTAAATAACTCCGTAATAAAAAGGCATGCCTTGATTTTGATAATCCAGTGCATAATATTAGATCAACCTTGGAATAGGTTAAAGTCACCCATAATTTCATAGAAACCCTTCCAAAAATAACTAATAATATGTATTCCCCTACACTAAATAAGGCATAACCATTCAAATTTGATTTCAATGATCATCCACATGATATTTTAAATACATTAATGGAATAAATAAAAATCAAACTATACCCTAATTACTATCACCCTCCTCATCGATTGGAAAAAAATAAGGTTCAACAATTTTTTACATAACATGTCATTAATGGACATCATGATAATGATTGTTATGTGTCACAATAAAAGCTCAAATATGTTGAAAATAAATGAATTATCTCATTTCAAAAATTTGATAGCAAATTAAAAAAGTATTCATTTTTGTATTCAAAATCTACAAATGTTAAACATTATATCTCTCAAAAACCTAAAATACAAGATACAATGGTTTAAAAATACTTTTTTAAATAAAAACATAAAGTTAATTATACCATTGATAATTCTCAAATTAGTAACATAAATAATGAAAAATCATTAACAAAAGAAGTTCCTAATAAACACAATTCCTCAATTTCACAAGTTCCAAGTAAGTTACCTCCACAAGTATGGATGCCTAAGATAAAAAAAAAATCACTAATTGAGCATAATGAAACACATTTGCATAATGAATCAACTATTACAAGTATAAGCAACAAACAATCAAATTAATGTTCTGCATTCTTGTTCACATCAATTTGGTAATTATCTTAAGTCTAAATTTTTATAATTCTCAATAAAAGATAACATGAACTAGTTCCAAGTCTTTTAGTCCATACTAACATAGAAAAATTCAAGTATATGCATACATAAAATTTATAAATTTATATTAAAATTTAAAAAATTGACTATTTTTCTATCCCTGAGCTTTATTTTCACTTTGGTCACTTTCCCTCTTGCATTTTCAAACTAATCAGAATAATCCAAAACCACTATATTATAATGGTTTCAAAGCTCATCCTTTATGGCATTCCACTTTCTTACAATTCCCTATCTATCATTATAATGGCATCCTTGGCACTTACATGATCACATCTATCTATCTAACTTCTATATAAGCATACAAAGATTCTTTTCCATTGGGGCATGAACATCCTTATCTACATAATTATGATTCAAATCCACATACATTGGGGGAATGCCATTTGCTTTCCCTCTTACCATAATATGATTTATAACATTATTGTGCATTATTTAAATCTGTCCTATTTTTTAATCCATGCTTCTTAGAATCCTTTCAAATCATTTTAATTTTAAATATTTCAAAAATTCAAAAACATAAAAATATTTCTAAATTTACTATATATATATATTCCAAAAATACAAAAAATCAAAATAATTTTAAACTTTCAAAATTAGGACCTAAAAGCATATTTCAATGTTTCTTACTTCTTTACATATGTTATTTAATTCATATCAAGTAGATAACATATTTTAATTTTCAAAACACACTAATTTTCATGAGGTATTTAAGTGTGATGCAAGACATACTATTACATGGTTCTTTGATTTCATGCTCCCCTTTCTACCCAACAACCTTGCTAAATTGGGCACATCTCTTCATTCTTTGTGAACACTTCAACAAGTTATATCTATCCACAACCTCTCTACCATGTTGATCTATATATCATACAAATAATTTTTTTATCACTCATAGTTTACATTTTTTTACATGGATATGTTATTTTTTTAACAATGACATTGATACATATGATTGATATAGATCAGTTTCATTTTTTATATGCTTCTTTCTTACTTTATTACATGATAAGATATAAATGATTTGTTTATTATGTGTGTCCATTGGCCTTATGTGTGAAACATATACATGTGATTTATTTTATGGTATAATCACTCTATTTGTGTGTGTCCCTTGGTATTGTGTATTTATGTGACATTTATATGTCCCTTATATATGGCCTTTGGGTCTTTTGTGTGACATTATATGTAAATTACATGACATTTTGTGACACTACTTATATGTTCATTACTTGTTACTATGGTTCCATGATTCATATCATGCATTTATTTTACTATTGTGATGTGACATATATCATGCACATGTGGCTTATGCGCTTCAATGTTATATCTTTCTAACACATATTTCATATATAATTCAATGCTAAATTTAATACTATGATGCAATACAATTCAAATTTACAAAATGATATTACATGATTAAATATTTCACAGTTCTTTTTTGATTTTAGTGACTTAAAATTTACATCTCGCATCTCAAAAGCGAGGAATAATGATGGGATTATCTTGAGAATTCAAGTCCTCACGATAAATAAAATTAAATTTATGGCACTATACACTTTTCAAAAAAATAACATGATTCATAATTTTTAGATTATGGGGGCAAGTGACAGGTGTGTGTACTCATTCATAAAAATAATTTAGTGCATATTTTAATTTATACTTTATGCATATGCATAGGTTTTGAAAAAATAATTATGGTTATAGGTTAAAAATTTAAAAAAATACAAGTTCAAATGGTATTAAATATTAATATAGTATAGATACATGTGGTATGATAATCATTCATTTTCATTTTTCTACAGGGAAATTTTAAATTTTAAAATTTTCAAGGGTGAAAAGTTTTAAATATGATCTAGATCTATCTACAATAGTGTGATTTTCCTCATTTACAAGTGAGACACATTATATTATAGTAACACTAAATGTCTATGGTTACACTTTTTCTATTTTGGTGATCCACATTTGGTAATTCCACCACTTCACTTATTTTATAGATCACTCTACATAGTCAATGAGAGTTGGAGCATAAAACATTTTCAAATCAAGATCCTTAAAATTTATTTCAAATTGAGAATTGATAACTCTCAATTTATCACAATTTCAACATTTCTCTAAATGCCTAAACAAGGGTGCACACACTTCTCTAGTTTTAAAATATATATAGCAACTAGATTACATACTCTTTCAGGTGTATAATTTCATTTATCTATTTTCAAATTTAAAATTTCAAGATCCAAATTTTCAATTTTTTACATTTTGCATTGAGGCGATTTTCACAATAAAATTTTACATCAAAATAAATATTATGTATACACATTTAGGTTTGCATATAGGCATTAAATTTAAACATTATTAGTTTAGGCCTCAGATGTGCATATTTTATTTTTTGTCCCTATGTTAACATTAAAGTGGCTCAAATCAGTGGGTTGAGGAAGTGGAAAGTGGTAATCCATATTTACAATGCCTCATCAAATAATGTACTTGTCTGGTTAAAATATTCACATCCTCACAAAGTACCTTCCATATACACACTATATATGTTATATAATATCCATTCTATGGAATAAAATAAGTTTGGTTAGATACATGTACAATGTTACATGACATGTCATATCTCTTAATCCAATCTATAGTTACATGAAATGGTTTCAATCACCCTATACATTATTTAAGTAGTGTCATCTTTCAATGAAAACAAGTGTTATATATTCAATCGCTCATCTAAAGACATAGAGAATACATCATGTGTCAATTTAGATGAGTTTAAAAATAAACAAATGACGTTTCTAGCTTATTTAAACATATAAAACAAAATTAAATGAATTTAAAACTAATTAAACAAAAAATGGCAAGGATTCCTCAATGAAAGAAACCTCTATATTATATAATCGACCAATGTAATATGCTATATGAAAATAAATATATCAAAGTTTTTTTTCATTATCATTATTAGTAACACTATTATAAACCATTATATTAAGAATATTAGTGGTCATTTATTTTTATTCAGTGAATGAAGGAAAGGAAAAATAACCACCAAGACCATAAGCATTGCCAATTTTGGTTAGTAAGTTTGACTTAGCTTTGAATCCCCACTAATATTTGCATAATCTCTCCAAGCGCTATGGCAGTTTGATGTATCTAAAATTAGGCACCACCCCATATTTTATATTTTCCTTTGGGGATGTTTCGACTACCATATGGAATACCTCTAAATCTAATTTTTGTACTAGACTATATATTTTAAAATTCTTAAAATAAATTTTACTCAAGCTTCAAAACTAAAAAAACAAACTACTTATGATGGTAGTATTAGTGACATTTATGTTTTTGGTGGACTTCACTATATAGTTTCAATGAATTTCATGTCATTTAATGTGTACAAATCCAATTTGAAAAAAAATATTATAAGATATTGAAAACTTGTTTATTACTACAATCACATTGAATGGAAGGTTCAAACATAAGAATTTTCATTATGAGATACATAGTCTATATGCTTTAACAAATAAATAGAGATACTCATAACACATTATACCTATAAATTACTACTAGTTTAATAAAAATGAGAGACAAGCTACATAACTACTTTAACAACCATGTTTCAATTCTCATGTATGATTAATATATTTTTACTATCCCCTTTACATTTCATTGCACTATATTTTTTTGGGATCATTATTTTTTTGGGAAGTTCAATTAAATTAGTTTAATTGTTAGTATTTATATGTGACACCATTTTTTTGAATTATGTGTAAGGTCGTGTGGTGTTAAATGAAGAGAGACAAGTTTTATAGACTTTGTCAAGGTTCAAGTCACATAACTTTGATTTCAGAGGATAAGTTTATCAATAATTTCAAAACTTTATTTGCAAGTGGAGTTTCACTACTTGGATGTAGAAAAATTTGAGTGTGAATGAGACAATTCAAATTAATAAGAGATTGGGTTTTATAACAATGATTAATATAAGAATTATAAAGCTCAAATGCAAAACCCTCAACCCACATGGTTTCTCTTTCTTTTGAAGAAAAAAGTGAAATGAAGTTTTTATCTCATCAACATCATATTAATTTTATTGAAATTATTTTTTAGAGTTTAATTACCTATAGAATAAGCATTTCAATTTAGGTTATGGATTCATGTTGGTGTAATCTTAATTTATATAGTGTTGTAGAAGTAAATATTTTGAGTCTCTAAAATTAATTATAGTTTTAAATATGAGCTAAGGACAACCAAATATTGGTAATGTATTGGAGGAGGAAATAACCTATGATGATTTATTAAATTTTAGGGGAGGTTTATTGTCACAAGACATTACTCCCAAGATGTAAATCTTGTTTGTGGTACAAAAAATTAATTTTTTAAATAAATATTTTTTGTTGAATTTACAAGGGTTGAAGGGGGCCTTTCCTGGTAAAACAAGTCAAAAATGAATAGTCATAATTATTATAATAGGTGTTGACATATATCAAAGATCAAAGCTCAAAGAGAGAAAAATAACCCAAAGGAATTATATTTATAAAATCTAGAAAATACCTAGGCATAGATACACCACTCTAGATAACCACAAACCCTAAAAGTTGAAATAATACACTATATATATAAAGTGCCTAAAAAAAATACCATCTAATTTCCAATAACCTATTACTCATTAAATTTATTTTCCCTCTCACTTAAAGGATCCTCTTTCTATTGGAGGCTCTGACACTCATTTGGTGCCTCCTCATTATCCTAAGAAATTGATACTAGCTTTACCCATGAATGTACAAGTAAAAAAGGAGATTTTCCATTATTAGGAGAAGATAAAATCCCTACATCAACTAATCCATGCTTTGGAAAGACAACTGGCCCAAATTTTATTTACTAAGGTTTGAATGACTTTCTAACATGCATAGAAGAAGATACGCTAATTAATATTTATTGTTTGCTCTCCCTAAGTGGTGAAGCATAGTTATTGATTTTTTTGTTCCACTTGAAAAAATGATGAGGCCTAGATCTAGAAAGTAAAATAGAGGAACAATCCAAACTAGAAATACCAAAAAAATATAGATTGAATAAATGGGGTTAGGGATAAAAAACAAAAACACCACAATTTCCAAAAAATAGTGGTTTCCTGATCCAAAGGTGTTCCCTATCTTCTCTAGACATGAATTGAAACAAGAAAAAAACATTACCAAATTGAATAGAACTTGTATGCCATTGGAAAAGTTTCTTAAATTTGTGGTTCATGTTTCTTGAGAAGGAAAGTGTTTTCTAAATATTTTTTAACCTGGTTCTACTTTATAAGTTGAAATGGAAATATAGTTGAAAATATCATTATTCTTAGGAAGTATAGAGAACAAGTATGCAATTTTATTAGTGCCTTTTCACAACAGGAATCATTTTATATTTTTATTGCATAGAGAAGAATTCATTTATAAATATAATGGGATATAATTCCCCTCCTATTTTACAATGTCCTTCTTTAGAAATCTTTTCTTAATCATTATTTTAATTCACTTTGTGCTAACACTGTGATTAGGAGGGGTCCATAACCCTAGTGGTGGCTAGACATTATGATCCTCTTAATGAAGTTTTATCATTTTAATTTATTTAATGTATTACATTTCATGGTGCCTTATCTTATGGCATGATTTTTGGAAGACATTACTATTGGGACATTAATTACATGAAGGTTTTCACTAGTGGCATATTTTTTTGTAAGTAATAAAATGTCACGAGTAGTTTTTAATTGTGTTAGTAGACTCATTTCACATATGAGTTAATTAATTCCCAATTTTAGTATGGGACTACATATCTCATAACATCGGTTTGTGTTATCAATTTAGTTTTTGATGTCTATAATTGGTCATCATAAGGTGGTTTCAACCTTTCCTTATTAATTAAATAATGTGTCTAATATCATGACATCTTTGGTATATGGAGAGTTTGAACTATTCATTCCCAAACCCACTAATTTGAGCCACTTTAATGTTAAAGTAGGGGTAGAAAATAAAATATTCACATTTGAGGCCCAAATCAGTAGTGGTTAAATTTAATGCCTATATGACTACACTTTTATTTTGTGCACCACCCTTCCATATTCCTAGTTTTGCTACTTATAATCCATACATGTACAAGTGAAAAAAAAACCCTTGAATTTTTACAATCCATTTAACTTCTCTTCATAGCATCAAACAACCTTCAAATATTGATTGAGACCTAACATAAAAATGAATTATTCAGACTTAACACATCATATTTACATGACCATAACTCATCATAGGAAATATCATGGAAAAGGAAATAAAATGGGGAATTTAGGTATATGTTCCAATCATATAAAAAATTATGCTCTTGAATTGGGTCATTTGAATAAAAAAGAAAGATGCATACTTCACAATGGATGCCATTAAGAATGAAATATCAAATCCCCATCACTCTAATCAAAGCATGATTTTGGTAACATTTTAGTATTCCAATACAACATATTATTTAAAGGAACATTAAAATTAATTACATTTAAATATTTATAGAATTTATGTTAAAAATCAAGATCAAGATATCACTAAGACTATGTCATATTATCTTACCTCAAAAAATTAATTTAACCCCCAATGTGGATATATTATAATTTAAATTTCATTAAACTATGGTTATTAGGACAATAATTAAATTTTTATTAGAAACAAATTAAAATACATATTAATCAAAAAAATGTAGAGATAAAAGTATAAAATGGGTTTTATGGGGAAGAACATATTTTAACATATTTAAAAACTTTAATTTTTTTACATTTTTTTATTTCCCTGCCTTTTTCCTCTATTAGAGGGAAATGGGGATTTTTGGGAATGAGTTTTTTTTATACTATTCATGATTGTGTGCTTACACATTTTGTATTTTATACTTGCATAGTTTCATGTACAACATCTTACAAAAATAATATTTTTTTTATGCTAAGATAGACGTCCACAACTTATTCCAAAGCTCCCATATTTTCAAGCAAAGCAAGGTGGTTTCTAAGGTTGAATACTAGTGGCATTATAGTTAGATTAAACTTTAGAATGAATAAGGCCAAATTTCTCATTTTTAAAGTTTTTTCCTTCATCATTTTCATTAGTCTTACATTTAAGAGTGAATTTTTTGCATTTGGTTCAAAATAAGAAATAAAAACTAAATAGAATGCACATAAGAAGAATTGCCATAATGTCTAAAACTTTTACTTATGACATTTCTATTTTTTAAAGCCTTTGTAAAGAGTATTTGGCTACATTGAAGACAAATTTATTGGTTGGGGTAACATTTACCATTTTTTTATATGAATATTTCATAGCCTTGAAATAATTATAACCATAGTGGAAACTCAACACATGATATTAAACTTGTAGTTTTGATGAAAGCCACTATAGGTTTAAAACCTACTTGCTAGTTCAAGGATAACTTGTTCGTGTTTCCCTGATCATGACACAAAGACTTGATTTTGATTTAAAATGTGTAAAATATAATAGATTTATTACATTTCATAAATTTTAAAAAAAAATCATTGCATTTGGTTCAAAATAAGAAAAAAAGTATTGAAAACACTACTTAAAATTCATGTAAGAATAATTACCATACTGTCTAGTTTGAATTTTAACTTTTGCTTATGACATTTCTCTTTTTATAGCCTTTGTTAAGATTATTTGGTCACATCTGAGACAAAAATTTAGAAGGTAACATTTACCATGTTGTCATATGAATATTTCTTAGTTTAGAAACAATTATAACCATAGTGGAAACTCGACACATGATGTTGTACCTATAGTTTTGATGTATACCACTATAGGTTTAAAAAATATTAGCTAGTTGAAGGATAACTTGTTATTGTTCCCATAAACATGACACAAATAATTGAATATGATTGAGAATGTGTAAAATATAATAGATGTCTTATATTTCTAGAAAATAATTATTGCATTTAATTAAAAATAAGAAATAAAATTGAAAAGATTTCTCAAAATTGACTAATTTTAACTTTTGCTCATGGCATTTCTATTTTTATATCCTTTTTAAAGAGTATTTGGTTACATCAAAGACAATTTTTTCTTGGGGTAGCATTTACCATGTTTTCATATGAATATTTCTTAGCCTGTAAATAATTATAACATAATGGAAACTCAACATGTGATATTAAACTTATAGTTTTGATATAGGACACTATAGGTTTAAAAATTATTGGTCAATTGAAGGACAACTTATTATTTTTTCCTTGAACATACCACAAAGAATTTAATATGATTAAGAATATGGAAAATATAATACATGTCTTACATTTCATAAAAAAATTGTTTCATTTGGTTCAAAATAGGAAAGGAAAACTAAACATATTGTTGCATTTTTAGGCTAAGTAGATTACCAAGTGAATATAGAGCTCTCATGCATGCCACTATAGGATTAAATTATATTGACCAGATGAAGGATAATGACTTCTTGTTCCCTTGACCATGCCACAAAGACTTGAATATGATTGAGATTGTGGAAAATATAATTAGTATCTTACATTTCACAAAACTTTTGTTGCATTTGGTTCAAAATAAGAAATAAAAACTAAACAAATTATTGCATTTTTATAATGAGTAGACTACCAAGTGAATATATAGTTTTCATGCATACCACTATAGGTTTAAAACTATTGACTATTTGAAGGAGAATTATTTATTATTCCCTTAACCATGCTACAAAGACTTGAATGTTATTGATAATGTGGAAAAAATAATAGATATCTTACATTTCACATAAATTTTGTTTCATTTGGTTCAAAATAATAAAATAAAATTGAACATATTGTTGCACTTTTAGGTTGACTAGATTAATAAGTGAATATATATTTCCCATATAAGCCACTATAGGTTAACCTATTAATTATTTGAAGGAGAATAACTTATAATTCTATTGACAATGCCATAAAGACTTGAATATGATTTATCATGTGGAAAACATAATATATGTCTTACATTTTAGATATAAATTATTATGTTTGGTTCAAAATAAGAAAGAAAAATTGAATACATTGTTACATTTTGAGGTAGATTAGATCACCATAGTGATAATACTATAATTAGAACCCATTGGAACTAGAGGAAAATAAACAAAATATTGCATTTTGAAGTAGATTAGATTAGAAAAGAGATAATTTTCTTTCTTGTGAATGACTACTAAACCCATTATAAGGGAGTTAATTATAAAACCAAATAATTGGAAAAAAAATGTCAATGCAAAAAATTGGTTGCTTAACTATCATATCCCTTCCATGACTATAATTTTAAGAAGCATGTCTCATGAAGATGTATTAAGTTATATTGTACATAAATATACAACTAACACATGGAAAGGGTGGTTTTCACCAAATATAATGAGCCTCTTCAACATTATATTGAATTTTATTGTAATCTTCTCTTTTCCAAGTCAATCCAAGATTTATTATAGATAATAACTATTTGTTTATCTCCCCTCCCCCCACCATGTCTCCCATATTGATATAGATATGGGGTAAAGGAGGTCAAGGTAATATATATGATCCAAAGAATGAATATAGAATAAACTCTATGGGTGAAAGATAACACATCCATATTTTATCTAACTTTGGAGGTTAAGGACCAAATCAACGCTCAATAATAAACCCTTTCCTATGTTAGCCATTATCTCATAAAATTGTTTAATTTCCACATAGTATTTTTATATCCTACCATGTGGAAACTTAATAAATGGCTAGGACTTTTACCTCTTCATGCTTGGGATCCATTTGAACATTGGAGAGGGAGAAAAAAATACTCACAATGGTTGGAAGCCCTTCCAAACATGGAGAGGTAATTATTTGACCTCTCCATGGTTGGGATCCCTCCAAACTATGGAGAGGTTAAAAAATTCCCTCACCATGGTTTAGAAATATCCCAAACCATGAAGAGTGGAAAATTTTCCCTTTCCATGGTTTTGATCTCTCCCAATCATGGCGAGGGAATTTTTTTCACTCTCTATGGTTGGGATGGATCCCAACCATGGAGATGGAAAATTTGACCCTCACCAAAGCTATGAGGGATCCCAACCATGGTGATGGAAACATTTTCCATCTTCATGGTAGTAGCCCTTCCAACTATGGAGAGTGAAAAAACTACCCTCACCATAGTTGGGAGTCCTCCCAACCATGGTGAGGGAATTGTTTTCCCTCTCCATATTTGGGAGACCTTAAAACCATGAAGAGGAAAACAATTCCCTCACAATTATTAGAAGGTATCTCAAGGATTGAGAGGACAAACCATATTTTGTCTTCTTCATAGTTGGGAGGGTTCCCAACCATGGTGAGAATTATTTTATTCTCACCATGGTTAAAAGGACTCCTAACCATGGAGAGGGAAAAAATTTACCTTTCCATGGTTGGGATCCCTCCCAACCAAGGAGATCACAAACCAAATTTTGTCTTATTCATGGTTGGGATCCCTCCAAACTATGGTGATATTTTTTTTGTTCTCACCATGGTTAGGAGGGCTTCCAACCATGAAGAGGGAATTTTTTTTCCTTGCCATGGTTGGTAGGGTTATGTTTAACATTTTTTATAATTAAGGGTTAGGAGGAATATGATGTTCAAGAGTGGATAAAATTAATCCTAAAAGTTAGGACAAATAAATAATTTAGTTTATGATATTTAATTTCAATGTTTAATTATGAAAAATAATAAACATATAAATTAAAATTACAAACAATATTTTTATTGTGTAATCATGAATAATAAATAATAATTAGCTTAAGTAATGATGTGCATATAGATCTGAGATGTATAGGTGTGGGAATAGGATATTTGATGTTCAATAACTAGTGATCATATTTTGGAAATAGTCTCTCTAGTTGTCCAGTGTAATTACATAAAAATGAAATTTGTACAATTTTAGCATGACTTGTGACACCCAAACCATAGGTATCTCTTACTTCCTTGCACAACCCACTAGGCATGTTTTTTACTATTTCCTAGTCATCTAAAGCCTTCTAGATTTAGCCCCAACTATCCCAGACTCCTATCCCAAGCATAGATATATCCCCTAAGATATCTTTCCCATTAGAAACTAGCACTATAAGTTTGATTATAGCACTTGACCCTAAGGTGTACACTTTCCAATGTTATTTTCCAAGTCACTCTTAGCCTCAAATGGTTAGATTTCCCTGAATCCTTATCTTTTTCTCTATTAGCCTAACATGAAGTCATCTAACCTAGGTTCATTAGTTATCCTATAAAGGCATATTCAAGGGTATTCTAGAAGGGTTATAAATAATTCAAAAGGCACAAGCTATGAATACACTAAGCACCTTCAATAAAATCCTCCTATTCTATGTATACATTCAACCATTGTTATTTCCATCCTACTCAAGCTCTCACACAAATCAAAAATAATCTAAAGCTTACATATATTTAGATAATCCAGGTAGAAAATAGACTTCTGGGTCTTATTTTTGATAATCTATCTAGTTAGCTCATCAATTGGTAGTTCCAGATTCTGCCATCTCAATCCAGAAATCAGCTAAGTTTACTTTCTATCCCCTTTCTATTTTTATTAATTAATTGATCAAATATTGATTTAGTAAATTAGCAGGTTAATTTAGGAATACTTCATTACATGTTTTCCATATTAATCTTGACCCTTTACTAATTAGGAAATTAAATACTTAGTTTCCCAAAAATAGTAAAACATTTGGCGAACCCAACTTCAAATTTTCACATGAAAACCCTATAAACCCTAGGGCTATTTATTTTTTATTTTTTTCCAATATTTTCCTAATTTTTTATATATTTTAAAAATTAAAAAACTATAAATTTAGTGAAATATTTTCAATAATTCACTAAAACACTAGTTTCCACATATTATGTCCTTTTTGCATGAAACCACTTCCAAACCACTAGGAAAAATATTCTGCTAATTTTAGAAATATTTTTAGATTTTTACTAATTTTTTCAAGTTCAAATATACAAATTTTCAGTAAAATTTTCAATTATTGCATTAATTTTGAAAAAAAATCATTTCAAACCCTAGTTACATCACTTAATTTCTAATAATTTTCTAGAATATTCCTCTTATTTTTTTGCAAATTTTGATTGAATATTAAATCAAAATATCATTTTAAAATTCCAAAATTCATAGTACATGCCAATAATATTCTTGAAATATCCCTAAGTTGCATACACTAGGTCCTATTGCATCTTGAGGTATCACCTTACATAGCAAAATTACAAAAATGATGCTTACTTAGTTACACATGTTTCTTACATTTCTTGAAAATAATAAAGAGGCCATTCCTATCATGTACATGAATGATGAAGTCTATCATATGTTAGTACAAAGTTTCATTCTTTTCATTTCATGATTAATTTTCATAATAAGGGATGATATTACAAAATTCATTGCTAAACATGCACAATATTCTAAAATTATTTTTACATATTCTCTTTCACTCATATGGAAAATACTTCAAACTTTTCTAGCTAAATGCATTCAAAATGTCATGTTGCATATCAAAAGTTTATATGAATTTATGAAAAAGCCCATGATCTCAACCCTTTGCTTTCTATCTTTCATGATGAAATTTTTTCAAGTTTATAATGCTAAACACATTAGAAATGTCATGATTCAAGTCAAAGTTCTTTATGCATCAATGCACAGTTCTATATTCTCTATCCCTTATTTTCTATCTCACATGTGGAATATTCTTTCTAATCATATTGCTATACATGTTTTCTACTTGGATGTATCTAACTCTTTGGTTACTTTTAAGTATCTCCCTATCACTACTAGATATATGCATACACTAGCAACTATATCTATCCCTCTTCCCTTTGAACTTGATACATCTAGCTTTTATCCTGCACCTACTACCATCTCTATGCCTATAGTATATTTTTTGGTACATGATATCACCCAAGTATATGAAGATAGGTAGGTTGATTACACCCATGGTTATAGCTTTGTCACTTGGATTAACACCCCTTCCAATCTATTTTCAACTCCTTCACCTATTATAACTCTTTTTCTAGTCCAGATTCAGCCATAGTTGACACCTTCATCACTAACATAGAGAGTTCATACACCTACATAGCTTCAAGATTATAGATAGATTCTAGGTATAGTATTCACACTGATATCAATTTCATTTAGATCTTATGCATCTACATATAGATCACATGTTCAAAGAGCTTCTCCTACCACCCGATGGGTCCCTAAGAGCCCTTACTTTCATCTACTTCTCAGAGTTATAGAGGGATCCCACCATTGGTTTACACTACAAATATTTCAGAGCCTTTACAACATATATATATATTAGAGACATATTCTCATCATTTCCATCATGCTTCACACTCATGCATGATCCTTCTTCTTGATATAGGACAACATGATAGGGAGTCTCCCATGAGACTCATTGGTTGGTATCATTTTTTCGTAGTATTACTTGTACATAGCTTCCTTTTGATTGATTGTACATAGTTATTTTTCACTTTCTTGTATATAGTCTCTTGATTGATTGTACATAGCTCAAATTTATAAAATACAAAAACAATAAAAAATTCAAAAATACAAATATGTCAATTATATGCTTCATCTATATTTATTACATTATTAAAACATTATGCTAGACTTACATTATACTGTTCTATGATACTTGTTTATCAATTTATATATATTACCATGCTTCACTTGATCTTGTTTGAGTGTCTGTAGTACATCCAGATCCTTCATTGCTTTACTCCACTCCTCAAGGGGGCATCTTACTTCTACAATCCATCTACACATTGATACATCTACCCATTGGGGGTACACTTTACATGACTACACCATCCAGGCTTATGTCATTCTCACACTCCACACTCTAGACATCTTATGTAGTATGTACCTTACTTTATTACATAGATATTGCATCAATATCTAGTAGCATTTATCACACTTTTGTATTTCATAGCATATACATTAGTCTTATAACACATATCTTGTATAATCTTGCTTCTTGCTTTCCATAGTTAGATGCTTGTTTACATTTTTAGTATTTTACATGCTTCCATTTGTGATTTGATTAGCTAAATGTGTTTGGATTTTCTAGTTCATGTTTGATTCTTGCTTACATTTTAGGACATTTTCCAATGTCCTTTGCTTTTGTCTATATTGTGTGTACCTTTGGACTTTTGCCAATGTCCTTTGTGTGTGCCTTCTATGTTTTTATGGTCCTTGTGCCAATTTTTTCTTATTCCCATTATGTGTGTATGCAACATTTGAACATGCCTTATATGTCTTGTATGTCTATTTGGCCCCTTGGTCACCCTTGCATGTTTCTTGATTCTTGTTGTGTATGCTTGTTTCTTCATTATTTCTCTTTATATATACAATGCCATGACTCCAATCATGCATTTACCTTATTTATTGGATGCCATGATGGAAATAATGTTCCATCCCTACATGATACTAACAAACTAATAACTAACATTGTGAATTATAGCTTTCTTTTTATGCACATGCTATTACATTATTATATTTGTCTAGGCATGCCCCTGTAGACATAATAATCTCTCTTTACAACTTTTACTATATCTTGAGATCATGAATATCAATGCTATATCAAACATTTTCAGATCTTAACACACTTATAGGGATTCTTATTTTAAGGGCAATCATTGCAAGGTCTTAATTCCTACTCTCATAAGAGGGAGAAATAAATAATGGTTTTATCATAAAGATTAGAGCTTCTACTATTAAAAAAATGTAGTTTAAGACTAGTTCAGTCTAGATTCCATAATTTAGTGTAAGTAGGCTAGATCAGGTAAATAATAGAGAACATAGTCTAGTTTTTAGTTTTAGCTCTAGACAATAGAACTAAAATGGGACTATAGCACTGGACCCCAAGTGTCCAATTTTTGGTGCTAGTGTCTAGATAGAAAAATTTCTAGTTTTTTTAAAATCAGGTAGAGGGGTGAGTTTAGTCATGGTTTTTCCATAATAGTATAGTCCAAAATCAAGTAGTTTTTATCACTTTTCTGCTTAGAGAATCCAAATATAGGGGGCATCATGTGTGGCATGAGGGTTTCCACTTACAGTTTAGACATGGTAGTTGATACAACTTTTAGTTTAAAATCTATATTCTAGACACCAATTATTGGGGGAAAAGTGCACAACACATGGGCCTTCTTTTTCTAAGTTTAGTACATTTTCTTGCATGTTCCTAGAAGTTCCATGCCTTACTCCATCTGTAAGTGGTTGGCATCACTTTCAAGTAAACTTCCATACAAGTTTGCTTCTTGAGTACCCAAGTTCTCAAGTTGATTCCAATTTTGGAGGGGCTTTTTATATGAGTTCTAATCTCCATCTTTAGAAGTGGATAACATTGGCCTAGTTTTTAGTTACATTCAGATATCCATGCTAACATTTTTAGATTACAACATGTTCATGGGCTTCATGAGCCATCTCATATGACATTCAATTTATACTGATATCTTTCTATTCAAATTCACATCATGAGGCAATAATGGAGCCAAAAGAATAGGTAGCCTTTGTATTCTTGAGCTGCCTATTCAGAGGGATTGGACACAAGGTCTAGACATCAATTAACACATGCATGATTGGTTATATTTGCATAGTTAGCAATGATGGAGCCAAAGGACTAGCAAGCCTTTTTATTCTTGAGCCACCTATTCAGAGGGATTGGACACATGGTCTAGACATCAATTAGCACATGCATGATTTGTTAACTTCACATAGTTTGCAATGATGGAGCCAAAGTACTAGCTAGCCTTTGTATTCTTGAGCCACCTATTTAGAGGGATTGGACACATGACCCAAACATAGATTATCCCATGCATGATTCATTAACTTTGTATAGTTATTGATGATGGAGCCAAAGGGCCTAACTTTGCATTATTGAGCCACCTTTTAAGGGATTAAGAACTCAACTAATCCATAAATATGACTCTTGGTTAAAACATACATCTAGCATCACTCAACACAATCCAACAACACAACAGGTTTTATATTGGTTCATGTACTTGGTGAGGTGTATCCATTCCTTTTTTGTTTTCTCTCTTTACCTAGCTTTATACATTCTTATTTTAGATATAACATATCTAGTAAGAACTAATCTAGTTTCACTTTACTTACTTATATATTTACATAGTATAGCATGCTCTCACTATGCACAGTCCAACATCACACAACTTCTTGGACTTATCCTCACAAGTAAGCTTAGGTACACTTTTATTTTTCTCCTTTATCCTAATATTTCACTTTGATGCATACTTAGAATAAATGGGGGAAAATTTAATCACATAAAAATGAAATTTTTACAAATTGAGCATGACTTGTGACACTCAAACTGTAGGTTTCTCCTACTTCCTTGCACAACCCACTAGGGATGTTTTTTACTATTTCCTAATCATCTGAAGCCTTTTAGATTCAGCCCCAACTATCTTGAACTCCTCTCTTAGGCAGATACCTATCTCCTAGGGTCCATTTCCTCTTGGACACTAGTTTCATAATTTGGACTATAGTTTTGGACCCTAGGGTGTCCACTTTCTAGCGCTATTGTCTAACTCACTCTTAGCCTCAAACAATTAGATTTACCTAGATCCTTATCTTTTTACCTATCAGCCTAACACAAAGTCATCTAACCTAGGATCATCATTTTCCCTATAAAATCCTATTCAAGGGTCATTTATAATGGTTAGAAATCATTTAAAAGTCACAAGCTAGAAATACACTAAGCCCCTTCAATAAAATCCTCCTATTCTTTGCATACAACCAACCATTGTAATTTACAACCTACTTAAGATCTCACAAAAGTCACGAGTCATCTCAAGCTTGCCCATATTAACATAATACTTGAATTACATACATAGAATTACATAATACACATTCAATTTAGGATAACTCCATTGGCCTTGATCCCTCTTTAGAGTATTGGTATGTAGGTAGCATGCCCACACATGGGATGTAATCTCACATTTAGTGCATAATACACACTAACCCATTTTTATAATTGATTCAAGACAAATTATCAATCTTAAGGAGGAACTAGGACCCTAGGAGATAAAATTAGTTGCACACGGAGCTCTGCAAATAATCAAGACTTGCAAATTTAGACACAGAGCCTCTAGAAGCATCATAATAGAACCCAAAAAGCTCATAGGAAATAGATCAAAAGGACTATAGAACCAAAAACAAGACTATAGTGTTGGACCCCAAAG
This sequence comes from Torreya grandis, assembly GCA_037957365.1. Taxonomy (NCBI): domain Eukaryota; kingdom Viridiplantae; phylum Streptophyta; class Pinopsida; order Cupressales; family Taxaceae; genus Torreya; species Torreya grandis. The sequence goes on along the minus strand of JARHVA010001276.1, from coordinate 1,870,787 downwards.
TGTCCAATTTCTATTGCTACTATCTAGGTAGAAAATAAACTTTTGGGTCCTATTTTTGATAGTTACCCAGTCAACTCATCAATTGGCAGTTCCAGATTCCTTTGTCTTAGTCTAGAAATTAGCTAAGTTCACTTTATATCCCCTTTCTTACTATTTTTATTAGTTAATTGATTAAATATATATTTAGTAAATTAGTAGGTTAATTTAGGCATATTGTATTACATGTTTTCTAGATTATTGTAAACCCTTTACTAATTAGGAAATAAAACACTTAGTTTCCCAAAAATAGTAAAACATCTAGACACTTGAGTTGACATGTGCACACTTGTGTCAATGTTAATGTATGAATCTTGATGAATCAAGATGTGACCACCTAGGTCTTTCTCTTTTTTTATTACTTTTTTATGATGTATTTGGATCTCATACACAACCTATGTATCATTATTTATATCATAAACCCTAGCTTTTCAACTTAGGTTGGGTTACCTTGGTAAAAAAGGGTTAGTGGACTCATAATGTCGAGCTAACATCAAAGACCCTATTATCAATGAGCATTGTATACATATCTTATACTCCAAGGTGGACCTCAAACATATTTAGTTATCCTCAATGTGTTGGTATGTGTGTGAAAAATAGTGTATAATGTTATAGACAAGTGCATGTAATGATATAGCTTTCAACTTGACAAATATGACTCATGGGTTGTTGTTTGAGTGCTTTATACCTGTAGTATGACTACTCCTATTATTTATATGTAAATAGGCATGCATATGTTATAATATCTTAGTTGTGTGCTTTGAAATTTAGTAGTAAGTCTAAACTTTAGAGGTGATTGATTTGTAACCAAATGAATCACCTTTGACTTATATCTATACTAGTTATTTTTAAATTATCCTTATGGAAGGGTTAATGACATTCTTAGGCCCAGCCATACACATCAAAATATTTGAAAATATGAGTATTTATATGAAAATAACAATTACATTAGATCATGGATAATATCATTGATGTTGTTATCATATCCTTAATGAAACTATTTTGTGATCATGCCCCTGATATAGTATAAGGATGAATTATTCCAAGTCCATTAAGAGAACATAATCTCAATCACACAACTAAAGTATAAGCAATCTAGTCAATCTTGCTTGATTTAAATGATGGACCCATATAAACTTGAAATAATAGAATCATAGTTTCAGTTCCATCAAGGGTGCATAATCTTGATCACTCTAATAAAAAATATCCACTTGTTGAAGATAGATAAAGTCCCAAACGTTATATATTGATAAGGTTAGTGCATAAATGTGTGTATAATGTGAAAGCGTATTTGTAATTTGGTGCATGTGCACATTGAATATGTCTCAATCTAAATCATATGTCAAAAAGTAACATCTACTTTGTAACTTGTCTATAATATGTATCATAAATTTGAAAATATTTTCCCCAAATCTATGCCCAATGCATATAATTATGTCCAAATTGTATATCTAAATCATGTAAAATTTGTAAACTTGAATCAAAATTTTCCCATTCTATCAACTACATATATGTGGAGTCATCTCTTATATGACATGCCCTAACTAATTTTCCACCTTTTGAGGTGAGGGGATTGAAAAAGTGATAATCACCTTATCTCAAAAGGATAAGACAACTATGTTGTTTCTTTGTGAATCATGTGTTAAAGAAGCATATTGTAGTGTCATGTTAAATTAGATATATTAATGAATCTCATAATATTAATACATAACAAGCCTAAGATGCATGATATGAATCATGATAATGTCTATAAGATAACAAGATCAACAAAAAATCAAGCATAAATGTAAGATTACTCAAATGTCACACAAAGAGGGGTCTAAGGAGACCATAAATAAGAGGAATGTTCAAATGCATCACACTCAAGTGGAAGACATGCAAATATACACACACAAATTAAAAATTAAAAATTAGGGCATTATGGCCAACAAGCAAAGGAACATGTTCAAATGTTCCATAATCAAGATAAAGAAGTAAACAAACACTCAAGTAAGCTAATGTAAATATGTCATGAACAAAATTTTGAAACATAGATATGCATAAAAACACACCAATTTTTTTATTATTTTATTTACATTAGAAATACATCCACTTAAATTTGAAAAATGAATGATAGCAAAAAATCAAATTTCAATGAAATAAGTCTTATCCATACACACTTAATGACCAAGACATACATGGGAATTTGCATCATCCTTTCATGAAATAAAGGATGTGTATTGAGTCTTGGATCTATTTCAAACTATGAATATTATTCCACAACATGAATATCAATAGATTACGTACTAAACTATGCATATAAGGAAATATCAGCCAAATTGAGGTAGAAAACATACCACAACCCTCAAAAACTTGCTCACTCACTAGGAACACTTCAATTTTGATCTTAACCTCACTTAGATATGAACCCATGTCAAAAAAATAAATAAGGTTGTAATGGAAGGTATAAAACTATCATTGTGAATCTATCTCATCATGGTTATAACCTAGGTGAAATTACACAATAATATAATGAAGTATTAGGTTTTGGTCTATTTCACAAGGAGTACTATAAAATCAAACAATAAGGTAGGGGAAATAACTCCAATATAAAAGACTTATTAAATAAGTTAAGGCTTGATTCTAACACTTATATAGCTCAATAACATCAAAAAACAAGATACAAAACCCAAATTAAATTCATAATGAGGTAGTGTATCTATAGACACCTAAATTTCATTTAGTGTCAAAATGCACCTTAATCATTCTTCCTAAGTTTATTAATCATTTTTCTTAATTTAATAATTAACATTTCTTCCTAAAATTAATGAATTGATTAATTCCAATACTTTTGAAAAAGTCAATTGTGTGCCTTTTATTCTTTATTTTAATTATTTAATTATTTAATTTACCAATTCAAACTTCTCCCACTTTTCTCTCCCTCATCTCAACCAAATCCATGAAAACCTCCACTTTCTATGACTCCTCCACTGAGTTGTCAATCCATTTTGACTAAGTCTGCTAACCAACCCCTCTTTTTACTCCACCTAGTTGAAATAGTCCCTATCCTCATGGATGAGGACTCATCCTCAACCATTGATCATTTGGAACCTTGAAAAAGTCCAAATGATCCTCCACCGTTCGATCGTAATCTAGGCTTCTATAAATAAGATTGAGAATACTCTTTTTAAAGGATCATAAATGTTGCAATCAATCACAATATTGAGAAATCACAATATAATATAGCAAATCATAATCAAATCTTGCATTCAAAGTGAATCAAAGTCAATATTTTGCATCCAAACACTGCCTATTTCACTTTTGCATTGGAGGAGTGAGCACCACATTTTGATAGAGCAAGTTGGATCTGAATTGCAATGGATAAGTCTTGTGTCTAAATTATGAAGGTTTTTTATTGTTGTTTCTTACATTTTTTGATCTAACATTTGTATAATTTAGCTTAAAATAAACTTGATCTTTAACTTTACACTTTTTAATTCATACATTTTTGGCATGCCCAGTGGGACCTACCCACATCTTTTAATCTTTTTGTTTGTCTCTTGTGTTTTAATCTTGTTTGATTTTTAGCTAGTACAGACTATAGGTTGTTATCTCAAATTTCATGTTCAACTATACATTTTTCCTATGTAATAGTGATTTTAAAGCATATTTCAGTAATTTCATTGGACTTAACAACATTTTTGTCACTTTTTCTACATTTTTGTGCCTTTTTTATGTTTTCCAAATTAACAATGATTTTGTATCAAAATAGAATTTTTTTCAAATAACAGTGATATCATTCTACCTTTCAATGATTTTGTGTTCTTTAGTAGTGATTTTGTCATTTTGAGTAGTGATTTTGTTGTTTAGTGCAGCAATTTCATCCTTTTCTATAGCGATTTCATCTTTCTCTACAATGATTTTGTTCAATAGCAATTTTTTTGTTCTATGTAGAAATTTTTATGAGATAAAAAATGATATTGTTTCTATAATTTTTATTTTATTTTTTGTCTTTTTTTTCATGTTCATTTTGTAATTTCACTTTTCTAACTTGATTATGTAATAGTGATTTCATCATAGAGGCTTTTTTGTGTGTGTTTCATGGTTTTTCATTTCTTTTTGTAGGTTATCTTATTCTTCAACCTAATCAAAACAAAATAACACCTTAGTTTTAGAATGCTAGCTAAAGAAAATTACAAAAAGAAAAAAATCAAACCAACTTTATTTTATTTGTTTTCACTAACATCTTTCATTTATAGTTTGTTGCATTCCTAGTAAATAAATCACACTTTATTTTCTATGGAGTAAATCAGTTTGTTGTTTTTGTCTTCTTATTTGGTTTTAAAGGTTGTGTATGCTCTTTCCTTGGCATCATGTTTGTGATGATACCTAGAAATAAAAAGCAATTTTGTAACTTATCTTCTACCCTAGTTGGTATTGCATATGCTCTTTCCTTGGCATCATGTTGGTGATGAAACTTGAAAATAGAAAACAAGTATCAACTCTTTATTTTTATTTTATTAGGGGCGTTATTGACCATAGATTTCACCACCATGTAATAGGTCAAACTCTATTTTTTGGTAAGGTATATAAATTGAGACCCAGTTGTTTCAATTGCCTAAGTGATTGTGTGTTTTAAACACATCATGATGTGAGGGGATTTCATGCTCCAATACCTAAGGTTTTAATAGCTAACTCAAGATCTTATATTTTCAATTATCAACACACTAAGACCCCTAGGTCTATGTGGGAACTTTAGGATAAGACTCAATAGTGTGCATCCACATACCAATCTCTTCCATATTTTTTTCCCCCTAGATAAGCTCGTGTATACTTTAATCCTAGGACTGTCTCTTTGCCATTTGACTTTGGTGTATCAGTTAGTGGTTAGCACCGAGAAGCTACTTTCCCCACACCCTCAAAATTGGACTCAGTGGGCCATGGTCATGGTAGGATCCTCCATGGTTAGCACCTTAAAATATTAGGCCACAACTAAGAGCATGGATGAGTAAGTGACAACAAAAATCCCAAAAGTTGTTCAAGACCTTTTTTCCTAGTTTTTATCCTTTTTTATGAAAATTATTTGTTTTATTTCCTTGGTGTATGTCTTAAAACCACCTAGTTAGATATTTTTTTAAAAATATTTATCAATATTTTTTCCATTGTAAAAAAGAATCATGGCCTATTAGAATAATAAAAATCCTAATTCATTTCCAAATCACAATTTCAATAGCCCACTTTATGATCTAGAGTTCAATTCACATAACTTTGATTCAAGTTCACCTTTGAGTCAAGTATGTTATTAAGCCAAGTAAAACTTGAGTCTAAATATGCATTCAAGCTCCAATTTTAAATAATTGAACTACAACATGGATGGTTATTTGAACTATCTAAATTCCCCATCTAATCCTTATCAACAAACCACCTCCTATTTGCATTTGACCTTGGGACAAAATTCCCATGTGGGGATAGGATTAAACCATTTCCCTGATTACAGTGGCCAAAATTTTATAAATAATTATGCATTTAACTAGAATCAAAACATCAAATAACTAGAATCAAACCATGCATATAAATTTGTATGGCTCAAACTTTGGTGTTGCCATGAACCAATGTTATATTTCACCTTCATCACCATTTTCCCAACCCACATATATCAAAATACTTCCACTAGCCAAATTGGAAATCAAGCAAGCCCAAACAAATTCCATTCAAATTCACCTTCTAACATCCATTAAAACCAATCTTTCTACAATAGTCAAAATCAACCATTTGGTTTTACATCCACTTTATCCCAAGGTTTAAATCCCCATTTTTATGCAAATCCAGCCAATCACTTTTCCCAAAGCCAAGCCACTTTTTCCATTCCATTTGCCATAAATGGAAATTAAAACACTTCATCATAATACCCTTACACCACTAGTATACCCACATTTCAACCAAATCATTATTCATCTACTAAATATGAGGCTCACATCCATCAAGAAATGTTAGATGTTAAGTATATTAGGCATAATTATCCATCCATAAATCGTAATGCTCACCTCTCCTACCTAGCAAGATATGAGATGGCAGATGCAAAATATATTTATCATAAACAACACATTTTCATACTTGATAAGCTAGCTTTACAATCATGTCAAGAGTTCCCTTCATCACCAAACAATACTGTATCTCATCCTAGTCAAAATGGGGATCCTTCATCTGTTATCCATCAAACCACTATTTACAACCAAGCACCTACCTTTGACCAACATCCCATATACATGAAAACACTACCCAATCCACCAATTAATTTAACATATTATTTTAGATCACCACCCAAAAGTAATCTATACTAAAAAATTCTTAATCCAAAAGCAAAAATTTCCAAAAGAGTAGTTGCAAAGAGATATGGTGTGAAAATAATCTAGTAAGCTCTATTATTAGCCACAATTCAGCCTTAGGAAAAGATATTATAAAAATATGATAGTAACTTTCTCTTAAAGTTAAAAGAAAATTTAATATCCTCTTTGGTACCAACCATCATTTTAATAGTAGACACAAATGTAGATGACAACAACAATGTTATAAGTAGGGAAGAATCTTCATCCATCATTACTACCAACACTATTAGCAATATCACATTAGTTTGTTTGATCACCATCAACATGATTCTTCCTTTTCCTATTAAGATTATGTTACCTATATGCATCAATTGGAGCCCACAACAGAGGATACCATTAGAATAGTCTCATGGGAATTTGTAAATTATCACATCTATCAATCTCCATGAGATTACCCCTCTAAGAGAAACATTACTACATCAGCCACTACTTGAGACTCTAAGGGCGAACCATGGAATGGTCATAGATCAAAGAATTGGTTATATATTACTTGAAGATAGTCATATCCAGGATATTACACACATCAAATTTGTAAGGCAAGACACAATATGGAATGATCTCCCTATAATTTTATAATAAAGAAGCCTAACTCCAATATTGCATACTTATTATACTGCATTAGTGGAATGGCATTACAGTGAGTTAGATTATCACTTTGAGATCAGTTTTAAAGCATACAATAGTTGGTTTGAGTACTTTACATTCATGAAAGAATTAAGAATAGTCAACACAAATCTATCCTACTTCAAATTTTGTAGTATTTGGTGGTTAATCCATGGTGGTTGGGTAAGAGATATTGGTTTTTATACATATAGAGAACTAATTAGCCCATGGTGTGTGGTATTTTTCAATAATATAGCTTACAATACTTATAGATAAAGATGTACACATTCAATGGTGGTTAGATGAACTATTAGAATATTTATAGAGTTCATTTTTACCATTAAACACATTAATGTAAGTTTCTTTGACAATTTCATATTTTCATGATAAATTAAGGTTACTACCAAGCTTTGTCAATGAAATTTGTACCTAGACATCTTTATCCAACAAGGGCTCCCTGACAATGAAATAATCTCATGGTGGTTTTATAGTAGCACTTGGTGGGTTCAACAGCCTCATCTTGGTCATGTTATCTTCTAAGTTAATAATAGAACTAAAGAAGAAATTGACAATGAAATCCAATCCAAACAACATTATTTATCTAGATTTGGTATGGGGTGAAATTAGGAGATCATGTACACACTACGTCTTGTATCCTTCGATGGGATATAAATGATAAAAAAAAGAAAGCATAAAATCATAAAAGGACCAAAAATTCCTATCAAATGTGTTTGTTGTTTGTCAATATTGCATTAGTATTTAGTGACATCTTGTTAATATTACATTCTATGATCATATGAACTTAGTTTATACATCATATGTGGTATTGAGTGATTATTTAATTATTTTTTTACACAGCATTGAAGTTTTCAAAGATATCACCTCAAGAATTACAATATATTGGGTCTTGATTTAGGTGTTTATGAGTAAATTAAATCCATTCACCGTCACCACTATTTATGACCATGTTATCTAATTAGTTTTATCTAAAAGATAGTTTATGATAGAGTCTCCTTTATTTCAAGGTTCTCCTTTTAAAAACATAGAAAATATTTTAAACATGTTACATGAAGAAAAGCAAAAAACTTACTTGCCTATCATTGTCTTTGATGATGAATCCTTGCATCTTAATAGGTGCATGGGACCATGATCAAGTAGTATGATTTACCCATCCAAGTAAACATCTATATTGTAAAAAAAATTATCAAAATCATAAATCAATATTTCTCACCCTTCATTGGTCTTCGGTGAAGAGCCTTTGCATCTTACTAGTTGTGTAGGATTGGCATTGGGGAGAGATATAAATTAAAAATCTCAAATCAATATTTCTCATCCTTTGTTGATCTTTGATGATTATCCTTTACATCTTACTAGTTACGTAGGATTAACACTAGGGAGAGATATCTTTACTCACCTTTTTATAGTCTTCAGTGATAAGCCCATGTGTTTACCTGGTCACATGAAATTATATATTAGGAGTCACAAAATAAATAAAAAGTGAATGGATGATCAAACATAAAAAAATTTACTCAAAATATAGCTTGTTTATATGACTATGCTATAAAGATAGGAGTACTTTATGCCATTTACCAACTCTATCAAAAACTTATTCTTTCAAGATAAATCCGATAAAGCTAGTATTCTCATAAATAAAAAGTGACAATGCATACTTTATTACTATTTATAATCACCTTTTCATTATTATTTGAAAATTTAATTTTGATCAACATGTCTTCATCTCACTACAAATTTAGAGCTACATGTTATGTACACAAATTATTAAGCTTTATTGGCAAAACAAATGATCAATGTGTTTGACTAAATCTTGTATAAATTGTTCTCATTGAAAACTATTTCTTCTAGCATCATGTGTAAAAAAAAATCCATTATCTATAACTACTCCTTTTGCCTAGGGGCGTGATATTTGAAATAGTTCCATTTGTGTCATTTTGTTTCCCTTATAGCATTGGTCAAATTCCAAGTTGTTATTGCATTTGAAAAACCAGTATTCTTGCTCATAGTTTGAGAGAGTAGCTTTCATAATATTTCTATTCAAAACATTATAAAACTATAAAAACATTCCAAATATTTTAGAAAAATCCCAAAAATAATTTTAAAAATCCAAAAAGCACAAAAACATCAAAAAACTTGGAGGAAATAACTTCAAAAAACATTCATAAAACATAAAAACAAAATGAACCAAGTCCAAACAAAGCAACCAAATTCACACATTCCACAATATAACCATAGTATTCATTTCCATTTTTTCCATTTATTTGTTTATTGGGTGGGTCATTCACACATAATTTTCATCAAAAAATTCATTCACCTCATAAACCATCCATTTTTTCATCACTTCTTGTATTTGGGAGAACTACATATGGTCTGATATCCACACATGGACATTGTCTAAGTGGATTATGTAGGTAGTGCTTAGAGGCATGGTTTCTCTAGGATCAGCTCAGCCACTATCTTCACCATCATCCATTCCCCTTTTCCTTTACCCTTAGGCATTTTTATTTGGCTTCTCTCGCATATATCTAGTGTTTACACTTGCTCTTGAATGTGATTCTTCTTCCATACCTTGCTTCTTTCTTTGCCTTAGCCATTTATTTGTTTACTATTATCCTTTGTTTCTTTACCTTGGCCATTTGTTTGGTTGCTTTTTATCTTTTACAATTTGTTTGGTTATTCTAGTGTTATCACTCTTGGTTTTGTAAATCATTCTTTCTTTAGACTACATTCATTTACATTTGAATCAATTAGAAATAGTCATTCATTTATTATTATTAGTTTATGTTTATGCCTTTCATTATTCATGTATATATTGTTTGTTTATAAAATTAAATCTTGTTTTTTTACTTTCTTGTTTACTATTGAAAATATTATTTTGTGTAAAATGCATACATATTATGGTTATGACTATATCATGATGTACTTTATTGAACACACAACTTATTCTTCTTTTATTTTTACATACTTATAACATCAATATTCATCATGATTATTCCATATCATAGGTGATATTGTGTTTTACAGCTACATTAAAAATTAGGTTGCTCACAATACTCCAAATTTTTCAAAATGTTAATGCAAATAATTTAAATCCATGTTATGCAACAAAGTTTCATCCATAATCATGCATTTCATTTCATTTCATAATAATCATGCATCCATAAAGCATAATAAATGATGAAGAAACAATATAATTGCATACATGCTAAATATAACTAATATTCAGAAAAGTATGAAACAATGATATCTATCTATCCATAAAAACAATAAGTCAAGTACACAATCCATAAATATCAAAATAATCATGTATATATATATATATATTAACATGTGTCTATAAAATAGATACAACATGTGTATACATCAATAAAGTCAATCACATAAACCTAGGTCAAAACTAAGTCTCATCCTATCCCTCAAAAGTGGTGTTAACTCTCTGAAAAAGCTCAAGCTATCATGGTATACCCTATGGTGGCTACATCGCTCATGATACTTGTCTCACTGATCTCTCAGACTCCACTAGATACACAAATCTAGTTGACACTGATCATCTAATAGAATAATCTTTAAGAGATAGCTCATGTTGATGTGTTATATAATAGCCTCATATAAACTCATATAACAAGTGGCCTACTCTATAGTGCTCATCACTCTATCCAAAATTTCTAAATGACCTATCTCAGCTAGTTGTGTCCTTGCCTCTACCATCTCTATCTGAGTTATATCTCTCTCCTATCTATATCTATGTACCAGGGATATATAGTCTAGGGTCTGTGTCTCTACATTATAAGTAATTACCCCTATCCTCATAACAACACCATCCATCCCCTCCAAAATATCTTTTAATATATGAATCTCTTATTGTAAGAACTCAATCTCTATAGCCTACTCATCTTTGATAGTAGATATACCCTATAACATGGCCAACTCATGGTGTAAACCATCAATCTCTTTATCCCTCACCTAAATCTCATCGCATAACCTCTCAATTAGGGCATGATCCTCTAACATTTATGAGGAACCTACAGTCTGTCCTCTATCTATCTATGTCATATGAGGAGTTTATATTATCATCTCATGTCCTGTGTCCTTATGTAATATAACTGCATGCCCTATGTCATCCTCATTCTCTACATCTATAATAAGAGAGTCTCCTCCCATTAGCTGATTAGTATCAAGGTCCATCGCTATTCCTACCTCTCATAAAATCTCCATATCCTCTGCCAAAGTAATAGGCACATAACACATCTAGCTAATCTCCATAGCTCATCCTTTATCATCATCTCCTCCTATATCATGTGTAATAACCCTCTTAATTTGGGCTCCCAAACTTGTGCCTCGAGGCTACCTACTCAAGTTCACTACTAATCTCTATTTCCATGTCCTTGGTGGTCTATATGGTAGTGTCAATCTCATTGATATCTATTTCACCCACCAATCTGTATAACCATCCACTACCCCTACAATTATAACATCCTTCCTATCTCTCCACCTCACTATCTGTAACTATATCTAACTATGATCAACAATCAAAGGATCAATAGTCATCCCCCACTATTGCCTCTTGTGTACTATCTAAACAAAAACATGTGGACCAACTAGAATATGTTGTCTCACACCAAACTATCTCATCACTTTGTTTGGTCTATACCTCTTAATAATGTACACATGTCTCTTGATGATATAAAATAGAGTCATTATATAATCCATATCTAGTTCCTCATCTAGCTAGTCAAAAATAATGTCAATATAAGGTCTCCAAGTAATCTATGCATCTGCTAGCTCATCAAATGCTCTCCTATAGAACTCTAGGTCACTCAAATGTGGTCTACATACACCAAGAATCATGTGTCATGCATAGGCCATTAGCTCCCTTGCCTATTAGGTGTCCAACTATCTAACTAGTCTCTCAATAGCAATGTTATCCCAACACCAAACCTATAATAATGTTGATGACCCTAATCTCAACTCAACCAGAGTAAACAAAGTAGTGTAAATCACAATATAAATTAGCTAAAACATAGGTCCCCCATATAAACCTAAACCCCATCTCCATAAATTTTCCAATGACATCTAATAACCCAATAGGACATAGTTTTCTACTCTTGTTAGGTAGCAACATGCCACTAACAATAGCCATCAAAACAATAGTCAGAGAATCTATCTCTAGATCTATGTGGTAGTCAACATCAATGTCATTCCTCACAACTAGGAACACACTCTCACCAAAGAATTTGAATAGAGTCTTGTCTTGTGTACCCTATCCCCAATATACTAGCCTACCTCGAATAAGAATGCCTAGTATCTTATATGTATCCTCTAACATAACAATCATCTCCCCTATTGGTAAGTAAAATGTACTCATCTCACTATGCCATCTCTCATCCAATGTAGTTAATAGCACTTTGTTATCCCATACCTCAAGCATCCATTAAATATAATAAATCTTAGTTGCCTCCAACACACCCCACTCATACTTTGTGAAGGTCAACAATAGTGACATAACATGTGCCCTATGCTCCCAAGTCACTATCACTTGTAATACCTCTTGAAAATTAATTATGTTTAATATTGTGAAATATTGTTAGACATAACACCTATGCTTTTCTTTCATAAAATTCACTTCATCATCCATTATTATTAAAAAAACCTAAATTTTTTTTAAACATTTAAGAAAATCACTTGTAGTTCTAAAAAACTACTTTAATTTTGAGCAAAAATCACTGCCAATGAAATCGATTCACACTTTAGTAATATCACTACCATGTTTAGTGATATTAAATCCCTCTTTGATGATTCCAATATAGTGATATTGTCTTACCCAAGAAAAAAACCACTTTTCATAATTAAAAAATTGTTGTTTACCCTAATAATATCATGAAAATAATCAACAATATCATAATTCTGAGAACAATAACTTCATTTTTGTCACTTTTAAACTATAATAAATGCTAAAAAATTAAATATTTCCAAAATTCAGAGGCTTATCAGAGGCCCACTCCTCTCAAGTCTCTAGAAACATCTCACTCACTCTGCACAGTGCTCATGGTGAGGAATGTGGTCCATTTCTTCTTGCTGACTTTAGAGTCAAATTCTTTTTAAACACTTCTTTAGCACTAATTTTGAAGATTATTTACACAAATGATTTTTTATCAACCCCCATAAGTCACTATATTATATTAAAACCCTAAGCATCATCTCATCTATTCAAACTAATCAGTTATTAATCACAAGGCATTAAATCAATCTATTTTCACAAAGTTGTAAAACCCTTGCAATCATTTATCGACGTAAAACCCACCAATCATTTGAAAACTCAATAACTTATTTCTATTTATGGATCCATAATTTATTATTTTTTGGATATATCATTACCACATCTACTACTTTGGCCCCTGAGCCATTAGCAAACAATAATAAGCGTGCAATATTTGAGTGGTTTAAATTATTGATTTTCAAATCAAAGACCTAATATCACCTTACTAGGGGAAACTCTTTTACGTTACCAACACATTGAAAATTGGACATTAATCTTGAAATAGATTGATTTTTTGTTTGGTTGATTAACTATTTCCTCTTTTTATCAATTTTGGGTGTTTGTCCATTTCTCGCACACACCCCCAAGGGGGCGTCATCATACTCATTTTCAGTCATTTGGGGAAGTTTTTTGCTATTTTATGATCAACACTCTACTTCTTCTTTTTTTGAAATAGTATTGCTTTGTAACACCATTTCAAAGAGGGGAAAATGTAGACACCTAAATATCATTTAGTGTCAAAATGCACCTTAATCATTCTTCTTAATTTAATAATTAAAATTTCTTCCTAAAATCAATTAATTAATTAATTCAAATACTTTTGAAAAAGTCAATTGTGCACCTTTTATTCTTTATTTTAATTATTTAATTCCTTAATTTAATAATTCAAACTTATCCCACTTTTCTCTCCTTCATCTCAACCAAATCCATGAAAACCTCCACTTTCTATGACTCCTCCACTGAGTTGTCAATACATTTTAACTAAATCTACTAAGCAACCACTCTTTTTGTTCCACCTAGTTAAAATAGTCCCTATCTTCACGGATGAGGAATCATCCTCAATGGTTGATAATTTAGAACCTTGAAAAATCCCAAATGATCCTCCACCATTGGATCGTAATCCATGCTTCTATAAATAAGCTTGAGAATCCTCATTTTAAAGGATATAAAATGTTGCAATCAATCACAATCTTGAGAAATCATAATCATAATCTAGCAAATCATAATCAAATCTTACATCCAAAGTGAATCAAATTCAATCTTTTGCATCCAAATTCTAACCATTTCACCTTTGCATTGGAGGAGTGAGCACCACATTTTTATAAATCAAATTAGATCTGAATCACAATGGAGGATTCTTGTGTCTAAACTATGAAGGTTTTTTATTGTTGTTTCTTGCATTTTTTTCTCAAACATTGGTAGAGTTTATCTTAGAATATACTTGTTCTTTGTCTTTTCACTTTTTAATTCATATAGTATCAACTAAGAAAGGAGGGATACACTTGTAATCATGAATGAAAAAACTAAAAAAAAAGGGTCACAAGATGGCTCTAGAATAAACGCCTCAAAATGGGATTTTTTTTTATCAAAATGAACCAATTCTGTGAGATAAAAATATTTTAGTTGAGACATTGAAAGAGATCTAAGGTGAAGAAGACACAAAACTAAACTATCAAACTAACCTAGACTTGGTGGCAATAAACTGGTTCAAAAAGGACCTACTCAGTATATAAAATGTCAATATAAATTAAATATATAATTTTATAATATTATATGAAGCTAAATTAAATAGGGATCAACCCTTGGTTTTAAATAAAACTCATAGAAATTTAATTGACATTGATTCCTAACTAAATCCATAGGTAAAAAATGGAAAAGAAAAGTTTATTTGCAAAATCCCTTGAGAATAAGGTGGCCATTTTGGCTCCAAAAAGATTAAAATTATATTGGTGATGAATATCAATTAGTATATCTTGATAAAATTGGTGTTAAGGCTTATTTTTGTTTTTCATCAAATCTATCCATTTATTAGAGTCATTTTTAAAAATAAATTTATTGACTAAAAATAAGCATAAATTTATCCTTTAGAGGTTTTAATCACTGAAGTAATTAATTAATTATTTTTCAACTAATAAGGCAATGGTATATAAATTAGTATACTAATTTTACCACATTTTGTCACTCAAAACTGAAAAAAGGGCATTACCACTTATTTGAGTTTTGAGAAAATTTGAAAGCTTTAGTTTGAGATTGATTTAATTAGTTGTCAATTTATTCCTTCATTAATTTGAAAAAATATTATATTATAGGATTTTAAGAACTTGATTTAATTATTATTCAAAAAAATTCTTTAAATGAAAGACATAGTCTTAACCATGGTGAACTTACAATTTTATTTAACTATTTGAGTGAGTTATGGAATGTAACCCTAAGTTGTTAAAGTGCTAGAATAATAAATTAGAGAATAAATATATCAATATAAATAGCCACCTATTTTTACAACAATTTATTTTTCTAATTATTCTATAAATATCAATGAACTAGAAAAGTTGTACTTATCTAGAGAATTGATTGAGATGGATAAGGGGTAGGCTAGAAATTGGTGTAGGAATAGTGCAAGGTGTCACCAATAGGAAACAAGTGTTAGAAACCCTCCTAGATAATAGCATAGTCCTTTGGTTAATATTGTAATGTGTTAGTGTCCCCTATGTCATTCTAATGTACCTATGTATTATAGACAGTGAATTTATGGGTGGTCTTTTGTTTGGTTTTGAGATGCCTATGCCTATATGGTTGGATGCTAGATTGTTTTTTGTTCCTTGTTTTGACTGATTTAAATCTAAAACCACATGCCTCCATATTTTTTAGGGTATTTGAGGATCAAAAATATAAAAATAGTGGCATTATTAAGGTAGGATGGATGTGACCTCAAAACCCCATGTGCTTAGTGTTGCCTACATACCAATACATCAAAAAACAATCAAGCCTGATGTAGTTTTCCCAATCTAAGTGTCTATGTAATTGCAAGTGAATGATAGTATGGGTGCTGATTTGAATGCTTTGAGTGTGAATTTAGACTAGAAATATGATTACTCTAATCTTTAATTTGTTATATATGGGTAGATGCAAAAGTATGGTAGACTATGGATCAATGACCTTGATTTACACAACTATTTCTAATTTTTTTTGTGAGTATTTACATCTGATTCCCATCTAGTGGATAAATGATGAAATTGGTCTATATATAGTAATGTGGTACTTTTTGAGACATTAAATTGGTCTAGGCTGACCCTAAGGTACTTTAATAAATGGAAATATATTTTTCAGGGGTGAAAAGAATAAGGGGGCATTAGGGAAACCTCTTTTCTAATAGTGTAATGCACTATAGTCCAAAGGGTTGTGTTATTGTCGAAGTGGTAAGAAAAAGTGAAAAAGGGACTTAGGTGCCTAAGTTAAGGCTCAATGCTACTTTTGGTATGTTTGGGGATGGATTAGGCTCACAAAAAATATTGAATGTGATCAAGAGAGGCCCTAAGATAGGTCTAGGTATAATCTAAGGATAAGGTGGTCTCAAATGACACTCATTGCACTAAAATTATAATTTAGATGACCATATTCCCCCCCCCCCCATTTATTATATAAATGCAATAAAGAAAAATGACTATGATAAAGGAAAAAAGAGATGTACCTAGACTTACCTATGAGGTGAAGCCCATGAATCTGGTTCTGAGTCTATGAAGTGTGCTCTACTACATGTCCTATAGATGAAACATGAATGAATTAGTCTTTACTTAAGAAATATCAAAATCAATGACAAAATTGAGCAAAGAGATGAGAGAAAGAGGAAAGGAATTAATACACCTCATTGGGTATGTGAACTAATGAAAAAACTTAGTGACAACTTGTGTGTGTATGTAGATGGTGATAAAATGGTGAATAGCTTGTACTTAGTTGATGCTTTTTCCCAATCCTCATGTATGGGTGGCTCAATAAGTCAAGATGTCATTGACTTGATCATTTCCCACTCATATTTGATGGATCATAATATGTGAATAAATTACATTAGATTGATAATTTGTCAAACCCTCTCATGTGGGTGACTCAAGAACTCAATTCACCCTTGACTCCATCATTACCTACCCATGTATAGTAGATACATCTAAATTTGGCATTGTGTAATTTAACTAAAATTGTGTAGGATGTCTCTAGGACCACTCAAAAACTCTAAAATTTATAATAACTCAGGGTCCATTCAGTAACTCTAAAATATAAAATGGCTTAGGGGTCACTTGGGAATTCCAACTGCTAAAGATGGAATGAGGCATCAATCTAGTGTAAACCTAGTGTGTAACTGGTGCATATAGTGTCTAGAATATACAACATGGAGAAATACATGGAGTTGTTATTCCATTTGAGAATACTAGTGATAAATTGAACATATAGAAATAATGTGTTATGTGCATGCCCCTAAATCTGATTATCTATGTATATGGATTCAAGACTGAGTCATAATAATCTATGTCTATGTATGTAAAACTAAAATGGGAGTGATTATGCCATGCATGATGCCCCCAATGTTAGGAAACTTATGTAATCTCTAATTGAGACTATGTAAATTTGAACTGTAACTATTGTACCTTTGTGATAATTCTAGAATTTTGTACTTTTGGGGTTACAAAGATAGTAAACATAGTCCCTTGGTCAATAGTATATTATGTTAGTGTCTTTTGTGCTATATTATTGACCAAATGTGAGGTTTTTTATGAAAAAATTGAGATTGATCTAGGCATGACTATTTTTTTACTATATTTTCCTAAGTTTGGGCTCTGTAATATATGTCTACGTGCTAAAAATTATGTTTTGAGTGTACTAGGATGGCCTGATCTCTATGACAAACCCCTGTGAATGCCCCCTTTTTTGAAGGGAGTTATTGAACCTCTATAATAATTGTCATAAAAAATAAAAAATATTCATCATGTGTGTTATATTGAGAATATATGATATTTTCATGATAAACCAAATATAATGAGTATACATGACATCATAATATAAATAGATTGATCATAAGTTGGAAAATGTATGATGTATGTTAGATATAACATTCACAAGGTTATCAAGATAGATATAAAAATGTAAGCATGTATATGAACAAAAAATCTAGATATAATTTGATTAACTGTTAGAGACCTAGATTTCACCCTAGTTAGGGTAGGAGTGTTCAAGTCTTACCTCTAAATCTAGTTCAACATGGGACTAACCCTAGGCTATAGCTATCCTATAATGGGGTCAGACCTCTAGGATTTTTGATGAGGTTAGCTCATATGATGCATCATTTTATATCATTACCACTACTAAAACCTACTAATGACCAACAAAATGGGAGAGAGAGAGAGAGAGAGAGAGAGAGAGAGAGGAGAGAGAGGAGAGAGAGAGAGAGAGAGAGAGAGAGAGAGAGAGAGAGAGAGAGAGAGAGAGAGAGAGAGAGAGAGAGAGAGAGAGAGAGAGAGAGAGAGAGACATAAAAGGGAAACTTAAGCTAATAGTAGGTGATGTACCTAAATTATGGGTTGATCCACCTTACTTGACTTTAAAAACTAATGAAACAAACATAAGACTAGATTTAGGATTCCAAATATCTATCATACATCAATGTTTCATGAAGAGGTTCACCAAATGATCTAAGCTAATGGAAATAATGGAGAGGTCTAGAGAAAGACACTAACCAGTCATAGTATCCACATGCAAGCTTCAATCAAAGGATGTAGAACACTAAACATGACCTACATAACAAGATGAACTAGTAACTAAGTGAGATCATAATTTGACAAGGGAAAAACCTCTACCACATATGAAAATCTAACATGTACACACTATACCAGAATAATTAAATCTAAAACAGTCTTATATTCATATCAGGAGGTTACAAGCTCCATCTTTGTAGAGTTTAGTCATGCCCAAGAGAGGGAGTAGATTAAATACCAAGAGGATGCATTTTTTGTCTCAAAAGCCTCTACATATAGTAGAGAGGGAGAGAGAGAGAGATGGGAAAAATTCCTTATAGAATGGAGAAATGATCATCATGATCAAGAAGTGAGATGGTAGCTCATTAATTTCCTTCTACATTCATTTCTTGATCAACAAAATGACCTCCTTTGTTCCACTAGTACCTGAGCTCCTCCCATTGGTTGAGTGTCCTAATAAAGACAAGGATTTATTCCATGATGAATAAGTCTATTTGAGTGGAATAAATTCCCTTAACTTCTTTTCCCACTACCAGTTCACCACCTTGGGACCCTAAGTCCATTTGAAGTTCTCATGAGGATCAAAACCTCAAATCTTGAAACTGATAAGGCCATGCCATGAATGATGGTCTATACCTATTTTATCAATGATAGATCCATGTGGAAAAATGAAACACTTTTGAATTAACCACATATATTTTCCATTTCCATGTTTATATCATAGGTCCCACCTATATGCAGAAAACCAATCTAAGGTCATTGGTTTTCTCATAGTTATCCATATTAATGTAAACCTATAGACCATAGCCTCTTTTGGACTCCCATTAGGTTTAAAAAGACCCATCAATCTTTACAAGAGCTAAGATTTCACCATACCCATGTAACTATTTAATAATGGTGAACATAGTCACAAGAATGAATCCTATAATACATAAAAATGTCAAACTATAAGTCCATATTAAGCTCTAATGGTAGTCCTTTATATTCTTTATACCTGACTACATCATATTTATCACTCTATGGCATTTTAATGAGATTCAATGGCATAAAGATGACCCTAAAAAACCTTATTACCCTTGGTATAAAATGGCCTCTTAACCTCCATTGAAATCCCTAGGCTCACTTTTATTCTAATTGGTCATTGAATTCAACTCAGCTCGTTGGCATATTGACTCATCTTGCTCCATTAATTTTAATCTATATTAATGCCCACAAGTCATTGATCCTATAATAGTTGAACATGCATTTGAAACTTGTCATACACATATTTTCTCTTGGCATTTGCTAACCCATTTGACCTCCACTCACTATTAGATCTAAATGTATGATGTAATGCGAACCATTAGATCAACTGTGACCCACTGTTTGAACCCCAATGGTTAGTTTATATAGCTTAAAATTGATGTCTTACAGATTATATTTGACATCTTACATAATGCATTTGATTTCCCATAGACCCTCAAATTTAAGCACAAATATATTTTATAGTGTCTTTATCTTGACCTTAGTGTGAATGTCTTATTATTTTTGACCAACTTTGAATACTTGGATCTTGAAGTGCAAAAATCATGGAGGCATCAAATTTTTAGGATATGCTCTTCTTACTAAAATGGATGAACCCATTTGATCCACTAGTCTTGAGATCCTTATAAGTGAAGTTATTAAATGCATAATTTGGTTGGGCCATTTGATCTTGCATGATGTCCTAGCTTAAAAATGGCTAAGTATGGAAACTTAGTGAATTCTACCTAAGGAACCAAATTTGAACATGCATAACTTCTATTGCACTTTGGTGGATAACCTAAAACTTATCTTGTGGTAATTAGGGACTAAGATAAGCAAATCTATATGATCACTTTTTCTTGAGACTACCACATGTGTGAGATATGGCCTTGTTAATATGTTCACTTGGCTTTATTTGAGCTTCTTAAAAAATGGCTAAGTATGGAAACTTAGCATATTTTTCCTGAGAGTCCAACTTTGAGTCTTCATATCTTTTGATACACTTCAATGGATGACCAAAAACATGGCACATATGTTATTGAGACTAATTTTAACAAACCCATATGACCAATCCTCCCTAACTCATCCACACATGGTAATTATGATGTTAGTAAAGTGCCTACTTAGAATTTCTACCACTATATTTAAAATTTCTACATGAACACAATGAAGAAACAAATGAATGCTATGCACTTTCATACTTATTCTAGGTACTCTTGACATTATAAATGGTCTTTGTAACCATGTTCATCTTGATCATCCATTATCAACCTGATCCATGCTAGTAGAAGCTTGGTATGTGGGCCAAAAATGGCTAACATCTTTGGTAACTCATAGGGGTTACATGCATATCTATGAAAAATAATCTAGACCGTGTGCCTAGTCCAGTCCATTGGGTATGGAGTCTCTTTTATAGATCCACCATATTGACTACCTACTCTAAAAATTTTTCAAACCAAACACAAAGAAAAAAGGAGAAAACAATAAGACAGAGTGCCCAAGGCACTTATTGAAATGGAAACTAACTTAGAATAAAATAAGTAATAAAAAAAGACAAATGTGCTAGAAACTAAACTTGGAAAAATTTCATAAAAATTAGTATAATATGTACATGGCTACAATATATAAGTGTTTTCCACCTAGGTCAAATGGGAAACTATTTTGTGCACCTTGGAACTTAGAAACATACTAGCCTTTTCTTTACATCTCTCTTCTGCATCTATGAGAAATTAGATGTTCATGTCTTCTTGGAGAAGCAAATAGTTCCTCTACTACCAATTTTAGGTGCATTAATTGTAGACATGATTCCAAAACCCAATCATACTCCTTCCAAACTTGTGGACTTTGCATGAACAAATTTAGTTCTTCCTTATTCTTGAACTAATGATCATGAACATATAGACCAACTTGATGTGTTTCCTTTGACATATTTGTAAGGTTAACCGCTAAGGGAGATGAACTTAATCATGTGACTTATTGAGTCCATTTAAGCTCATTATTAGCTTCCTAGAGTAGAGAGATGTCTAAAGTTGGAGAGCAAAGTTGATAACCATGTTTGAAAAGTTTAAACATTTCATCTCTTGAGAGAAAAATTGCCTCTTGCTTGATGATAGTACCCCTCTTATCCTACAATGGACCACATTCAAGTAAAGAAAAACTTGAATGAAAGATATCAAAAAAAAAAATATTTATTCTCATGAAGCTATAGTTCAAATGGATATTTTTCAAACCAAATGTTAGAAGCAAACATATTATTTTCTTGAGCACAAAAATGAGGCTAAAATCCTTCTTTTGACATCTTAGATTGGTCAATCAACACTGCTTCATTTTTAATACCAAGATGATGACTTAGCATGCTCTCAATTTCATCATATTCTTCACCTTCAAGCTCTTGTCCTTCATGATAAAGGTAGATTTTATGTTATCAATAAACTCATAGAAAACATCATCAAATTGTCCAACTAAGACATCCTTCCCTTGTACATCAACAAATTTTTCTTCATATACTTGTTCTTATATTTGTATCTCAGACTCTACCTCATCTTTCTCTTGCACTCATTCCATCTCTACAACCTCATAAGAAACTGAAGAATGTTTGTCCCTACCAAGAGGTGTCCCAATCATTATTACTTCTTCCTGGTCACTCAAGTCACCTTCATTTCCTACTTCTGTAGCTACATCTTCTTGGTTTGCCTCACAAAAGAGAGGCTCTTTCTTAAAGAGTGGCATAGTAGATCCTTGAAAATATTTATCAAGATGAGAAAGGTCCAAATAAGTTACCATAAGTAACTAATTTTGCTCTTAAAGTTTCTTTTTTGGATCTCCTTCACCTCCTCTTCCTATTTTTTTGCCTCTTTAATGGATCTCCAAGAAGGAAAGGCTCTAGGTTTTTGAGGGGAAAGGAGTAGAGGATACATGGTCTCTTGGTTGACTTCCATAATCACCACTTCCTCCTTATTCTACCTATTTATTTGAATGGATTTACAAGATGGGAATGACCTAGATTCTTGAAGAGGGGAGGGGGATTGAGTGACCTTTTGATTTTCTTGACTAAATGATTTGGTTTCAAGATGGGAAAAATAGAAGTTCTCATTTGACCTTTTTATTCTAATTCTCCTCCTCTTTCCTTGTCATCATCTCTAACTCTTTGATCTACTTATCAATATTCTCTTGGAATATTTCCTCTTTAAGGTGGTTAGTAGCTTCATGAAGATAAAGAACACAAGAATATTCTTGAGGAGGGATGAGAGAGGTTTGCATATGTTCAAATCATTATATAACTTAGGTTCTCAAATCCAAATTCACCTCACTTTGCCTACCCCATGACATTACCACTTGGTTCTAGCTTGGAACCTTAAAGGACTTCATAAGGGGTTATTGAGGAAGGATTGAGTCTTGGATCCTAATATCAAGATGTTCCACAATGATCTTATTTATTTGACAGCTCTCTTATATAGATTTATAGGAAGGAAAGGTCTAAGAAACACATGAGGAAATTGGCATACTCAAAAGGTCACTTGGAATGGTCTTGTAAGGAAGAATGGGTGGCACATAAGAAGGCTGAGGTGGTGTATATGTAGGTACATAAGGTTTGTAAGGTTGAACTTGTTATTCATCAAGGCATTTTATCTTGTCCTCAATTTTCTAAATGTAACCACCTACATCCATCATCTCACCTATGAGATTGTTCTAGTTTTCTCTCTCAATAGGTGCCCATCCTTGTTTATATTTACTACAATGACTCTCTCACATGATGAATCAGGTGAGTAGAGACATCTTGGACATAATATTTCTATAAGCACAATTATAATTCATACTTGTCGAGGGTTATTGAAGTTTGCTTAAGCAATGGTATAGATGGCTCATGCTAGGGTTGATGAAGAGTAGTAGTATGGTGGTATTAATGTTTATATGGAGGATCAGGGCAATATTCTTTGATATATGACTAAAATAGGTCCTTATGTTGTTGATGAGGATAATTAGGGAGGTAAGAGCTATTTTATTAATAATAAATATCATGAGAAGCTTTCCAAGGCTCCTCATAGCTTTGATATAAATCCTAGTAGAGATGATTAGGCTCATATGGATCATGAGGGTCATATCGGAGCTCCTGATAAGGAGGTGGATAATAGGGATATTCACCATAACTATTAATATTGACCTTATATGTCAAATGATGTACAAAAAACTAATTAAAAACTTCATTGAGACATACCTGGTCTGCTCATAACTAGAAGTTTTGATTTGGAGTCACCATTGATGTTAACTTGCTTGCTTCCAAAATCTCATTAGAGGAAAGATGAACCAATAATATTTCCACTCTTTTGGACCTTTATCCCACTAGGTGTGCCATAAATATTAGAGACATAGATTGCACCCTAGCTAGAGGTAGGAGTGTTTCAATCCTACTTCCAAATCTATCTCAACATAGGACTGACCTTAGGATATGGGTATCCTATAATGGGGTCAGACCTCTAGGATTTTTTAAAAAGATAGCTCCTTTGATGCATCATTTTAGCTTTTTCCCACTTATAAAACCTATTGATGACCAATGAAAAGGGATAGAGGGAGAGAGAGAGAGAGAGAGAGAGAGAGAGAGAGAGAGAGAGAGAGAGAGAGAACATAAAAGGGAAACCTAATCTAACATTGGTGATGCACCTAAATTATGGGTTGATCCACCCTATTTGACTCTTAAACACTAATGAAACAAGCATAAGACTAGATCTAGGATTCCAACTATCTATCATACATTAGTGTTTCATGAATAGGTTTACCAAATGATCTAAGCTAAGGTAAATGATGGAGAGTCTAAAGGAAGACACCAACTAGTCATAATATCCACATGCAGGCTTCAATCAAGGGATGTATAACACTAAACATGACTTGCATAAAAAGATAAATTAGTAACTAGGTGATATCATAATTTGACAAGGGAAAAACCTCTACCACATATGAAAATTTGACATGTATACACTATACCAGAATAATGAAATCTAAAATAGTCTTATATTCATCTCAAGAGAGGGAGTAGGTTAGCCATTTTTGGCCCACATACCAAGCTTTTACCAGCATGGATCAAGTTGCTAATGGAAGATAAAGATGGACATGATTTTAGAGATAATTTGAAATTTCAAGAGTACTTGGAATAAGTATGGAAGTGCATAACATTCATCTAGTTCTTCATTGTGTTCATCTAGACATTTTGAGTCTAGTGGCAGAAATTTTGAGTAGGTACTTTGTTGACATCATAATTACCACATGTGGATGAGTTAGGGAGAATTGGTCATATGGGTTTGTTTAAATTAGTCCCAAGAACATATGTACCAAGTTTTTGGTCATTCATTGAAGTACATCAAAATATATGAAGACCCAAAGTTGGCCTCTTAGGCAAAATCCGCTAAGTTTCCATACTTAGCCTTTTTTAAAGATGCTTAAATAGATCCAAGTGAGCATATTAATGATTCCATATCTTGCACATGTGGAAATCTTGATAAAAATTGGCCATATGGGTTTTTTAAACTTAGTCCCTAGTTGGTACACACTAAGTTTTAGGTCATCTTATGAAACATAGTAAAATTTATGCATGTTCAAAGTTGTCTCCTCAGGTAAAATTCACTAAGTTTCCATAGCCATTTTTGAGCCAAGACATCATGTAGGATCAAATGGACCAACTAACTTATGCATTTAATATCTTCACATAAAAGGCTCCTAATACTATTAGATCAAACTGGTTCATCCTTTTTGGTAATAAGAACATCTCCTATAAATTTTATGCCTCCATGATTCATGTGCTTCAAGATCCAAGCTTTCAAAGTTGGTTAAAAAGCATAAGATGTTCATGCTAACATCAAGATAAAGACACTATAAAATCTATTTGTGCTTAAATTTAACATCTTATAAACTATATTTGACATCCTATAAAATGTATTTGACATCTCATAGATTGTCAAATTTAAGCACAGATAGATTTTGTAGTTTCTTTATCTTGACATTAGTGTGAATGTCTTATGCTTTTTGACCAGATTTGAAGGCTTAGATATTAAAGTGCATGAATCATGGATGCATCAAATTTTTAGATGTTCTTCTTACCAAAAGGGATGAACCCATTTGATCCATTAGTCTTGAGATCCTTCTAACTAAATATATTAAATGCACAAGTTGGCTAGGCCATTTGATCCTACATGATGTCCTAGCTCAAAAATGGCTAAATATGGAAACTTAGAGAATTCTATCTAAGGAGCCAAATTTGAACATGTATAAATTCTATTGTGCTTTGGTAGATGACCTAAAACTTAGTGCATAAAAACTAGGGACTAAGCTAAGAAAACCCATATGATCACTTTTTCCTAAGTCTACCATACGTGTGAGATATGTCCTCATCAATATGCTTACCTAGTTCTATTTGAGCTTCTTTGAAAATGGCTAAGTATGGAAGTTTAGAGAATATTGCCTAAGAGGCCAAATTTGGATCTTCATATCTTTTGATGCACTTTAGTGGATGACCAAAAACTTTGTGCATATGTTTTTGGGACTAATGTGAACAAACTCATATGACCAATTCTCCCTAACTCATCCACACATGGTAATTATGATGTCAGAAAAGTGCTTACTCAAAATTTTTGCCACTAGACTCAAAATATCTAGATGAATACAATGAAGAACCAGATGAATGCTATGTACTTTCATAACTATTATAGGTGCTCTTGACATTCTGAAGGGTCTCTATAACCATGTCCATCTTGATCATTCATTATCAACCTGATACATGCTGGTACAAGATTGGTATGTGGGATAAAAATGGCCAACAATAACTACCAAAGGGATATGGCATGATGTCCATCAAGGCACCCAAGGAGGAAGGGGATATGCATGAGGTCCCTCATGGCATCACAAGATGAGTGTACAATCAACAATAAAGAGGCAAGTGTCATGTCCATGATGTATACATGAAATCATACATACAAACACATGAGGCATGAAAATTAGGCAAATGAGACACAATACAAGGGACATGGTCACATATCACTAAGTCTAAGAAAGTAATACATACAAGGATAATTTAAAATGTCCATATACATAAAGATAAATCAAGGTTGGATTAGATCCACATAGAAGGACATGTTTAAATGTCCACATACATAATTAAGAAAGAAAACACAAGGACATGGTCACATGTTCAAATCATACATACAATGAAAGGAATTAGCTTAGAGTCATAAAATAATGACATTCAAATGCCTTTGAGTAGATTTAGAAGAAAAGAGATACAATAAAATATAAACTAGTAGAGCTAGAAATGAAAGTATGCATAACATGTGGTACAAATCCATAATTAGAAAAGATGTACATAAGATGAGTCTATATTAGTAGTAGTCATAAAAAAATCAATGTAGTATAGTATGATGTGGAGTATAGAAAGATATAAGTTGGAAAATTAGAAGATATGTATTATGATACCCCTAATGGGTGAATGTATCAATGCTAAATTTGTGTATTTGTGTATGTGCCCCCATGGGTGAATAATAGAAAATCGAGATCTATATGGAGGACATAAGTCATATAATAATCTACAAACACTCAAAGAGAAAAAGTGAAGAATGTATGTATGATAAATTTGAATACATTAACATAGATAACATATGTAGTACTTGGAAAATATAAGGAATGTAAACATGGAAATGCATATAATCTAAAATTTGTATTTTTTAAGTATAAGCTATGTGAAAATGAAACTATGTACAAGTAGAAAGAATAAAGGAAAATATGTACAATTAATGTGTAAGTAAATGATATTATATAAAAATTAAATGTAGTGCCTCTATAGACCTAAGAGAACATCTATAGGACATGGATAGTCAAATGGTATATCTTGTGGGAGGTTATCTAATGTTAGATATTGAATCTACCCTAACTTGAATAAATCATCATCATCATCATCATACCATGTTGTTGGTATAAGTATAGCCTTATCCTTGGCATTAATTTGAATTATGTGCATCTAAATAACATGTTTCTCTATTATGTAAGAAGCCTCACATGTAGTCCTAGGGTAAGCCACATTAGACCACTAGATTTCTGCATAAAACCTATGATTCTCATCTAGGCCATCATGTAAGATGTGAATTGTGTGTCCTTCATAACTAAAAGTCAAAGATATGTCTATCCAATATATTATGGAATCCATTATTTGTAACTATTTACTACTAAGTGTAACTTGTATATGAATTATTTTTCACATGATGAAGAGTAATATATTGACCACCTTAGGCCCACATCCAACTGATAGTGCGATATGTCCTAAGGAGTCCTAACAATTTATAACATGTTATAGCTCAGTTTCTTGATGTCCTATATGTTTTAATAATTCCAATGTACAAGTGTTGGGAATATAACCCTCATCTATAGAAACATTAGGGATATATTGGTCCTTAATGAAATCTTGGAGAGTCATATGATCATTTTGTGAATGTCTATGTTAGTAAAGAGTCTATCATGGTGCTTTTACTGGTGGAGGTGGAGACGTGTAATATGGATAGTGTCATGGGCCTTGAATTTATTCAACATTTATTGTGATGATAAGCATGCATTTGTATCATGTTTATTAATCTTATGAAAATGAAAAAAGTGTCTATCATCCTACTATGATAATCTACAAATAGATCTTTGGCAAATTATGGGTAGTGTTATCAATTCTTTATCAATTAATATCTATAAATTTTGGTGTAGTGTGTCCTATGTATTTCCTACCTAAATATGGATGATTGGTTTAATATCCATATATGTAACCATATGTACAAAGTGTATATAATAATCTACCTTTTACTGCAACTAAGTGTTTAGGCCTGTATTTGTGAAACTATGAATTGGTGGTATTTTTTGTGTAAGACATGAGTGCCTTAGAACCATCTTTATACCCTTTAGGGCCTATTAATGTGAATATAAATCCACATAAATAATAATTGATGTTCATGGGTGTTGTATTATTAGCTATGGTGGTCTTGGAATTTGTATTAGAATTTATGATGTATACTTCCTCTGAGTTAACAAGTTATGGTAATTATGCTCTGTGAATATTATCATCCACCATGTGTAGGGATAACTATATTGTAGGAGGGTCATTCTCCATCATGGGTGAAGATAATGGTGTTGTAGGAGGATCTATAATTAGTGTGGGAATATTGGTGTTAGATTCCCTGATCTCATATGTATGCATTTTTTCTATAGTTATGATATGAGGTGGGGAACCTATGAGAACATGAGGTGTCCCATATAAATATATACTTAGGATAGTAAGCTTGGTGACTTTATAATATATAAATGGTTGGTTATAAATTGGAAAAGTGTATAAATATCGATCATGTAAAAACTTGACACATCTATGCAAGGTATTAGGTACAATCTCCATGGCATGTATGCAAGGTAACCTGAGTAATAAATTGTAATGGAAATGATTAAGCATCACCTAAAATTATGTGGATAGGGGTTTTGGCCCAACTATGATATACTTTTTAATAGAACCTAATTCTTGTTTGGGAATGTCATCAAAACTTCAAATGTTCTTATATGCCTTTTGAATGTATTTTATGTCAACCCCCATAGTATATAAAAATGTGAGGTTGAATATGTTAAGACCTAAACCATTGTCAATTAGAACTAATTTAATAGTGATGTTTTTAATTTGTGCCTGAATGAAGAGTGGTAGATTCTTATTGATAATTATTTATGAGTTCAAATCCTCATTGATAGAAGATATAACATCCTTAATGTCCTTTATAGTGTTCATGACATACGCAAAAAAAATTGGCTCTATATCATGAGGCAAAAATGTATGATTGAGTGTTTCAAAAAGAATATATTTAAATATGGTTATCTTTTGAAGTAATTACAATATATAAATTTTAACTGGTGTATTTCTCAACTGATTAACAATATCATATGCTCTATGTTAATCCCTAGGTCTTTTTTTATTGTGTTGACGATGAGAAGGGATTATTGGATTAAACTACTCCTGTATAGGCTAAGGAGGCATCTAATTTTGTCTAGTAAAATATCAAACTGTAGGATCTATTATTTAATGAGGGGGAGTAGTAGAGGCAGGATGTGAGTGAAGATAGTCAACTGGTCTAGGTGGAAGAGGAAAAAAAAGAGTCCCATGAGCTCAATGGCATTGAGTAGTAATTAGAGGTAACTCAAATTTGGTAGTGCAATAATGATCTCCATGGAAGGGGAGACCAAGAGGAGATGGACCAATGTGTGAAATAAATTGAGTTCTAATGTGATCCATGAGAGGAGTAACATACATGTGCATCATTTTATAAATGGGAAGTAATAAGCATGTAAGACAAACTAACAAACTTTTTACCAAAAAGTATAAAATGGCTTCCATCATGATAATCATGATGAAAGGCTAAAAACTAAAAAATGAGTAAATTCTAGAAATAAGAAAGGAAACCCTAATGGTACACTAGGGTTTCAAGTTTGAAGTAAGTTAGGTTCACTAAATGGTTTAAATTTTAAGGGAGTTATGAAATGTAAAACCCTAGTTTGTTAAAGTGCTAGAATAATAAATCAAGGAATAAATATATCAATATCAACAACCACTAATTTATACAACAGTCATTTTATCTAATTATTCTATAAATAGTAATGAACTATAAAATGTGTACTTAGCTATAAAACTGATTGAGATAGATAAGGGGTAGGTTAGAAACTGGTTCAAGAATATTTCAAGGTATTGCCAATAGGAAATATGTGGAAGAAACCATCCTTGATAGTAGTGTGATAATCTAGTCAATAGTGTATCATGCTAATATCCTTATGAAGTAGAGATAATTAATTTCTAGGTGGTCTTTCACCTAGTTCTAAGAAGCCTATGCCTATGTGACCAAATGTTGGATCATTGTCTATTCCCTATTTTGATTGATTTCAATGTAAAAACTTAAGCCTCCATGTAAGTTATAGTATTTTAGCAAAACAAATAGAAAAAGAGTGACATTAGTAGGGTAGGATAGATGTGACCTCAACACCTCATGTGTTGAGTATTGCCTACATACCAATACCTCGAAAGGAGATCAATCCTGATGTAGTTTTCCCAATTTAAGTGCTAATGTGAGTGAAAGTGAATGATAGTATGAGTGTTGATTTGAATTCTATGATTGTGACTTGAGACTATAAATTTGAGTAATCTAAGATATATGATACTATACAGGGGTATATGTAGAAGTAAGGTAGAATAGGGATCGATGCCCTTGATTCATGAAACTATTTCTAAATTTGTTCATGAGTATTTGCATTTGATTTCCATCTAGAAGATAAATTAATGAAAATGTTCTATATATAATATTTTGGTGCTTGTCAATACATGAAATGGGTCTAAGTTAACCCTAATATGCTTTGAGAAATGGAAATATATCTGTTAGGGTTAAAAATAGCAAGGGGACATTAGTGTTTCCTCTTTGCCAATAGTGTAATGCACTATAGTCTAAATGGTTGTACTAATGTCCATGTGGTAGAAACAAGTGAAAAAAGGACTTGGGAACCTAAATGAAGGATCAGTTCTACTCATGGTATGTCTGGGGATGGGTTGGACTTGCACAAAAGCTGAAAAGTGATCAAGAGAGACCCTAAGATAGGTCTAGGGCTAAGCTAAGGATAAGGTGGTCTCAAATGACACTCATTGCACTAAAATGACATTTTAGATGACTACACAATTTGAACATCTCTTGATTATTAAGATTTTTGAACTGAGAAAAGCATTATTTTTTCTAAAATCAATGTCTATAATTCCCTTAATGAATCCTTAAAGTAATTTACCTATACAACCTCAACAAAAATCAAGAACATATCTAAATATAAAATTCCATTTCTCAAGGGAAAATTTAGGTGATTTTCTCTTATACTTTTCAAAATTAAATCTAATGAAATATCAAGTCTATAATGAAAATTCTTCCTTTATCCTACTAGTCATTTTTCATGAACACTCTATAAAAAACATAAAGACTATTAGTGTAAGACTACTTTCCATTCATATTACCATATACTTAAAATATGGTTTCAAGTCAATACAATAATCCATCTTATCATTAACATAATAATCTAAAATTAAATTACATATATTTGATCATTCTACATATTTTATTCTAGTTCCCAAGAACATAAGAGGTACTTATGAATTAATCTATATTAAATTAAAATGATCTATCTGAAGCAAATTTTAAATACTACTCGACACCAACATAAAAATCACACATGACAAGTGTCAACATATGTTGGAAAGAGATCTCCTATAACAAATCCACCTTGTTATTCAAAGTAATAAATATAATTATGGAATTAAATTAAGCTTACAACCATTATATTCCTAAGGTTAAAAAACCAAGAAAAATATGTGTTAAATAATGTCAAGATAATACAAGGGTTGCTTAATATTTAAACATATCAACAATCATCATTTTGTAACAACTTTCCCATGAAAACATTAACAACATAAAGTTTAAACAAATAACTAAACAATATTAATCTTTTGAAAATTATTATTAATCATCCATCTATAAATAATTTACACTTTATATTGATCTATCAATAGGATCTATTTACAATTTTATTACTCACTTTGTTTGCAAACTTGTCATAAATATATAAAACTTTCCAACATAAAAATTCAATGTATATGTATAATTTTAGAGAAGAGTAAATAAGTATTTAAACTCAATAACCATTTGTATATCTCATGAATCATGAATAATCCAACCAAAAGGTGACTTGTGGCCATACTAATCTCTAGTATTAAAAAAATATAACTAGAGTGATAACTGACATGATCAAGGTCAAAATATGATCATAAAGTAAAAGTTACTCTATGGAAATATAGGAAGCATGAGACTATGCTCACATGTGATCTCTCCTATAGATACATTTCCATTACAAATCAAGGTTTAAATAATGATATTACAATATATAATTATGAATATACATATGTGTAACAATTTATGTGTGTGTGTGTGTGTGTGTGTGTGGGTGTGTGGGTGGGTGGCTGGTTGAGTGGGTGGTGTGGAGACCCAATTCTGGTCACAACTAGCTTCCGACTAGACTCCAGATTGATTCCTACTAACCATTGAAAATTAAGCGTAAAAATCAATGAACGTCTAAAATTTGGCCATACATCATTATTAATGCATCCCTATTTTGGATACTCTCTTTTATGCAATAATAACCTCTCATAGACTCATCCCTAATCACCTTGTCACATAAAAATGGTAATTTGGCCTATAGACCTATTAAGTAGGCCACTTAAATAAATATTGAAAGAGCAAAAATTCTAATCAAAATCATTTATCTAATTAAAAAAGATTAAATGCTTAGTTGAATTATCCATTTGCAATTAATGAATATCTAAAAATGGAAATTCCAAAAATCAAAATATCAAGCCTTTTCATCATTGCCTTTATGAGTTGTCAAGTTCTTTGAAAATATCCCAAAATATCTAATTTGAGAACCATGCCTAGTAATTGAAAATCATAATTACATGACAAATTTTAATTCAACTGGAGTTAGTCTCAACTCTCCTAGGGTTACTTTGAACCCATTCTATGTTTAAACTCAACCTTAACTCACCTTGGATGAGAGTTAATTATTGAGGCTATAAATACAATGCCATGCCCCTTCATTTTTAAGCTTATATATTATAGAGTTATTATGTAGTATTTCCTCTACAAGCCTCATGAAAGTAAGATTATAATTCCCAAATATTAATCCAAGAAATCAAAGCCAAGTTTCCAAGGAGAAAATGAGCCAAGCAAGCTTCATTATCAAAGACTTCTTGATGCAAAAGTTGAACAAGACATTCAAAAAACCATTTGGATCTATAAGAAATGTAAAAGAGTGTATTATTTTATGTTTTAGTTTTCTTTTCATATGCTTACTTGTTACCTATGCTCTCCGTAGTATCTAGGCTAGAGGTGTTAGGATTTTAGTGTGTTTATTTGAGTTTTATTTCTTAGACTAACATAAGACTAACCTCTCCTCTATGTATTCCTTATCCACATGTTGGCATACCCAATAGGGAGAAGCATCCCATGTAACCAAGGAGAATTATATGCCACTTTTAGTTTTTCTAAGTTTTGCATAAAAATCTTCAAAATTCTAATTTTAACTTCATTTTTATGTCTTTCTAGTTTAATCAAGTTACAAGTTGCAGGGATCAATGCCAATTTTTAGTCATAGTGGCAGTGATTGATGCCAATTTTCTAGATCGATGTCAATTACCATAATCAACCACAATCTTTGTGTGAAAAATAGAACACAGTAGGAACATAACTAATGAGGGTTTTACTTGAGTTTTTTGGTTTTCATTCTATGTTTGAGGACCTACATATTATTTGTCTAACCTATTTTATTGTATTATCTAGTGAGATATATTGGTTTTGAACTCACTTTATTAACCATTTTTTGTCAAAAAACCTATTTTTTTATGTGTTTTATAGGGAAATGTCAATGATCTTCTCAATTGACATCGATTTCTATGGATTGACATCAATCACTATGTGGATTGATGACAATCCATCTCTAAGACATAAAATAAAAAACCCACGAGTAATTTTGAAATTTTATTTTCTAAATTGAATTTGAGCTTCTAAGCAGGCAAACCCTCGAATAATTTGTAGGTCCTAAGGTGGAAAAAGCAAAGTTTATGCATGATTAAATCTTACAAACATTTTATTTGGTGCTTAAAATGAATTCAGTTGTTTTTATCTCTTATTTGTTTTTGAAAATTTTGAAATTTTATAAAACTAATGCCAAGGGGCTCAAACTTTACTACATACTTAGTTTTGGTGATTTAAATGAATCTCACATTAGTCAAATGCTCATAAGAGTTTTATTTTTTTATTCTTGTTTGTTGAAGTGTTTTTTAGAAATACAAGTGATGCATGTATGTTCTCCTACCAACCCCTTTAGGGAACTTGGGTGATCAAAAGCACTCACTCTTTACACTTATTACTTTAGTCTCAAAGCATGAAATACAATTATCTAAGGTCCTCCATAAAATCCTTATGATTTAGGTGACCCAAAAATGACCCTAAAGTCCTTCCACTTGTCTTTATTTTTCATGTATTTTGGCTTGTGAGTAGGAGTTCATCACCTCCTCATGAGTTATATAGGGAAGTGTTGACCTAAGAATACATCTCCTAGAATCACTTCAACCCTATTCTATGGTGGGGTATATAAATTAAGGGTGACCCACTAGGATTCTTGTTTTTAAGTAGTTAAAATAAGATCCATTAGTGGTACTCAGCCTTAGAATATAGGGGCAACTTGGATATCACACTACATTGAGCAATTAACAGATGTAGTGGTTGTGAAAAGGATAATACTTTTTCACAACAAGCTGGTTGATGTAGATAAAAATTATTTGATTGAATCTCTAGTGTTAACCACACTTGGGACCATATATAAATGAATGAAAATGGATATTTTAGACAACACTATTTTCCATAGATAAACTAATGATGCAGGGTGAGTATCATAAAGTTCCATGTCATTGTACGAACTCTTAAGAGAAGAGGGGGCGTAAAAACTCTAATTTTACATGTGCTTTTACTTTTTGGATTAAAATTTTAAAATCCTCTCAAGAGTAAGTATATAGGACAAATTTGATAATACTATGCAAACTTGTCAGTGTTACAATTAGGTGATTTTTTCATTTTTTCCTTTTTACTTGGTTTTTATTCTAACTATTTATTTGTCATACCGCATCAAAAAATGAGTCTTTTTTACACATCACTACTTTGTTCAAAAAAGGCATTACCTTGTCTATTTGAAATCACACATTTGCCTTAATATTTTGTCAAAACATTTGTGTATGTCACTTGATTGAAAATGGGCATCATTACACTACTTAAATCATTCCAAGTTTTGTGCCTTAAAGTCTTGAAACAAATCCTTTACTATATATTTAAAGCACAATAACATCATCACGTTGCTCAAATCATTTAAAAAATTTATTGTCTTGTGTCTAAATTCCAATTTCAAAACCCAAGCCATAGGTGCCTTTTAGATCTATACCTAGTATTGTCATGTCATTCATTCTTGTTTACCTAGTTGTCTATTTTAAAGAGGCCTAGTTTTCTAAGTTAAATTCAAAACTAGCCTTGACAAGTTTAAATCCAAACATTGATTAATTTATATCTAGGCCTTGTTTAATTTTGGCCTAGAGCATTTTCCTTTCACTTTTAGGTTATGTGACTTAGATTAATTTTTTATTCAATTTAAAAACTATTTTTGTGCCTATGTTTTGGGAAGTAGTCCATATTTCATAAACCTAGTGTTCCATGTCTTTTGCTAAAAGATCATGTTTGTGTCTAAAATTCAAATGCCTAGTTTATGATAAAGTGTTTTAAATTTGTTATATTAACTCTCTTAATTTTTAGACCTCATTTTTTTTTAAAGTATAGCTTTTGTGAATTTTCAAAAATACCTAACAATACCTATTTTGAGCCTAGTTTTTGTGCCTTGTTTTCTGAAAGACTTAGCAACCTTTGTTTCTTTAGACCTAGTTTAGACTATTTGAAAAACTTTGTACCTAATTTTGGAATTTTGGTTTTTATTCATCCACTTGACATTTTTGTGTAACACATTTGACATTACACATTTGAATTTAGATCCTAAGTTATAACACAAACCTTTTTAGAAATATAACTCCACTTTTAGACCAAGTTAGATCAATTTTGTACCATTTGTCTTTTGGACATTATTTTATAAGAGTTTATAGAACTCTAGGCATTTTTCATGAAATGCTAATAATTTATTTAAATATGTCTCATTACACTCATAACAGAGCCATGTATATTCCATGTGATGATAATGTGGTTACACAAGATGACTTTGTTCAATACCCCTATGGTGACAATGTAGTTTGTGAGATGGATCCTTATCCTCCTTACAATACTAAATATGGGGAACAAAACCACAATCCCTTAGCCTAGTATTTGGTTAACATGCCTCCATACTCAAAGCAAGACCAAGAATAAATAGTGCATTACCTTGATAACATACCATTAGTTGTAGAACAAATTCAAAACCAACTATATTGTGTTACTATGCCATTAACATATGATCCTTATTTGTTTGATCATCACTTTATTAAAAATAATGATGAAGTCTTAGTCAAATCCATGGAGGTAGGTTCCAATTTTATAGAAGACTTCTCCCATGAAAATTTTCTAAGTCTAGTTAGTGTAACTTTCAACATACCTTATAATCAAACCATTGAACAAGCCTCTTTTAGTAATCTTCAACCACTCATGCCAATGTCATATCAAGATGCATGTATGTTTTTCATAAGAAAGGGCCTCATGGAGGACCACTTTATATAAATTCAAATAACATATCAAACTTATTTAAACTTAGTGAGTAACTGTAATAATATGACCATGTCAAATGCTCCACTGATCAAGTTAACTCCTTGAAAAAACATATTGATCGAATTGATAGGCCAAGATAATTTGGATATAGAACCATTTGCAAAAATCAATTCACATTCAATGTCCCTAATATTTAATAAGTGTTTACTACTTATACATAGAATAATGTGCCAAAAATGGTAAATAAAATGCAAGTGTCATCCAATCAAAGCCAAAGTATTTTGGCTATACCAATAATGATTTTACAATAAGTAACTTTAGTTAACACCTCAAGTGGTTCAAAAACATAGGGGGTATGAACTCCTACATCTAAACTATGGAAATATATCTCTAATCCTCAACCAACTACTTTATCAATCATGCAACTATAAGGGTTAAGTATTCAAACACTAACTTGTTCCATGCCTCAACAACATGTGATGAATGCTACTCCACCTCAATAGGTGATGACTAACATTTCACAACAACTATCATAGTCCAATATACCAACATAATAGAGGTAGAACATTATGCCACTTCAATAGGGAGAAAAAAATGTTCCACCTTATAAGGTAGTAACAAGTATACCTCAATATTCATAGACCAAAATACCTTTATAATCAAAAACATTATTTAATTAATAATGTATGTCCATTGATCAAAGATAAATTTCAAACACTTTACAAGTGTTCACACAACCAAGAGGTATAATATCCAACAAGTAAGAATTGGGAAATAATTACCTTTCATTCTAAATGTGCCACAAATTCAATGATAGGGCCTTGGTCCACAATAAGTTACTCTTATTTATTAAGGATTGACTAGTCAACAAAAATTCCCTATTCAACCTTAGTAGGCATAGTAATTTACCCTGAGCCATATCCTTCCATTGCAGCCATAATTCCCTTAAAACTAAGCCTATATACCAAATCCAAACTATAATATCACACTACAATACATGCAATTTAAACAATAACATCTAAATCAATAGATGCATATTTATGGTCAGTTCCTTAACTAAACCAACATTCCACAATAAATCATGCCTCCATTATACCCTAGTCAAGGTAATCTACATTTGAACACTTAGCCTCCACCTCAGGCCAATATTACATCTAGTTTCTTGTCACAAGAACTATATAAAATGAAAGATACAATTTCCACCATCCAAGTAGGGAAAAAAACAAAGAAGTTCAAATTAGGTGATGTGTGTTCCTACACATTCAACATAGATTATATGTAGATACCATTTCCTCTAGGGTACTAACCATTGAAATTTGATAAATACAAGGGTAAACGAGACCCTAAGGTCCATTTAATAGAATTCTTTATTGTTTGTCATCTAGTGGCTTACAATGACATATACCTCCTACTATTATTTCTTATAAGTATAATAGAATAATATTTGGAATGGTTTTTAAAATTTCCAAAGAATTCCATATCTAATTTTGATGACCTCTTGGATAAATTTGTGCAACATTTCTCCTTCAATCTCAAACATGAGATTTCTTTGGTAGATTTAACTCAAGCCAAGAAAAAAGTTGGTAAAATTCTTGAAAGATATATATAGCTATGGATATTTATTGTAATCCACTTCAACCATATCTTACTAGATAAATAATTAGCCATTGTGTTTATAAAAAATTTGCACAATGAGACATCCTATCATCTAGAGTTGTCGTATGCACATATCGTCAAGGAAATCATTGATAAAGGTTTTCTAATTGAAAATTCCCTTATTAACAAATGGATTATTAATCTCACCTATTTTAATCAAAATCAAAACCAAAAATAAGGATGGACAAAGTTAGAACCAAAACTAAGTCCAAGAACAAGTGTTGGCACCAAGCCAATAATTATGAAAAATCCAAGCAATTCAACTATAATAAGAATATTTTTGGAAATGGAGTAACCAAATCACATCATGTACAAATGGTGAAAACATCATCACCTCAAACATCATCAAAAATTTAACTCACTCCTCATCAGAAACCTATTCAACAAGCACAACCTTCACAACAACTTAGACCGGCTCAATAGACACAACAACCACTACCATTGCATACCCCTCCTCCAAGGTGAAATGTGCCTACTAATAAATGATTTAGTGACCTTATAAAACCTATTAAATCCATGTTTCACAAGCTATCCACCACTAACATGATTATTTGACCCATACCAAAGCACTATCTTGAGGGTATTTTATATCTTGACTAGTGTAGAGAAAATGAGTTCTATGAATACCATCATTTTTATGGACATAATCTACACCATTATGTGTAGATAAAACACCTCATTAATAATATGTTATAAAATGGGGAGATTATATTAGATAATAAAGCATCTAAATCCAATCAAAGCCTCTGTATCTACCAAAACCCTTTTTTGTAACATAATAATAACAATAAAAAATAGCAACAACAAAGGCCAGTGTAACAACAAAAACAATATCAACAATCATGACAAAAATAACAATACCAGTAGTAAATTAAAATTTTTAATAAAATATAAAGAACCAAGGCCAAAATGATTCAGTGCCCAATAGACTTACCACATAGTTGCACATGACTATAATAAAGTTATAGGTCATAATATGAGAAGTCATATTTCCACCATCACCATTAATCTAAGACCAAGTGCTAATAGAATATGACCATTTCTAAATAATTCCAATCAATCCATCTATGCCAGTGATCCTTCCTTAACATGGTAATAAAAATATGCATACCAATAGGTAGGGATTACTAATTTTGGACCTTATACCGATAACTCATCATTTCCCCATGACCACATACAAATGCACCAACAATCAATAATTGTCATATATGGCCCCTTGACACCTATAATTTTCTTTAAATAATGGTCCTATATCTAATCTTTATTATGAAATCACAACTCAATGGTCAAAGATCACCTTTTCTAGACCAAACCACCTATCACCAAACCCATCCAACCCACTGTTATGGCTAAGAACAAGCCATATGCCACTGTGAAGGAAAAGATGCTCAATATTGTGGAAAAAATTTAGTGGATGCCCACATAAAGATAAATTTTGGATTTTTTGCATACATCTACCATCCACAAAAACATCCTAATAGAGATCCTTGACCAATCCCAAGTTTTAAATGACATAAGCCTAGATAAATTCCAATCTTTGGTTGGACATCTAGCCCTAGGCCAATAGTTGACCTTCAACCAAAGTGATATGTCATCCCTTGGCCCTCTCCATAATTTTTTTTTGTATATTGAAGTTGTCTTTACACATCATAAAGTGAAACGTATCCTCATAGATAATGGGCCAGGCCTAAATATTATGTCTCAGAAGCTCATTAAGCATCTTGGATACACAATAGTTGATCTACAACAGAAAATGATCACTATCAAGGCCTACAATAATGAAGAGATGGAATCATAAGGCACCATTATGTTTCCAATTATCATTGGGACCTTAACCCATGATACACTTTTCCACATGTTAGACGTAGATTTGACATATAATTTGTTGTTGGGTAAACCTTTGATACATGAGATTCATGTAATCCCATCAACATTTCACTAGTGCTTCAAGTTGTTACATTCAGGTATGGAGGTCACCATCAATAGAGATTTGTAGCCATATGAACATTGCAAACATTTTTTTGACTCCACACATATTTTGTGGACTGTATATTTTTCTATTACATGTATGTAGTTCCTTTAGCCCTTAGGACAACTGTACTCACCTTTAGCCCTTAGGTGAGGGCATTGATGACTATCAATGAACTGATGGCATTCGATCTTTATTGAGCATCACTATAATATGACACTATCACTATATAGAATAAAGTGAGAAGACAATGTTTCCCAATGACTAGATTATTAGAATTGGATTGAATGGGCAATGTTCTTTCCAAGGTTGAGTATGAAAGTTACAAGTGTAGACACCTAAAACTAGTTAAAATTGGCTTTCAATCGAACTTCAAACTGATTCCTACCAACCATTGCAAATTAAGCCTAAGAATCACTAAATGTCCCAAATTTATTTGTGCATCATTCATCAAATCTCAAAATCATGTTGAGACATCCCTAATTAGGGTATTTCATTGTATTCAATAATAACCTCTCATAGATTCATCCCTAATCATCTTGTGACATCATAAATGTCAATTTGGCCTATGAACCCATTAAGTGGGGAACTTGCACACTTAAATCAAATCTTAGAAATGATAAAAGGCTAATCAAAATCAATTAACAAGATAAACTAGATTAAATTCCATTTGAATTATCCATTTGAAATTAATGAATATCTAAAAAGTAAATTCAAAAATTAAAAATATCCCAACCTTTCATCATTGCTTTTATGAGTTTTCAAGCTCTTTAAAAATATCTTAAAATATCTAATTTTGAGATCCATGCCTAGTAATTATAAATCATAATTATTTTACATCTATTAACTCTACTAGGGTTAGATTTGACTCACCTAGGTTTAGTTTGAACCCATTATAAGCCTAAACTTAACCCTAATTCACCTTGGGTAAGAGTTAATTCCTAAGGATATAAATACAAGGCCATATCTCTTCATTTCTAAGATCTCATAAGCCAAAGTTATAATGCTAATTTAGAGAGAGACAAGATTTGAAATAATTTTATAATGCCAAAATCTTAAGCCAACCAATCACAAGCCACATCAAAGCCAATCATGCCAAGGAGAGAAGGATCCAACAAGATTCATTTTCCAAAGACTTTTTGAAGCACAAGCTGAGCAAGCCACTCAATAAATCATTTAGGGTTCTCAAGAAAGGTAAAAGAGTGATTATCTTTTATGTTTTTATTATACTTTCATTTATCTTTTGTTACTAAACTATCCCTAGTATCTAGGCTAGGAGTGTAAGTGTTAGTGTGTTTATTTAAATTTTTATTTATTGAACTAACACTAAACTAACTTCCCATCGTAGATTCCTATGATCATAAAAAGCATGCCTGATAGGACCAAGCACCCCATACAAGCAAGGAGATTAATATGTAGATCTTATTTTTCTAATTAATGCTTAGGAATATTCGAAATTCAAGTTTTCACTTTGTTTTTCATGTATTCTATTTTTTAGCAACACAAAATTTACATAGAGATCGATTTGATTCCTTCTGACCGACATCGATCTTACCAGATCTAATGTTGACCCTTGTGTGAGGAATAGAGCATGGAAAAAATGTGATGAATGAGTTTTTCTTGAGTTTTTTGGATTTTTTTTGTGTCCAAGGGCCTAAATATTGTTTGATTGACTATTTACCTATAGGATCTAGTGTTATTTCTTAGTTTTTATGCTTGCATTACTAATAGTATTTTTTGTAAAATCCATATTATGTTTTTCTATGTTTTACTAGAAACTGATGTCAATCGATGTTGATTCCTTTGGATTTACCAACATCGATCCTATTGGACTGACATTAATCCATGCATAGATAAATGTCAATATCTAAGATAGAAAAATAGAGAAACTCGAGACTAAATTTTAAAATGTTGTTTTCTCATTCACTTTGGAATTTTTTGGACATTTTGGTCCACATGCCAAGCTTTTTATAGAATAATAAGTTAAGTAGGTTCTTGATTGAAGAGTGATCTAATGTCAAAAGGAGTAGATAGGCTTCAAGATAATATCACTTTTTATTTGTAAGATTTTAAAACATTTTAATCAGGCTTAATGTGTGAATTTGGTGATTTAAGGAGCCAAACCATCATGACATGTCATGTAGGAATGAATAGATCAGTCTAGTTGTAAATTTGATATATGCATTTGGGAGTCCACTAGAGCTAAAAGAATACATGTAAATGATGTTTTTCATGCTTGGATCATCCTCTACAAAATTTATATCTTGATGTCTTTTATGTTTCAAGATATAAAGCTTCAAAGTTAGACTTGTAGAGTGAAATGTGTATGGGGATGTTAAGTTAAAGTTATGGCAAATAGCTATTTGAGTTAAAATTTTCCAAAGATGAATACGTAGCTAACAAGTGTCCAAATATTATAATCTAGTATCAAATATAATGGTGAGCGAGTGATCAATGATGTTATTAGGTCTCAAAGATTTAATAAAGTGCATTTGATCATCCATCAAAGATCAATAGTAAACATCAAGTCAAAAGGTCAATGAATCCTAAGATGAATGAACAGATGATAAGTGTCAATATATTAGGTACCTAAATGGATATCTAATAGTTTATAATTATTTACAAAGCTAATGGGTCCAAGTAGATCGATGGTGCATGATCTATTGTACCAAATCATATCAATAGTGAGTGAGAGGCTAAAGGGTCAACATATCTTGGGGATAATTGTAAAGCTACCACATGGCACAAGTGTAGGTGTAGATGAAATGATAGTGTATCCTAAGGATAAATTCACAATTTCTAATTGTATTAATCTTGAAGGCCTAGATTAAGATCAATAGCTAAAATTAAAAGTTAAAAGCTACGGGACTTCAATGGAGATCAAATGTGACCTAAGGTCAAATTGGAACAAATATTACAAGAGGATGCCTTAAAGGCAAACACATTGGACAAAGGATTTTACCTCTCTAAGTAGGTAGAATACATAAATATAAGATCAAGCATGATCTAGATAACCAAGAATAGACCCTACAAAACCATCTAATTCCATCAAAGCCTTGTAGAACTTTTTAAGAGATTATAGATGTAGGTTTTACATCTTATTCATATCTAAGAAACCCTATCTTATAGATCTTCATTTTCAATCATAACTATATGAAAACCAATATGGTGATTGATTTTCACCC
The DNA here is from genome assembly GCA_037957365.1 of Torreya grandis. Lineage (NCBI taxonomy): Eukaryota > Viridiplantae > Streptophyta > Pinopsida > Cupressales > Taxaceae > Torreya > Torreya grandis. The sequence goes on along the minus strand of JARHVA010001276.1, from coordinate 1,826,819 downwards.
ATAATAGATCTATATTAAGGATTTAGAAGTAATGACAGAATGGTGATTGCACAAGGAATGTTAGAAAGAATATCAATGAGCAAGTTTAAGTAACTACCTGATAGCATGATTGAGGAAGATAGTGAAGGACATTAATGTAGAGGAGGTTAGGAAGGATCATGTGGTGGTTTGGATTGCTTCCTAAAACTAGTCTTCATCTTCACATTCTTCATCATGACAAAAAAAGATACAGTAATATTAATGCAGGGGAAAGCTTGAGAAGGATTGTGGTGGTGGCGGCAGTTGTTTAGAGTGGAATTGGGCTCATTAATAACCCCTTAAATTCCAATTTCTCTCTCTTACATTATTTCTTCTTATAAATACTAGTTCTGAACTCTTGATTTACATCCCTTGGCTTGATATATCAAAGCTCTATCAAAATCACTTTGTAAAACTCTTTTGAAAAAATATAATAAGTCTCAGATTCTAATTGAATGCTAAGTGTTCTTTATTAAATTTTTATTTATAGTGTATGTTTCCTATTCATCATTTGTATGTCTTTAATGTATCTTGATTCAAGTCTATTGGTTTCTTACAGGTTGTGGGAAGTGTTATCTAGTGAGGTTTCCCTTAAAGTTTCATAAGTACATAGTGTTTTGAAACCTTGTCATAGAATCTGATCAGTTCTTGTCCTAATTGGATTCATTAGTAGTTATAAAGGTGTCTAAGCTAAGAGTGGATCATTGAAGATTTGGTACATCACCATTTAAACTAGGTTCTTTTCCCTTTAGTTTTCTTCCCTTTCCCTTTTCCTTGGTATATCTATCAGTTTAGGAGAAGAACTATATTTTCATATGAGAAGAGCTAGCCTCGTTAAAAACCCTAGAGGTCTGACCCAACATTAGGTAACCCATAGCCTAGGGTCATTCCCATGTTGGACTAGGTTTGGGTAGAGGACCTATATAATACTTTGCTTAGCTAGGGTACAACCTAAAACCTCCAATAGTTTTTGACATACCAGGTGGTACACATTCTCTTTGGCATGACCAAAGTCTAGAGTTGAGAAGAAGTATTTATAGAAGAGAGATACATCCACCATCATCAAAAGATAAATATTCTCTAAGTGTTATAGTTCATAACATCATCCAAACAACACCTCTCATGCCAAAGGTTACTATAAGGTTAGTTAGTAAAGGTATTCCCTTTTAATTCATTGAGATACCTTATATTTCATATAAAAGAGAAAGATTTAATAGGACATGTCCTTATCCCCAAAATAAATATTCATGTCTTAGTCATCTTATTGTTTTAAGTAGTGCAACCCCCACTATGCAAATGGAAATGACCAAAATGCAAGATTTTTTACCCATTAATGGTGGCATCCCTCTTAACCTTTAGAAACATGATGATATCCCAAATTCCTCTTTAAAGAGTCTACCATACTTTACAAGAGAAAACTCCACCACCCTTGTAGAGCACATAGCTAACATTACAAACTTTTATTTAGTACATAATATTATGTAAGAGAATATAACCATGAGACTACTAGGCACATCCTTGAAAGTAAAAAACCCTAAAATGTTATAAAGGTCTAGCTCCTACCTCAATCAATACTTTGGATGTGTTTGGTGAGTGCCTATGTAAACATTATGAAGATAGAAATGACCATGTGTCACTTTTTGAACAATTCACCTCAATCAAGAGGGCATCCCAAGAATCTATGATTGATTTCAACTATAGATTCCAAAATACTTGGGAGATTATCCCTATCATCATTAAACCCACACCCAATTATGATTTTCTTTAATATTTGAGAGCATTGAATTCAAACATTGCATTCATGATCCAATATATGGGTGGGAAACTTTGTTTGAGGCTTATGAGATATCTATAAGGGAAATAAATTATTTGATATAAGTAGGGAAACTTATACTAGGACATATCAAGCCACTTTTTCTTAAGCTTCATCCAACCTAACCTACCATTGATCTATTTCCCACTCGAAATTATCAAGCCCAACTTGATGATAGTCAAGTAGATAAATTTACAAGGATTGAGAGCTTGTTGAAGGTACAAAACAACAAACTAGTGGCTATAGAGATATAACCAAAAAATTCATATAGGCCATACCAAGGTCCCTTCCAAGCCCAATACCCTTCTCAATCCTAAAATATGCCCCCTTATCCATCAAATCAACAAGCCCAAGGCCAAATTACTCAAGGTAGATCTTATAATAGTTATAACCCCACAACTACAAGTAGCTCAAGAGCTTTGGTCTCCACACCTTACACAAGAGGGTCAATAGTAATCAAGAGGGTAATCTAATGAGATGGTAATGGATACAAGTAGATAAATTAATTAGGACCTTAGTTGGTATCATAATCCTTCATGTTGAGACCATGACATAATGCCTCATCCACCATAAGGCCCTCAAATTAATCAAGGTAATATGCATGCTTGGACACCATTGGAAACTTAGATTCAATAGTAAGGGAACATGGGTAAGGAACTAACTAACACCATGTGCATGAACTTTCAAGAAGGGGAGCATATTTTTGAGCATGTAGAAGTAAACATGGGGCAGACTACATAAAGAGTAGATGAACCAAATGCAGCCAATACAAGGGCCAATAGGAGGATGTTAGATGATAATTTTGGGTAGCCTAAGGCTTCTTCAACACCTTTAAAAATTAGTCAGTATCCTACCACATTAAATATAGTTGCTAAATCTCCTAAAACTCAACAAATACCTCAACATAATGGACAAAAATAGAAGTCTCCTTTTGTTCCTCATGTCACTCAAGTGCCAAATGATACTTCTACTTACAAGCTACAGTTCAAAGGTACTAGTCTCCCTTTCAATATTGTGGATCATATGAAAAAGTATAATGTCACTATGTCTATGTGTGATGCTTTGTCTATTACAAGATATAAAGAGATCCTTCAATAAGAACTCTCCAAGTGTTCTCATGTGAATAAGATAGATGATAAGGTGAACACTATTTTTAATAATAATAGTCAACCTAGTCAAATTCAAGTTCTTAGTCAAGACCAATTTCAAATGTTGTTCACCCCTTAAGGTTATAAAACCTCCTCCATTATATTTGTCAGTCATCCTTGGGGACTACTTAGTGCATAATTGTATGATAGATTCAGAAGCTTCAACCTCAGTTATGCCTAAATACATAGCATATAAGATTGAGATTAAGTATGTGCATAATGAAAAACATGTTCTCCAATTAGATGGTTCCCCCACTAAAATAATAGGTATATTTAAAGATATTAAGATCACATTGGTAGCTTACCCAAATTGTATCATCACTCATGATGTAATGATTTTAGACCTACCCCATATTTTTCCCTATGCCTATCTAGGGATTTTACTAAAAAAATTGGGGGATATTTGTCCTATGATTATTCATACATGGTTTTCAGGACAAGATATGGGACTATAGTCACTATTAGGTTAGAACCTATCTCTAGGTTCCATCTAGAGCCCTATATGCCTAACCTTGCAAACGTCAACTATACCATACTAAATGAGGATGAAAATGCTAGTCATCTAGAGCCTTATGATCATCTTGAAGTCATTTCAAACCTATACTTAGATGAATGGGTAGATGACAATCATGGATTTTATCTCTACACTAATATTGAATAAGCAAGTTTAGGGGTGTATTTTATGCATGAGGAGGGTGCTACTATACCTTTCCTAACTAACACCACTCAAGAGGAAGATAGTAGATGGACTTTATTATTTGATTAATCAAGGATAAAGAATGGTAGTGGATCTTGAGCCATGCTAGTTTCACTCTTAGATTATAAGTACTGTTCAGTTACAAATTTTCAATTTAGTTACACTTCAAACACAAATGAATGTGTGGCTCTTTTACATGGTTTGTAAGAGGCAAGAAGAAGTGTCAAACTTATTCAAGTCAAGGGTGATAATGACCTTATTTTGAAACAAGTGAGAGGCATACGTGTATTCAAGAACCATCATTTGAAAGATTACAAGCATCGTGTATGGGATATCATAGAGGACTTCTTGGTATTCAAAATACAATCCATACCAATAGAGGTAAATCAACATGTATATAGAATTTCATCCATTGAATCTCAATATGAGGTTGTATAATGAGTTAGAGGTAACCAAAGTCAAAACAATATTAAGATCATATGTAGGCTATTTTTACCTAATAATGAGTTGAGTTTATAGGTGTTTGATAATGATGACCAAATTATATGTTTTCTAATGTAGGAGGAAAAATTTTGCCATAAGAATCAAAACAAATTTAAACATTAGTATGATGATCAGATAGTGCAACTAAGATCTAACAAGATGCCTAAGGGGATTATGACATTGGAAATCATTTTCAATGAAGATGACCAAGTGAGAAGAGGCGAGGCATATATCTCAGCTAAGGAGGAACATTATGAAAGGATAGAGATCTTTAAAGATAAATTGTTGAAGTTAGGAAAGATTAACATGGCAGAAAAGAGAGCTACATTTTTTTATTTATGCCAAGAGTTATTTTATTTATTTACATGGAAATACAAGGATTTGAAGGGTTTTTATCTCAAACTTGCACAATATACCATTAAACTAGAGATCAATGCAAAACCATTTAGGCAAAAATAAAGGCCTATCATCCCAAAAGTGAAGTTGATAATAAAGGAGTTATTTAAGTTGATTGAATCAAATATAATGTTCCCCATTAAAAATTTCCTCATGGTTGGTAGACCTTGTGCCAGTGAGGAAGAAGAATTTTGAAATATAATTATGTGATCACTTTAGGGACCTCAATAAAGTTTCCTTAAAAGATAATTACCAACTACCCTCAATGGATCAGATTATTTAGAAGGTGGTAGGTTCTTAGAGATTCTCATTACTTGATGGCTACTCTGGTTATAATCAGAATATGGTCAAGGAAGAAGAGAGGAATAAGATTGACTTCACCAAAAATTGGGGTACTTATTCATATATGAAAATTCCTTTTGGAATATCCAATGTTGGAGCAACTCTCCAAAGGTTAATGGATGTTGCTTTTTAAGGTTTGATCAATGACATGGTGTTCATCTATCTAGATGACATCACTATTTTCTCAAAGGGCCCAAATGATCACATTGCTCACTTGAGGTTAGTATTTGAAAGATGTAGAGAATTTGGTGTGTCATTGAATCCTTAAAAATGTATATTTGGTGTTCGTGAGGGAAGGTTATTAGGCCATGTAGTTTCCAAGGATGGTATTTCTATAGAGCCTAAAAATTTCTAGTATATCTTATCCTTACCCTTTCCCAAGCACAATAAGGATATGTAAAGTTTCTTGAGAAATATTAATTTTATAAGAAGGTTTATCCCAAACTTTGCAGAGCTAGTCAATCCTCTAACTCACATGTTAATAAAATTCAAGGAGTTTATATGGATCAAAGAAGGTAAGAGTAGTTTTTTAGCCATCAAGGAGGCCATCTCTCATGCCCATAAACTTATTAATCTTTATTTTAAAAACTAATTTTACTTGTATGCCTTCTCTACATTAGATGCAATCTTTGCCATGTTGATGCAAAAAATGATCAAGGTTTGGAATAACCTATTTCTTTCTTTAGTCAGACCTTAGATGGGTATGAGGAGAGGTATAACTTTGTAGAGAAACATGTTCTTGTATTAGTGATAATTTTAAATAAATTTAGGCACATGGTCTCTAATTGTAAGATCATACTCATGATGGTACACCTAAGTATTAAAGGGTTTATACTCATTAGAGACCTCAATGACAAAAGAGATGGATGGGTGACAAGATGCATGGAGTATGACCTTAAATTTAAAGTTAAAAAACTTTTAAGTGGTAGAGGGTTATGTGAACACCTTGTAGTAAAGGTAAAACACAATAAATATCAAGTGTTGGTAGTCCATGATAGCCAACATATAATTGAATACAACACACCTTTTAGTTGGACATATGATATACTAAGATTTTTTGAGATAGGCCAATGTCCTATGGAACTAGATAGAGTGAAGAGAAGTCACTTCATATTAAAAATTATACCTTATATCCTAATAGATGGAATAATTTTCAAGAGATACATAGGAGGCATAATTTTGAGGTGTGTGGAATCATGCCAAATAGACAAGTTACTTGATCAATTCCATGATGGTACAGCTGGTGGGCACTTTGATACTAAGACCATAGCCTTTAATATCATTAGAGTTAGGTAATTTTGGCCCACAATGTTTAGAGATGCACACTCTTGTGTAAGGAAATTACCAAAGTGTGCAATGTTTGTTGGCAAGAAGAAATTAGTTTCCCTTCCCTTGTAACCCATAGAAGTAGAACAATCTTTCATGCAATGGGGCTTAGATTTCATAAAGATGATACACCCTAGTTCAATTAAAGGACATAAATAGATCATTATATCTAAAATATAATTTATAAGGTGGGTTGAAGTGACCACCCTCAAGGAAGATAATGAAGATTCTATTTTGGACTTTTATGATAACCTTGTGATCAGATTCAATGTGCCATCTACAATCATTTCTGATAATGAATTTACCTTCAAAATCAAAAAAGTATGTGAGTGGGATATTTCACATGGAATTAATATCAATGAATGCTCTAACTATTACCCATAGGGTAATGGACTAGTAGAGTCCACAAATAAGAATTTGTTGAGGATTATCAAGAGAACTATGGAAGATGGTCAAAGGGAGTGGTATATTAGACTAAAGACTACCCTATGAGAAGACAAAGTAAAACCTAAGAAAGATATTGGACACTCCCCATACCTTCTTGTCTATAGGAAATAATAAAAAATTCCTATATCTCTTGAACTTCTTTCATTAGAGCTTACACATCAATTTGATCTCCTATATGATGATGTTATGCAGATAAGGTTAAATGAGCTAAGACAACTAGAGGAGAAAAGGGACACTATTATGCACATTATGTGGTCCAATTAACACCAATTTAAGAGGTCATTTGACAAGAGATATTACTCAAATACATTCCAATAAGGTGATAGAGTCCTCAAATGGGATGAGGACCATGCAAAACTAGAAAAACACTCCAAGTTTGATAGTCTTTAGAGTGGGCCATATGTTATCACAGGTTTAAAGGAGAGAAATGCCTTTGAGCTTTCTAGGTTGAATGGAGACAGCCTTATTATCCCTATCAATGGGAGTTATCTTACATTCTACTACTAGTATTGTCTCATGATCTTTATACATAGGTAGATATGTCTGTCCTTACCTCCAAGTGCTCTTGCACATTACTCTATTTGTTATTTTTCTACTATTTGGGCCATTTATTACTGTGTTTTATTGCTTTATTATTGTTTATGTGTGTCCCTTTACTTCAAAGTGTTTATAGGAGTTAGATATAATATTTTTGTAAGTAATACTTCATTTTTATAGTCATCATGAACAAGTTTGATCAAATTCTTGGTTCCATGACCATTAGGCTAGTCGAGCGAGCTGAGTCACAAAAAATGTTTGCCATTTTGGCCTACATGCCAATATATTTTCTATAATAAGAAGATAATTAGGGTAATAATTTAATATTAATCAAATCTCACAAGGATAAAATAGACTTTAGGAGAAGTTTACTTATCATTTGCAAGCTTTTGAAATTATTTAAATAGGCTAAAAGTGTGATTTTGGTGATCTTAAGGAACTAGCCATCATGACACATCATGAAAGAATGAATAGATTAGTTTGGTTTAACATTTAATATATGAACTTGGGAGGTTGAATAGAGCAAAAATAATACATGGACATGATGTTTTTCATGCCTAGATCATCCTCTACAAATTTCATATCTTGATGTCTTGTCTATCTCAAGATATAAGCTTAAAAGTTATACTTACAGAGTGAAACATGTGTGGGGACATCAAGTTAAAGAAATATAAAATAGCCATTTGAATTAAAAATTTATAAGGATGACTGTGTGGTTGACAAGTGTCTAAATCTTGAGAGATAATATCAAATCTAATGGCGAGTGGGTGATCAATGATGTTAGTGGGTCCTAAAGATCTAACTGAGTGTATTTGATCATGCATCAAAGATCAATGGTAAACATAAAGTCAAAATGTCAATGGATCCTAAGATGAATGTGTGTCTAACAAGTGTCAAAATATTGGGTAGCTAAATAGATATCTAATATTGTGAGACAACTGACAAAGCCAATGGGTCCAGGTAGATCAACGGTCTGTAATACATCATATTAAAGTACATAAATGATGAGTGAGAGGTCAAAGGGTAAACATATCTTGGGGATGAATGTGAATCTACCACATGGAAAAATTATAGAAGCAGATGAAATTAACAACATATCCTAAGGATAAATGCATAATTTCCAAGTTTCTTAAGCTTGAAGTCCTAGGTTAAGATTAGTGGCTAAAATTAAAATTCAAAAGCTAAGGGACTTCAATGGAGAGAAAATGTGACCTAAGATAGAACCAAAGCAAATATTTCAAGAGGATTTCATGAAGTAAGACATGTTAGATAAAGTATTTCACCACCTTGAGTAGGTAGGATGCATAAATGAAAGATTAAGCATGATTTGGATAACCAAGAGCAGACCTTGTAAAGTTATCTAATACCATTAAAGCCCTGTAAAACATTTCAAGAACTTCTAGATGTAGGTTTTACATCTCATTCATATCCAAGAAACCTTATCATATGGATCTTCATTTGTAATAATAACTATATGAAAACCAATAAGATTATTAGTTTTCAACCATAAAAGATCCATATTCAGGATTTAGAAGCAATGGTAGAATGGTGACTACATAAGGAATGTCAGAAAGAATATCAATGAGCAAGCTCAAGTAACTATTTGATAGCATGAAGAACATCAAGCATGATTGAGGAAGACAGTAAAGGAAATTAATGTAGATGAGATCAAGAAGGATTCATGTGATGGTGGGGATTTCTTCTTATAACCAATTTTGATCTTCACATTATCCATCATGATAGAAAGAGATACAATGACATTAATGTAGGGGAAGGATCAAGAAGGATTATATTGGTGGTTATTTTGAGTGTAATTAAGCTCATTAATGACCCTTTTATCACCAATTTCTCTCTCTCTCTCTCTCTCTCTCTCTCTCTCTCTCTCTCTCTCTCTCTCTCTCTCTCTCTCTCTCTCTCTCTCTCTCTCTCTCTCTCTCTCTCTCTCTCTCTCTCTCTCTCTCTCTCTCTCTCTCTCTCTCTCTCTCTCTCTCTCTCTCTCTCTCTCTCTCCTTATTTCTTCCTTTAAATACTATATTTAAACTCTTGATTTGCATCCCTCAACTTGATATAGCAAAACTCTGCCAAAATGACTTTGTAAAACTATTTTGAAGTAATATATAACATCTTAGATTCTAATTGAATGATAAGTGTGATTTATTAAAGTTTGATTTATAGAGTGTGTTTTTCCTATTTATCATCTATATGTCCTTCATTTACCTTGCTTTAAGTCTATTGGTTTCTTGCAGGTTGTGTTAAGTGTTGGCTAGTGAGGTTTCCCTTGAAGTGTCATAAGTCCATAGTGTTTTTATTAAACCTATCTCTGTCTATCCTTTAATTTGAAGGTATATTTTAACATTTCATAAAAATTACTCATGTTTACAACCTTTTTATATAATCTAATTATTTATTATCCTAATTCGACTCATAAGTAGTCATAAAGGTGTCTAAGCTGAGAGTGGATCATTGAACATTCAGTGCATCACCATTTAGACTAGGTTTTGTTCTTTTTATCTTTCTTCCCTTTCTTTTTTCCTTGGTATAAGTATAGGTTTAGGATAATAACTATATTATCATATCATAGGAGCTATCCTCATTAAAAACCCTAGAGGTATGACCCAACATTAGTTAACCCACAGCCTAGGGTCAATCCCATGTTGGACTAGGTTTGGGTAGAGGACCTAAACAATCCTTTGCTTAGCTAGGGTGTAACCTAGAACCTTAAATAAGCTTCTAAGTAGGCAAAAACCCTCTAAAAATTATATGTCCCAAGGTGAAAAATATCAAGTTATAACATGGTTAAATCTTTCACATTTTATCTTTGGCATTAAAAATGAACTTAGTTCATTTTCATGCCTTAGTTATTTACGAAGTTTTTACAAGTTTTTCAACTAATGCCAAGGGGCTTCAAAAATTTACAACACATCTCATTTTAGTGTAATAAAATAAAATTCACACTAGATAAATACTCTTAAGTGTTTCATTTTTATTTGCTTATTTTTTAAAGTTGTTTATTTTATCAAAACAATTCATGCATGTATGGTCTCCCCCCATCCCTTTTAGGGAAATTAGTGACCAAAAGTGCTTATTCTTTGTCTCAATCACTTTAGTCCAAAAACATGAAAATAACATCATTAAGGCCCTCCCAAAATTCATATGGTTTGGGTAATCCAAGTGAGAACATAAATTCTTTTCACTTGTCTTTTATTTTCATGCATTTTGGATTGTGAGTGGGAGGCCCTAGGGTACGAACCACCAATGTTTGACAATACAAGGGTAAAGGGAGACCCTAAGGTCTATTTAACAGAATTGTTTATTTATTTCCAACTAGTGGGCTATAGTGATATATAACTCCTATTGTTGTTTCCTCAAATTCTAGTAGTATAGGCTTTAGATTGATCCTAAAATTGTTGAATAAATCAGTATCTAATTTTGATGATCTTTTATACAAGTTTGTGAAACATTTCTCGTACAATCTCAAACATGAAATTTCATTGGTAGATTTGACCCAAGCTAAATAGAAACTTGGTGAAAGATTTGCCATTTATCTATAGTGATGGATATAACTTGCTAGCCACTTCACCCTTAGCTTATAAAAAAAATAACTAGTCATTGTATTTACAAAAAATTTACACAATGAGATATCTCACCATCTAGAACTACAATGTGCACATACTTTCAAATAAATCATCGACAAAGGTTTAATAATTTAAAAGGACCTTATTAACAAATGGATCATTAAGATTACGTCATCAAATCAAAACAAAGAAAATGGACAAAATAAAAACCATAACTAAGTCTAAGCATAAACATTACAACCATCCTAGGACAATAATTATGAAAAATCCAGATAGTTTAACCACAATAAGAATTTTATTGGTAATGGATTAATTGAGTCATTACATGTCTAAAGGGTGAAAACACCATATGCTTAGATCACACCATAAATGTAAATTAATCCTCACCAATAACCTATTTAGTAAGCATAACCTTCATAACAGCCTAAACCAGCTCAAAAAATGTAGTAACCATTACCTTATCAAACCCCTCCTCCAAGACAAATTGGGACTACTCACTAAGCTTTAAGTGACCTTGGAGAGCCTATTAAAGCCATGTTTCATAAATTAGCCACTACTAATTTGCTTAGTTGACCCATTCCAAAACACTATCCTAAGGGCATTCCTTATCTAGATTGGTATAGACAAAATGAATTCTATGAATACCATCAAGTTAATTGACATAATTTACATCATTATGTATAAATAAATAACTTGATTTATAATATGTTGGAAAATAGGGAAATAAAATTAGATAATGGATCTTCTACATCTAATCAGAGCCTTGGTATTTATCAAAACCTTTTTCCATAACATAATAATAACCAATAGTAACAATACTAGAAACAACCACAACACTAAGGTCAACCAAATGGATATAACTAAGGCCAAAATAATGCCAATAATAAACAAAAATCTTACCATTAATTTGCACATGACTAAAACAAAATTGTAGGACATATTGTGGGAGGTCACATTTCTACCATCTCCATCAATCCAAGACCAAGTGTTAATCGAATAGGATCATTACTAACCAATTCTAACCAACCAACATATGACAGTGATCCTTCCTTAACCTATGACCACATTCAAGTGTATTAGTAAGTAGGGATTAATAATTTTGGACCTTATATCAATAACTTATCATTGACTTTTGACCACCTACAAGTACACTAACAAATGAGACTTATCTTATTTGGTCCCCCTCTATCATCATTTGCTAGAAACAACGGTCCTGTATCTAATCTTGATTATGTAATCAAAACTTGGTGGTCAAATATTACCATTTTAGGCCCACAACCATCTACCTCTACACCCATTCAACCTGCCTTTCAAGCTATGAACAAGCCATATACCTTTGTGAATGAAAATAAATTCTATATTGTGGAGTAATTTTAGAAGATACTTGCATAAATTTCCATTTTAGATTTGTTGCATATGTCTACTATCTAAAAGAACATTCTAATAGAATTCCTAATCCAATCATAATTTCTTAATGAGATATCCCTAGATAAATTCCTATATTTGGTTGGACAGCTAGCCCCAATCCATCATTTATCCTTTGACCAAAGTGATATGTCATCCCTTGGCCCTCTTCATAACAATCCATTATACATCAAAGTTGTCATCATATGGCACAAAGTGAAGCATGTCCTCATAGACAATGGATTAGGCATAAATATTATGTCTCTAAAGATAATCAAGCATCTTAGATACATAATAACTAATATCTAACCAAAAATATCACAACCAAGGCATATTCCAATAAAAAGAAAGAATCACAATGCACTCTTAGTTTGTCATTTATCATTGGGACCATAACCCATGATACACTATGCCATGTGTTATATTTAGACTTGTCATATATCTTGATCCTTTGTAGACCTTAGATAAATTAAATTCATACAATCCCTTTAACATTTCACCAATTTCTCAAGTTCCCTCATTATGGTATGGAAGTCACCATTCATAGAGAATTGTAGCCCTACAAACATTGTAAGAATTTGGAGGTCGAGTATGAAATATATAACTACCATTTTGGCTTGAATCTAGTTCCCAAAAAGGGAAAGGGGAAAAAAATTCTTATTGATTTTCTAGAGGCCAATTGCATTGACCTAGATACCCTTGATTCATCTTCCCACATATTACCTCATAAAATGTCTAATCACTTTACCACCACAAATAATGTCCCAAGAGAATATTGACCCATTATACATTCCACATTGCCAAGCTTCCATAGAACCCCAAGACCTATGGAAGACCTAAATCTAAGATACCTTGCATGGAATGGTAGTGAAATGGAAAGAGCAAAATACATAGTCTAGCTCCTATCATTTTCACACTATCCACTGGCCAAGAACATGACCTACTTTCAAATGTTAAATACTGATTATATAATGACAAACTAGTTTATTGTTACAAAAATTCTAAGTATCATATACCTAATATGATCATGGAGAAACACACATATGAGAGAGGAGGCCTTGGTATAAACCAACAAGGAACACTTAAGATAATTTATGCCACTTGGTATAAAGGAATATATGGTCTCAAATATAAACCACCTAGGTGTAAACCCACATATCTTACTCATGTTCCAATGCCAATGACTAGTGATGATAATGCTGAAAATTAAGTAGAGTCTGATCATATCTCTTATGAATACCAATATGTTTGACACTCATTTCATTTGTACCCTTAGACTAGTTATTTTTCATAATTTTCTTCATCTTTATCACCCTCAAATTATGGCCTGGGACCAACAAGAATCCATAATGCCTATAGATGAGTTTGAGAATGATGAGGCCTTTTGTGATTTTATGGGCCTAAGAGACAATGTTTCATTGGGAGACCATAAACAAGGGTTCTCAATCAAACTATATCTTATAGCCTATTTTGGAGAATGGGTGAACACCCTTAGCCATAAAAAATTAAATAAAACATTGAGGTCCCAAAGTGAAAACCTCTTTGAGGTGATTTTGGACCAAGGTAAAAGTAAAGAGAAAGGCCAATATTTTGGTGAAATTTTTTTCCTGCACCATTAGATGGGGGTGTTCAACCTTCCTCAAACATAGCTCAAGAAACCACTAATGATGAACTTTCCTATGGATTTGAGTTCAATTCTTTCGAATAAGATGCCTTCAACTAAATCATTTAAGATTTTCTAATAGTGTTTGTCACATGGCCATGCTTATCATTGGGATATTTTGATTCATCTTGCCTAGGGGAACTTGAAGATCTATTCTAAATAGAAGACTTTGTCATTTCAAGCCAATTTAAATCTTTGACAACTATTTTGGAGGATGGATCAACTCTTCTTATGGAGGATACTACAAAAGTCAATATTGGGACTCCATATGGCTCAAAATGGATCAAATTAGGCATGTCCCTTACTAAGGAGGAATGTGACATATTTACATCCTTTTGAGGTAATTTGTTGACACATGTGTTTGGGCCTATTCAAACATGCTAGGATTGGACCCTACCTTGGTTGTACAACACTTTTTTGTATATCCTGATGTCAAGCCTATGAAATAAAAATTGTGTAAGATGTATCCTCATATTATTGTATTGGTAAATAAAGAATTGTAAAAACTCTTAGAAGTGAGATGTATTTAATCAATTAACTATTCATAGTGGATATCAAATGTTATGTTAGTTAGTAATAATCTATAAGGAATCAAAATCTACATTGATTTTAGATATATAAACAAGGCCTTCCCCAAGGACAACTTTCCTCTATCAAATATTGACATGATAGTTGACTCCACATTAGGGTATGAAATGCTATCACTGATGGATGGATTTTAGGATAAAACCAAATAAGGATTACACTAAAATACCAACATAAAACAACATTCACCTCTCCATGAGGAATTCTTTTTTATAAGGTTATGCCACATGGTATTCATGACCATCATATTTCATGATATTGTTGAAGACTATGTTGACAACATATTGGTAAAATCAAAGACCAAGGCCAATCATCTAGCAACACTACAAAGAATATTTGAGAGACTGCATGAATACAATGTCAAACTCAATCCTAATAATCATGTTTATGGAGTTACTTTAGGAAAATTATTAGGCTTCATTATCTCCCATAGAGGCATTGAATTCGATCTAGCCAAATTCCAAGCCATTATTGAAATGTCACCACCTTCCAATTTGAAGCAACTCTATAGTTTATAGGGTAAGATATAGTCTATCAAATGCTTCATTTCTCATTTTTCCAAAAAATTCCATCCATTTACACACTTTTAAAAAAAAGTGTCACATTTCATTGGGATGATGATTATAGAAATCTTTTCAGAGTTTGAAAGACTATCTTGCCAATCAACTTATTTTATTACCACTTACACTAGGAAAGTCATTCTTAATGTACCTATCATCCATAGATAAATCCCTAAGGGAACTTCTAGTTCAACATGATGACAATGGAAAAAAAATTTCATGTACTATCTAATTGTACACTGGTTGTGTATGAAAACAACTTTACACCCATTAAAAAATCTTGTTTAGCTATTGTCTTTGCATCTCAAAAACTATGACATTATATGTTAAACAACAAGACCATGGTTATTTCAAAAGTTCATCCACTCAAGTATCTACTCTCCAAGATAGTTTTACAAGGCCACATAGCTAAATATATCATGATTTTGAGATCTAATACATCAACTAAAAGGATATCAAGGGATAAGTACTTGCAGATTAGCTTATTAAATCCCCCTTGCATATATAAAACCTATAACATTTTAGTTCCTAGATGAGTCCATTATGACCATCATTAAAACACCTCTCAGGGAGTAGTACTAAAAGCTATATTTTGATGGATCATTCACATCACATGGATCAAGGGTGGACTTATTATTTATTACACCATAGTGGAATCTTATCAATAAATTATTTTGTATCAGCTTTCTTTGTACTAATAATATGGCTAAGTAAAAAGCACTCATTTCAAGGTTTTGACTAGTAGTACAATGGAATATTCAACATCTCAAGGTTTATGGTGATTCTCAATTAATCATCAATTAGGTTATGGACCACTTTCAAACCAAAGATGATAAGTTGGTACCATACAAGGTAATGGTTGACACTCTCAAATAGTAGATTGTTGACATACAATTTGAACACATACTAAGAGCTAGTAACAAAATAGTATATGCCATGGCTATCATTGGCTCTTTGATATGTCATCTAGACAAGGCCAAAGAATATCAATTCCTCATTGAAAATCTTTTAGTAATAGCTCATAAACCTTCAACCATCATAATGATATATGATATTATTGGTCCTAGCTCTATATGGTATTCATACCTTCATGACCACATTATGCCACCAAACCTATCACAAAAATAATCCAAAGCCTTTATCCACCATGACATGCAATATAGGACCAACCATTTACCACTACAAATTTGATAGAACTCTACTTCATTATTTAAATTTGTCAAAATAAACATTAGTGTTATATGAAGTTAATGAAGGACTATGTGGAGCCCAAACCATCAAGGCCATCCTAGCCAAAAATCTCCCATGTACCAGGTATTATTGGCCAACTATAGATGAAAATGCATATGCATATGTTAAAAAGTGCAACAAATGTTAAAGGCATGTCAATCTAATTCATACCCTGGTCAAGACACTGAAACCAATGCTTACACCATGGCAATTTATAACATGGGGCCTTGATATCATTAGGAAGATAAACTCGACCTCATATGATGGCCATAAACACATCCTTATCATTATCAAATATTTGACTAAATGGGTTGAATTTATACCCCTCACTTACATGACTGGAAAAAAATTTCCAAGTTCATCTTCAACCATCTCATCTTCCATTATGGTATCCCATCCAACATCATATCTTATAATGGTAGAACATTTAAGAACAAGGATGTCAATTCACTATGCGCCAAGTATAAAATTACTCAACATTTTTCTATGACATATTACCCATAAGGTAACGACCAAACTAAAGCATCAAATAAAACCATTATCAACATCCTTAAAAATATTGTCAATGATGATGGCCATGATTGGCACCTCTAAATATTATGTTCCCTCTAGGCATACCACACCAGTTATTGTACCCCAATAAGAGTCACTCCATATTCCCTTATTTATGACACTAAGGTATTATTCACATTGAGGTCAAGCTACCTTCTTTGTGAATTTATTTGAAACATGTCCTATATAATCAAGCTTATCGAGTAGATCACCTGTAAGAACTAGAGTTACTTGAAAAATACATTGCCATAGTAAATATCCTTCAAGCATACCAAAACAGATTCCATGGTCACTATAACTGGTGAGTCAAACATAGAGAATTTAAGCTTGGTAATCTTGTTATTAAAGAAAACCAATAGAGTACCATAGCTGAGAAGAAACACAAGGGAAATTTTAAACCCAATTAGATATGCCCATTCATCATTATTGTAAATTATGGCTCTAGACCATATAGGCTCATTACACCAGATAGGGATGAACTTGATGAGTCGATGAACATTATTCACCTCAAGCATTACGTCACTTGAAAGACATGAAGTATTGTCTATGAGGCCCATTTTCATTGTACCATAATCTCAACATTCTTCCTTGTACCATACCATATGTGATTCTACCATACCTTTTCTATTGATCAAATTGTTTTAACCTTCCCTACCCAACCCCTTTAACCTTGGTTCCATTCCATTGGTTCTATGAAACCTAAAACAAGGGAATTTCAATCAAGTTTTAGTAATTAATTTAGTATTCTAGATAGAGGCTATATTTTGGAGTAGTATGATAGTGGTTTTTAAATTTTATCCTTCATTTCTTGTTTCATTCTATTCTCATCTTATTGATTATAACCACCTTTGGGGAAACTAGAGTACCACCATCATGCTACTAATTATAACCACCTATGGGTAAATTAGTATCATTTACCTATGTCTTTGTTTCATAATTATAAATACCTATGGTAAAATTAGGAACAATAATTTTATCATGCCTTGAATTACTGCCTTACCATGCCTATGTCATACTATGTCATTTGCCTACTTTACCTAGTTTATCAATTTGCATCTACCTAGTCAAATTCCTCCATTGTAAGGTGGCACTACAGTGACTTGAGGTCTCATCTTGGGACTATGTAGGTAGTGATCAATTCATGTTGAGGTTAGATCAGTCACCCCTTGGTCACACTCTTTCCATTTTTCAAGCATTTTAAGTTTGAACACTTATACCATTTTGTGAGTTGAATTGTTTAATATCTCATCATTCTTGATCAAGTTGAGATGATTCAAAAATTTCAAAAACATTTGTAAAATGATCTATAAATTCCTAAAAATTAACCACTTCTTTGCCTTAAGGATTCTATGAGCCCTCTCTATTTCACAAGACACCACTTGTCTTTAATTTTCCCCATCCTTATTGGATTACGGTCCCACACTCTCACCATTTTTATAGCTCATTCCAATTATTCCTCTATAAACACAATCATGTTTTGTTATCATCATTTTCATTCTATCCCATTTCCTGGGAGAACTACATTTGGCCTAAATTTTATGTTGGATCTTGCATCCATGGAACTATGTAGATAGTGTCCACTTGCCTAGTGCATCTAGAGTTAGCTTGGCCACCCTCTTCCTTTTCTTCTATTCCCCTAATTATTTATTTATTTATTTCATTGTCTCCTATCACCTATGGGAAATTTTCATTGTCTTGTTTGTTCTCTATTTGTGCCACCATTGTGATTAACCATTGTTTGTTTGTTTTTTTTCATTTTATTCTCTTTGTTTTATTCTTTCTTTTCTTCGTGTTTTGTTTCTTTTCCTATTTTTTTACTTTCTTATTGTGCCTTTATTTAGTCTATGTGCATTTATTGGGTGATTCATTGCGCATTATTATTTAATCCATCCATATTCAATCATCAACATTATCATCCTAGTGTTTATCATTGGTAATTTAGTTTTAATTATTTATTGGATCATGTGTCAGTCTTTATGCATGTTTTAGCTAGGTTATCATGGTGTTCTATCATGATGCATAATGTCACGTGCTATAAATAAAAATTAGTTTGGGAAGTCTTATAAGCAATGTAGCCATGGTATATCTCCTTCACACCTACAACATTCATGTTCTGACCCAAATCATTCCCCATATAGATTAAATAAATCATGAAATAATTCTAATCCTTGCCAATTAGGATGAGCATATCCATACTATTAGGTTTCCCAAATCCATCTTTCTCCTTTATTTTGGCTTATTCTTACTCCATTACTATGGATTCAGTTCATAAGCCCCATTATCTAATTTTCTATCATACCTTCATCATTAAATCAATGATTATAACCACTTTTGGTCAAATTATTTTACCTTATCCCACTTGCAATACCAATGATTTTAATATCCTTTAGGAAAATCATTATGTATCATCCCACCTATAGATCCAGTGATTATAATTTCCTATGGATAAATCACTGTGTGTCAATCTATTTGGAGGTTAATGATTATAAACACCTTTGGGAAAATCATTATCTTTATTTTTCCCAATAGGGGCATGTTTTCAATGTGTTAATGCTTATAACCACCTTCAAGCAAACCATTATCTCTATCAACCTAAGTAGGGCATGCTTTTATCCTACCAATGATTATATCTACCTATTGGTAAATTATTATTTCCCTTTCATGATTATAACCACTTTTGGGAAGATCATTCTCTTTTTAACCTAATCCTCTTTTTAAGGATTATAACTACCTTTACGAAAATCATTACCTTTCTTGTCCCACCTATGCCGATGATTATAACTGCTTGTAGGTAAATCATCATGTTTGTTTGCCCAACTGGGGTAGCTCCATATGCCACTAATTATAACTACCTATGGGTAAATTAGTCTTTTCTACCCCATTTTCTTTTTTTAGTCCCATTATTTCCTCCTTTTTAGGGATCAATCACTGACCTTTTATCGATTACTCCCTCAAGGATGAATCTATAGTTCATCCATTACCATTGAATTCATAAGCATAAAGGACCTTTTCATTATTTGATATTATGTTACTATGACTATATCTTGAAATGCCTTCCCAGAAAGGGGCAAACTATAAACACCTAAAACTGGCCATAACTAAATTTTGACTAGACTTCAGACTGATTCCTACCAACCATTACAAATTAAGCCTAGGAATCATTAAACATCTCAAATTTGGTTACACATCATTCATCAAATCTTATAATCATGTTGATACATCCCTAATTTGGGTATTCCATTGTATGCAATAATAACCTTTCATAGATTCATCCCTAATCATCTTACGGCATCACAACTATAAATTTGGCCTATAAACCTACTAAGTGGGGAACTTACACACTTAAATAAAATCTTGGAAATGATAAAAGGATAATAAAAATAAATTAACAAGCTAAACCAAATTAAATTCCTATTTGAATTATCTATTTGAAATTAATGAATATTAAAAAAGAAAATTCAAAAATTCAAAATATCCTAGCCTTTCATCACTACCTTTATGAGTTGTTAAGCTCTTTGAAAATATCCTAATATATCTAATTTTGAGATCCATGCCTAGTAATTACAAATCATAATTACTTGATAACTATTAACTCTATTGGGGTTATATTTGACCCACCTATGTTTAGTTTGAACCCATTCCAAGCCTAAAATCAACCCTAACTCACCTTGGGTAAGAATTAATTCTTGAGACTACAAATACAAGGCCATACCTCTTCATTTCTAAGCTCTCATAAGCCAAAGTTATAATGCTTATTTGAGAGAGACAATCTTTGAAATAATGTTATAATTCTAAAATCTTAAGCCAAGCAATCACAAGTCACATCAAAGCCAATGGTGCCAAGGAGAGAAGGAGCCAACAATATTCATTTGCCAAAGACTTATTGAAGCACAAGCTGAGCAAGCCACTCAATAAAACATTTAGATTTCTTAAAGAAGGTAAAAGAGTTATTATATTTTATGTTTTTTTTGTGATTTCATTCAGCTTTTATTATTAAGCTCCCCCTAGTATCTAGGCTAGGAGTGTAGGTGTTAGTGTGTTTATTTGAGTTTTAATTGCTTGAACTAACATTATACTAACCTCCCTTCTTGAATTCCTATGATCACAAATGGAACACCTAGTGGGAAAAATCATCCCATACAACTAAGGTGATTAATATACAGCTCTTAGTTTTTCTAATGAATGGTTAAGAATCTTCAAAATTCAAGTTTTAACTTTGTTTTTCATATATTCTATTTGTTAGCAACACACAATTTACATAGAGAATGATGTCGATTCCCTATGACCAATGTTGATCCTGCTAGAATTGACATCGACCCCTATGTGAAGAATAGAGCATGGTAAAAATGTGATGAATAATTTTTTCTTAAGTTTTCTAGTTTTTGTTTTATGTTCAACAGCCTGAATATTATTTGACTGACTATTTGCCTACAAGATCTAGTGTTATTTGTTTATTTTTATGATTTTGTTTCTAACATTATTTTTTTTGAAATCCATATGTTTTTTATTTGTTTGAAACCAACATTGATTTGTGTTAACCAACATCGATCCCTTTGGATTGATCGATGTCAATCCTAATAGACTAACATCAATCCCTACGTGGATCAACATCAATCTTTGACATATAAAAATAGAGAAACCTAAGAGAAAATTTTGAGATGTTTTTTTCTAAATCACTTTTTGGATTTTAAGAAGGTAAAACCCCTCTAACAATTGTAGGTCCTAAGGTGAAAAATATCAAGTTATAACTTTAAAATGAATTTTGTTCATTTTCATGACTTAGTTATTTATGAAGTTTTTGAAAGTTTTTCAACTAATGTCAAGGGGATTCAAAATTTCACAACACATCTCATTTTATTAAAATAAAATGAAATATCAAACTAGATAAATACTCTTAAAAGTTTCATTTTTATTTGAGTATTTGTTAAAGTTGTTTATTTTATCAAAATAATTGATGTGTGTATGTTATCCCCCCATCCCTTTTAGGGAACTTGGGTGACCAAAAGTGTTCATTATTTGACTCAATCACTTTAGTCCAAAAGCATGAAAATAATGTCATTAAGGCCCTCCCCAAATCTATATGTTTTTGGTGATCCAAATGTGACCATAAAGTATTTTCACTTGTCTTTTATTTTTATGCATTTTAGCTTGTGAGCGGGAGGTGATCACCTCATCATAGGTTCTCTAGGGAAGTGTTGACTTAGTAATTCATCTCCCAACATCGTTTAAACCCAAATCCATGGTGAGGTTTATAAATTGAGGGTGACACACTAGGACACTTGTCTTGTGTAGTTAAAATAAGCTTTGTTAGTGGTACTCCATATCGAACCATTGGGGAAAATTAAACATCCCACTATACTAAACAAATAACAGATGTAGTGGTTATGAAAAGGATAAGACATTTTCATAATAATTTAATTGATGTGGATATAATTGATGTGATTGCATCTCTTATGTTATCCACACTTGGGACCATATAGAAATGCATGAAAATTGATAGATTAGAAAAAACCCACTTGTCACAAACATAATGTTGATGTAGGGAGAGTATCCTGAAGTTATATTTCATTGTACAAACCCTTGGGAGAAGAGGGGGCATAAAAACCCTACTTTTCATGTACTTTTATTTTTATATTAACACTTCAAATCCTTGCTAGAGTGATTATATTGAAATAATTATATATTATTATGTAACCTTGTCAATTTTAGGATTTAAGAGATTACACGTAGGTTTGTGTGTCATTTTTATCCTTGTATTGCATGATCTAATGATAATTATGAAAATGAAGTAGAGTCTGATCATAGCATTTACAAATACCTTGCCAATACCAATATTTTTAACACCCATGTCATTTGTACTATTAACCCAATTATCCAAAATAATCCACTTCCTTTATATCATCCTTAATTTATAGCTTGGGACCAACAAGAATCCATGGTGCTTATAGATGAGATTGAGAATGATGAGGCCTTTTGTGATTTTCTAGGCTTAAGAAACAATGTTCCATTGAGACATCACAAACAAGGGTTATCTATCAAACTAGATCTTGTAGCCTATTTTGGAGAATGAGTGAACACCCTTAGCCACAAATAATTAAATAAACATGGAGGTCCCAAAGTGAAAACCTATTTAAGGTGATTTTGGAAAAGGGTAAAAGTAAATAAAAAGGCTAGTCTTCTAGAGTAAACCTATTTCAATCACTATTAGATAGGGGTGTTCATATTTCCTCACACATAACTTAGGAAACCACCAATGATGAACTTGCCTTTGGGTCTAAGTTTAGTTTTGAATAACAACATGCCTTTGACTAAATTATCCAAGAGTTTTCAATAGTGTTTGTCACATGTCCATCCTTACCATTGGGAGATTCTAATTCATCTTGTTTAGAAGAACTTAAAGTGTTAGTCCAAACAAAGGACTTTGTCATTGTAGGCCAATTCAAATCATTACCAACCATTTTAGAATATAGTTCAACTCTCCTCATAAAAGACACTATAGAAGTCAACATCATGACTCTAGATGACCCAAAATGGATCAAATTAGGTGCATCCCTCACTAGATAGGAATGTGAAATATTTATATCCCTTCTAAGGTAACTTTTTGACATATTTTATTGGACCTATTTAAACATGCCAAGTTTGGACCCTACCTTAGTTGTACACCTTGTTGTACATCTTGATGCCAAATTTGTGAGTCAAAAATTATGAAAGATGCATTCTCTAATTTTTAAATTAGTAAATAAATATTTGGAAAATATCTTAGAAGCAAGATGCATCTGATCAATTGACTACTTAGTAGATCTATAATGTTGTGCTAGTCAGTAAGAAACCAGAAAGAATCTAAATCTATATTAATTTTATAGATATAAATAAGTTCTACCCCAAGGATGAATTTCCTTTTCCAAAAATTAACATGATAGTTGACTCCATAGTAGGGTGTGAAATGCTTTCACTAATGGATGGATTTTTAAGATACAATCAAATCTAGATCACACCAAAATCCCAACATAAGATATCATTCACCACTCCATGGGGAATTTTTTTATCAATTTATGCCATTTGGTCTCAATATTTTTGAGGCCACATATCAAATACCCATTACCATCACATTTCATGATATTATGCATGACATTATTGATTATTATATCGACGACATATTGGGTAAATCAAAGACCCATATCAATTTTCCAATTGCACTATGCAAAATTTTTGAGAGGTTTCATAAATATAATGTCAAATTCAATCCTAACAAGTGTGTTTTTGGTGTTAATTCAAGGAAATTTCTAGGCTTCATTATCTCTTATAGGGACATTGAAGTCAATCCTAAAAAAATATAAGCCATTATATAGATGCCACCACTTTTCAATTTAAAGAAGCTCTATAGTTTGTAGAACAATATTCATTCTATTAGATGCTTCATTTCTCAGTTGGCTAAAAAATTCCATCCATTTACACATTACTGAAGAAAGGTGTCACATTTCATTAGGATGATTAATTCTATAAATAGTTTCAACACCTAAATTAATATCTTTCCAATCCACCTATTTTGTTACCATCAATGCCAGGAAAAGTCATTCTTATTATACCTATCTACCACAGACAAAACTTTGGGGGAACTTTTACCTTTACATGATGACAATGGAAAATAACATTTTGTATACTATCTCAACCATACACTAGTTTCATATGAACTCAATTATACACCCATTGACAAATCTTGTTTAGTTATGGTCTTTGTAGCATAGAAATTATGGCATTACATGATAAACAACAAGACCATAGTTATTTCCAAAGTAGATCATCTCAAGTATCTACTATACAAAACATATTTATAAAGCTATATGGGCAAATTTATCATGTTTATGAGTGAGTTCAAGATAAACTATGTCAACCAAAAAACTATCAAGGGATAAGTTCTTGTAGATTAGCTTTTTAAAACTCCCTTTGCAAATACCAAACCACTAACTTTTCAATTCCAAGATGATTCCATTATGACCATCATTAAAACACCTCTTAAGGAGTAGCACTAGAAGCTATATTTTTATGGGTCATTCACCTCACATAGATCAGGGGTAGACCTATTATTTATTACACCATAGGGGGATCTTATCCATAAATCATTTTGTATTAGCTATCCTTGTACTAAAAACATGGCCAAATATGAAGCTCTCATTGTATGACTTCACTAGGTAGTAGAATGGAATATTTAACATCTCAGGGTTTATGGTGATTTTTATTTAATCATCAATCAAGTCACAAACTACTTTCAGACCAAATATGACAAGATGGTACCATACAAGGCCATGGTTAACACTCTCAAAGAGTAGATTATTGACATATAGTTTGAACATATACCAAGGGCCAATAACAAAAGAGTAGATGCCATGGCCACCATTGGCTCTTTGATCCATCATACCACCAAGGAAAAATAATATCAATTCCTTGTTGAAAATCTTCTAGTGCCTACTCATGAACCTTCAACTATCACAATGATATGTGATATTTTTGGTCCCACCTTCATGTGGTATTTAGAACTTTTTACCTACCTTCATGGCCATATTATGCCACCAAACCTATCATGTAAATAATCAAATACCTATACACACCAAGCCACACATTATACCTTACTTGGACCAACCCTTACTATTGTAGCTTTGATGGAACTTTGCTTTCTTATTTGAATTTGGTAGAATTAACATTAGTGTTATGTGAAGTTCATGAAGGATTATGTGGATCCCACATAAGTGTGGCCATTCTAGCCAAAAAAATCCTATGTAATAGTTATTATTGGCCAACTATGGATGTATATGTAGTTACATATGTTAAAAAGTGTGATAAATGTCAAAGGCATGCCATTTTGATTCATGTACTAGCTAAAAATTAAAATCAATGCTCACACCATGGTTGTTTACCACCTAGGGAATCAATCTAATTTGGAAGATTAACCCAACCTCATCTTATGGCCATAAACATATCCTTACCTCTACCAAATATTTCACTAAGTGGGTTAAATCTATACTCCTCACTTACATGACTAAAAAACAAATCTACAAATATATATTAAATCATCTTATCTACTGTTATGGTATCCCATCTAACATTCTATCTAATAATGGTGGATCATTTAAAAATAAGATGTCAAAACACTATGTGTTTATTATAACATTACTCAACATTTTTATATGGCATATTACGCACAAGGTAATGACCAAGCCAAAGCATCCAATAAAACCATTATCAACATCCTTAAAAATATTTTCAATGATGTTGGCCACAATTGGCACCTTCAAATATTTTGTGCCCTCTAGGAATACCACACTAATTACCATACCCTAACATAATCCACTCCATATTCCTTAGTTTATAGCACTAAGGCTGTCATTCCCATTGAGGTCAAGTTACCTTCTCTACATATCTCATTAAAACACATCTTATACGATGAAAATTACCAAGTAACTTGCCTATAAAATCTCGAGTTACTTGATGAAAAATGCATGAATGTTGTCAACAACATTAAATCATACCAAAATAGACTATGTGGCCACTATAAATGGTAGGTCAAACATAGAGAGTTCAGGTTTGGGTAATTTGTTCTCAAAGAAAACCAATATGATACCAAGGTCAAGTAGAAGCAAAATTAAAATTTAAAACTAATTAGATAGGCCCATATACCATTGTTTCAAACCGTGGCTCTAGATCATACATGATCGCTACACTAGATGGAGATGAACTTGATGAGATAATAAACATCATTCACCTCAATTGTTACTTCACTTGAGAGACCTGAAGTATTGCTTATGAGGCCCATTTTCATTTTACCATAATATCGATATTATTCTTTATACCTTACCTATACCACTCTACCATACATTTCCTATTTACCAAGTTATTTTTACCCTCCCTTCTCAACCCCTTTAACCTTGGTTCCATTCCATTGGTTCTTAAGGCACCTTTATTGAAAGGGTTTATATTAATTTTTAGTAGTTGATTCAATATTCTAAATAAAGGCCATATTTTAGACTAGTATGATAGTGGTTTGGTAGTTACATTCTTCATTTCTTGTTTAATTTCATTTTAATTGTTCCTAATTATAACCACCTTTAGATAAATTAGTGTCTCACATCAAACTACTAATTATAACTACCTTTGGGAAAATTAGTATCATTGACCTATGCCATTATTTCCTGATTCTAATCGCATATGGGAAAATTAGGAACAACACCTTTATCATGCTTTGAAGTCCCACCTTATCATTCTAATGACATACTATGTCATTTTCCTAATTTGAGAACTTAAGGCCACTTTTTTAGATTCATCCTCTGTAAGGTAGAACTACAGTTACTTCAGGTCTCATTCTAGGACTATGTAAGTAGCATTCAATTCATGTTGAGATTAGTTTAGTCACCCTTTGCTATGCTCTCACCATTTTGTGAGCAATTTAAAGTTTGAATGCTCTCACCATTTTATTATTTGGGCCATTTATTATCTCAATATTATTGATCAAGTTGACATATATATAAAATTCTAAAAACATTTGAAAATAATCTATAAAATCCTAAAAATCACCAAATCAACCACCTCTTTGCCTTAAGCATTTTGGGAACCCTAGATATTTCATAAGAACCTACTTATAATTTAGTTTCCCCATATTTATTGGCTCCTAAACCTTATGTTCTTTCCATTTTGTGAGTTTTCATATTGCACATTATGTATTCAACTTTGATACATTAATGATAGCTAGGATTCCTCTCATACTCTCACTATTTTGTGAGACGTTTTCCATATTAATCTACATCATCATTCATTTTTTTATTTATCATCATTTTTCTCTATCTCATATCCTAGGAGAACTAAATTTGACCTAAAGTTTATGTTGGATCTAGCATCCATGAAATTATGTAGGCAACATCCACTTGCCTAGTGCATCTGGAGTTAGCTCAACCACCCCTTCCTTTCTTTCTATTCCCAAATTTTTATGTGTCATTATCTCATATAGCCTAGGGTAATTGCCTATTATTTTTGTTTGTGTCATGTTTTTTGCACTAACATTGTAATTAACCATTAAATGTGTTAATTTCATGTTCTCTTGGTTATTTTTTTCACTTTTTATTTATTGGTGTTCATGTTCTCTTGGTTATTTTATTAACTATTTATTTTTTCATGTTCATGCATTTCTATTTGTTTGTTTGTTTTCCTATTTGTTTGCTTTTGTTGTTGTGCCTTGACTTAGTATATTTGCATTCATTGGGTGATTCCTTGCACATTATACTTAAGTATATCCATATTCATACATCAACATTGTCATCATGGTTTTTATCATTGGTGTATTATTTTCATTTATTTATTGGATTATGTATAAGTCCTTATGCATATTTAGGCTAAGTTATTATGGTGTTTTATATCTTGATGCCTACTATCATATACTAAAACATAAATTAGCTTGGGAAATCTTACAAGTAAGGAAACTATGGTACTTTTCCTTGCCACCTAAAAACTTCCCAATCTACCTTCATATTTCTTACATACATAGTAATTAAATCATGAAATAATTTTAATCCTTGCTAGTTATGACTACATCTCCATATTATTAGGTTTTGCAAATTCATCTTTATTCTCTATACTAAATTACTCTTACTCCATGAGTATAGATTCAATATGTTATCCACCTTTTCCAATTTACCACATTACTACCATCATCATACCAATAATTATAACCACCTTTGGGTAAATCATTATGTATCATCCCACCCATAGAGTTAGTGATTATAACCACCTATGAGAAAATCATTGTGTTTCAACCTATTTTAGATGTTAATGATTATACCTACCTTTGTGAAAATCCTTATCATTCTCTGCCCAACTAGAGCAATTTTTCATTGTGATGATTATAACCACCTTTGGGAAAATCATTATCTCTATCCACCTATCTAGGGCATGTTTTTATCCTACTAATGATTATAACTACCTATGGGTAAATCATTATTTTTATTTTAATAATTATAACCACATTTGGTCAAATCATTCTCTTGTTACCGTTATATTTTGGCTAATGATTATAAACACCTTTGGGAAAATAATTATCTTTTTACCTTGTTATGTCAATGATTATAACCACATTTAGGTAAATCATCATGTTTATATTCCCAATTGGGGTAGCTTACTATGTCACTGATTATAACCACCTTTAGGAAAATCAATCTTTTCCACCAACTTTTAACTTTTGGTCCCATCATTTTCCTTCTTTTGAGGGACTAATTACCAACCTTTTGTATCAATTATTCCCTTGAGGGGGAATTCAGATCTCATCAATTGCCATTAGATAATTAGGCATATATGAAATTTTAATTATTTGAGAAGACATTAATGTGCTTATATCTTGAAATGCCTTCCCAAAGAGGGGAAAACTATAGACACCCAATTCTGGCCATAGCTAGATTTTGACCAGACTTCAGAATGATTCCTATCAACTATTGCAAATTAAGCCTAGGAATCACTAAATGTCCCAAATTTAGATGTTTATCATTCATCAAATCTCAAAATTGTGTTGAGGCATCCCTATTTTGGATACTAGCCCATATACAATAATAACCTCTCATGGATTCATCCCTAATAACCTTATGGCATAATAATTAGCAATCTGGCCTATGGACCTATTAAGTGGGGCACTTGAATAAATTTTGAAAGAGTAAAAATGCTAATCAAAATTAATTATTTAATTAAACAAGATTAAATTATTAGTTGAATTATCCATTTATAACTAATTAATATCTAAAATGGGAATTCTAAAAATAAATATATCAAACCTTTTCATCATTGCCTTTATGAGTTGTCAACCTCTTTAAAAATAACTTAAAATATCTAATTGGAGAGCCATGCCTAGTAATTAAAAATCATAATTACATGATATTTTTTAATTCAACTAGAGTTAGTCTCAACTCACCTAGGGTTAGTTTGAACCCATTCCTTGTTTAAACTCAACCTTAACTCACCATGGGTGAGAGTTAATTTTTGAGGCTATAAATACAAGGCCATACCCCTTCATTTCTAAGCTCAAATATTGTAGAGTTATTATGTAGTATTTCCTCTATAAGCCTCATGCAAGTAATATTACCATGCCGAAATATTAAGCCAAGAAATCAAAGCCAATGTTCCAAGGAGAGAAAGATCCAAGCAAGATTCATTGTTAAAGACTTATTGATGCATAAGCTGATCAATCCATTCAACAAGTTATTTAGAGCTCCTAAGAAGGTAAAAGAGTGTATTATTTTATGTTTTAGTTGTGTTTTCATATAATTTATTATTACATATGCACTTCCTAGTGTCTAGAATAGAGGTGTTAGGATTTTAGTGTGTTTATTTGAGTTTTATTTCTTGGACTAACACAAGACTAACCTCCCCTTTACATATTCATTGTCCACAGGTGGGTGGGTGGGTTTGTGGGTGTGTATTTGTGTTTCTATGTGTGTTTGTGTGTATGTATATATGTATGTATTCATACATGCATGCATTCATGTATGTATGTATGTATGTATATATGTGTATAAATATATGTATGTATGTCTATATGTGTGTATCTATATATATGTATGTATGTATGTATAAATGTGTGTGTACTATTGAATATTTCATAATATATCATTCAGAAAGGTAAAAGAGAGAATGATCCATAGATAAAATAATAATTGATGCTATTGATAAGGGAAGTAAATTATGTTTCATTATATCCTAATCATCAAATTTTAGCCTCAGACAAAGATTCCATGCATGGTTATGTCAACAAAAAAATAAGGAGATAGGACAATCCATTCATCAAAGTCATATTTACAAGCTCTTTTTTCCCTACATATCATCCAACCAACACTTTATAATTGGACAAGTTATTAAAAAGTGGACATAAGCAACATCTTACCTAACAAGCAAGATGTCCAATATAAAAATGAAACAAAGAGTTTTTTTTACAATGCTTAAAGGTAAGGATCAAGTGACTTATTTGAATACCAAGAAAATGTTTGATTCACTAGGTAATTCAAAATAATGATAGAAGAATCATTTCTAAGCATAAAAAATAATATAAAACATCATCTAGCCTATGGCATGCCCTCTATATAAGGTTTCAAAATCTTCTAGTGGGTAAACAAAATAAAATAAATATATACACTTCATCCCAAAACTTAGATAGAAGGAAAAATTTGTTACAATAATTAATCCTAGCTATTTTATAATAAATGTCTCAAGGTATTATTAACCTTTGATTGACATAGGTTAGTTACTTGGGTTATTTCCTAAGTGTGATTATTTGTGTTGTGAGTCATAATCCCCTATAGATTAGGATATTTAATCTCACTTCTTATAATATAAATAAGCACCTTAAATAGTGCTTATTTTAATTTAGTTAATGCAATTCCATTCTAGATTTTATTTGGTACTAGAGAAAGAAATCTTAAGGATTCTTTTCAAAGAATTGGAGATTTAGTAGAGATCAAGAGCAAGATTTATGTGATCCTTGGATGCATCACACTGCTCTAATTTCATCCATCCCAAGCTGAAATGCTACTAGAATTTTGGTCAATTCTACAGAAGAAAAAATTCTAAGTTTTTGAAAGCTTTATTTGACTTAATTTTGTCATGTTATTTAATATATGGTATTTGAGGGTTTAAAAATATTTATTTTCTATATATCTAGAATTTATATTAGATATTGATCAATTTTCATTGACAATATTAAAACTTTATATTTGCATCAACCCTTTATTTTATTTGAAATTTGTAAAGATATTCATATAACCATCCTAGATCTGGGATCTATTTAAAATCATGATAAAGTTTTGTTTTAAATATACAAAATACTTTAGATTTGTGTTCCCTTTTATCTTGGCATCATTTTTTATTGCTTTAAGAAGTGGCATTGATCTGTGGAGGTGAAGCGTAGATTGGAATGGTGTTAGGAGTGAAGTGTTGAAATACTTTATTCTTCCCTTTGCATCATCTATTTTAGATGAGATCTAAAAAGTAAAGGTTGCATTGAATTTTCACCTTGGCATTAGAAAATTAAAATAAAATCTATATATCTAGGTTAAATCTAATATCTGACATTCAAATGACACCATTTTAACCTATTATTTTATCCAATGACTTTCATTTGGCATCAACTTTTATAGCAATCAGATCACATGACAATCAAATCTTCTTTATTGACCAACATATTAGTGTTGACTTCTATAGAAAATATGACTAACATATTAACATCAACTTTTAAAATAAATTTGACCAATATATTAATCCTCCTAGCCATCATTCCATTCTTTCTTCCACTTGACATATTGGATCCCTCCTCAACATTGACCTACAACCACCTTTAGATCTGCACCTATGTCTAAGCATCTACTTGCAAACTAGAAGCATTGGCTTGCAAGGAAGAAGGGATGAAAGGTGTGTGGTAGAGGAGAAGGAGGAAAGAATATAGTGGCATTTTTTTAGATCTAAGAAAAAAACAAATAGTATTCACCTATCTCTTTTCAAAACTAGTTTTACCATTCATAATTATCTTTTTATAAGCTGTAATTGTTTGCTTAAAGAGGAAGTAAAACTCATTTTCATGCATCTTGAGGTAATTGGAAGGTCTAATTTTCACCTTTATTTACTTTTCTAAGTCTGTGGCATAATTTTGGTTTCAATGAGTGGTTTCATGAATATGTTCTTTTCTGATTTGGCCTTAAAAATCAATTTTTAATGTTTTTAATTGATTTGACCCATTTTTACAAGAAATCAAAATGCTTATAAATTTTGAATCATAACTCAAATTTGAGTTCCATTTTCTTCAAAAGTGTATATTTTTTTTATTTTTTATATATTGTTGTCACTAAATTATAAAAATACAATGGAAAAATTGTAACCTCTTTTTCTCCTTGAATGCATTTTCAGTTGAAATTAATGTCTTATTTTTCATTGCATTTTTAGACACATTTTTGGTAGAGTCTTTTATCCATTATGTACTTGTGTGTGATTTTTCATCTTTTTGTATGCATTTTTGCATTTTATTTGCATTTTGTAAATGCACATTTCATTTAGGTACTTAGCATCACACTTGTAATTTGTCATACACAACTTGTAAAATGTCTGGTTATAGACCACATCTTGTGCTCCCTGACACAAAATTGCTTCATGGTGATAATTATGCAGCATGGAAAACAAAAGTACAAACACGTCTTGAGTTTGAAGACATTTGGTCAGTAGTAGAAGGCACATAGGTTAGACATGCAATAGATGTTGATCAACAACAAAAAGTTGAAAAGGCTAATAAAAAGGCTAAGTTAATAATCATGTTTGGCATGTTATATGAGGTACAATATCATATCCATAGTGATAAAAATTCAAAATATGATTGGGATAAGCTTAAAATAGTATATGAAGATAAGAATCAAAATCAAATCATATATCTTCATAGCTAATTATATGAACTCAAGATCAAATCAAATGAAAAATAAGAAGCATTCCTTATAAGGATTACAAATTTGTGGGCTACACTTCAATTTTTGGGTAATTGATAAATGATTCTTTAGTCTCTGTAGTCCTTAGAGCACTACCCCCATATATAGGATCTTTATGACCAATTTGAATGTCATAGGACAAAAACCAACCTTTGAGGTTTTGTTAAATTTTTTACAACAAGAGGAAGCTATGCATAATTTAGAGGATGTAGGTGATGAGCATGCACTTGCATCAAATCAAAAGGGGAAAAAATCCATGAAAGGTCCAAAGCAATATCCAAAGTAGAGTAATAAAAAAAAATAACAAGGGAACAATTCATGTTATTATAAAGCATGTCAAATTTGTAAAAAATATGGACATGACTTAAAACATTGTTGGTACAACACATTTCAACAAAGCTCATCAAGTAAGAAGCCCTCTTTCAACAAATCACCACAAACAAAAAAGAAGCAACCACAACATCAAAATAGGTGGAAAAAGAATTCAAGCCTAAATAACATAGAAATGTTGTTGAATACAATGATTCTTCAAGTTATTAATATTGTTTATCTACTCAAATGCATGATATACCAATCATCAAAGTGTAGTTTGGTATGTTGTTTTAGGAGCAACTAGACATGTGACAAGGAGAAAAGACTAGTTTTATACCTTGAAAAAAACAAAATCAAAGGGAATGTTTTCACTTGGAGATGATACCTCATATATAGTACAAGGTAGTGGTGACATCAAACTTTAACTTGTAAATATAAATTTTAACATTTCAAATGTTCTATATATTCCAAGACTTACAAAAAATCTATTGTTTATTAATTAGCTACTTGACCACAACCTCATGGTTAAATTTGATCACCAAAATGGTTAAAAGTTTTTCCACGTCAAAGAAAATTTTAGGAATTTAAAAGTGATTTCCAAGGATTCCAACATTGGTAAAAATTTTCATCTTGATTTTGTTTAAAATGATCATCAAGCACTTGCGTCTAAAATTTATGGCACAGAAGATATGGTCACTTGAGTTATGGTTATTTGGTTTAATTAAGAAAACAAGATATGGTTATTGGCCATCCCAAAATAAATAAATATTTTGATATATGTACCAATTTCTTAGTAAGAAAACAAATAAGATCTCCCTTTGGAAATACTAAGTATCAGTCACTTGGTAAGTTGGAATTGGTGTACACCGATCTTTGTAGACATTTTACTCCCAGTCTCAAAGGGTAAAAATACTTTTATCTTTTTTTTATGATTAATCATGATAAATTTGGGTATATTTATTTAATATTAAGGATAAAACTTTTAAATTCTTCAAATAATTTAAATCCATAACTGAAAATGAAATTGGTACAAAAATTAAGACCCTCCACTTAGATTGTCGGGGGGATACACTAGTAAAGAATTCTCAGCCTATCTTAGTGTGAATGGAATTAGTTGATAATTGATAAATACATATTAACCTTAGAATAATGGAGTTTTATAATGATGTAGTAGATTCATTTTGGAAATGTTTCATAACATGGTTGAGGATGCAAAATTACCTAATACATATTGGGTAGAACACTATAGTCTACTTGTTGAACAAGTCACCCACTAAAGCTCTTGATGGAAACACACCACATGAATCTTAGGTAGGTAATAAACCAAAGGTAACTCACCTTCAATTTTTTATTTTCAAGGGATATATTCATGTTCCTAAGAAGAAAAGAAAGAAATTAGATAAGAAAATAAAAGAATGTATTTTTGTGGGATACAATGCACAATCAAAAGCATACATGATCTTTGATCCAAAAACAAATAAGGTACTAATAATCAAATATGTAGTGTTTGATGAAAATAATGGAATAAATCCACATTATACATATACAAATGATACAAGCAAAATTTCTATAATATTTTTAGATAGTGATGGTGAAAGTGAACATGATGATAGTCAAACAAGACCTCCATCACCACCACCTACAATTTAGCATATGCCCAAGTGGTATATAAGTACGAGACATGATGCTAACTCAAATGGAGTACTAGATACATCCAATTCAATATTTAGGACTCAAATCATGGCTTGAGAAGAGGTTAATATGACCCTTATGATCATTGTGCAAGAAATATATGATCCCTCTATAGTAACAGAAGCCCTATACTTTAAACCTTGGAAAGATGCCATGGATGCATAATATCAATCAATAATGAAGAATAACACTTATAATATTGTTTATCTTCCATTAGGGAATAATCCTATAGGATTTAAATGGGTCTTTAAGACCAAGTAAAAATCACATGGTAATATTGAGAAGTACAAGACAAGGCTTGTTGAAAAAGGGTATGCTCAGAAAGAAGGCATTGACTATGAGGAGACTTTTGGTCCCAAAACTAAGATAAAGACTATAAAAATGGTTTTTTATATGGATACATATTTTGGATGCAAATTACATCAAATGAATGTAAAAATTTCCTTTCTCAATAAAGATTTGAAATAGGAAGTATACATGACTCAACCTGAAGGATTTGTGGCACCTAATCAGGAACAAAAAGTGTGTAGGCTTATCAAGTCTCTCTATGGGATAAAATAGGATCCCCAAGCCTAGTACATCAAGATTGATGAGCTTATTATATAACATATATTCAATAATATTTCATATGATCCTAACCTTTACCCCAAACAACATGGGGGGGAGTTGTTATAGTGATTATTTATGTCAATGATCTAGTCATCATTGGTAGCACGGTGAAGATGAAAAATGAAACTAAGAATGATATCAAGTGATCATTTGACATGATATATCTTTTGATTATACACTATTATCTTCATTTGGAGGTATGGTAGAAGGAACATTACATTTTTGTTTCATAGATGAAGTATACCAATACATTACTCGATAAATTTAGGATGATGGAATATAAGCCTATTAAAACACCTATGTAGATAAGACTTTAGTTATCTCATATATATCCATCACCAAAAGTAAATACAACTCTCTATTAATAGTTAATTAGGAGTCTCATTTACTTGACATATACTAGGCTAGATATTAGCTATGATGTTAGCTATCTTTCTTCGTTCATGCAAGAACCAAAGGTGACACATTGGAAAGTAGTAAAGTGTGTATTAAGATACATAAAAGGTACATTTGAGTATGGAATAGAGTACAATAAGAATGATAAGTTCTTCTTGATAGGACACATGGATGTAGATCATGAAACTTCTATTGATGACAAGAAATCCACTTCTATATTTTTGTTCTTTCTAGGATCTAGTCTAATTTCATGGGGAAGTAATAAGAAGAATTATGTTTTTAGATCTTCCATAGAGGTATAATATCATGATATAGTAGGAGCTATCTATGAATCAATATGGATATGTTTTATTCTTTTAGGACTTGGAGTTCCATAGTCTCATCCTATAGTTATGAATTGTGACAATCATGGTATTCTAAATCTTGTTTGTAATATAGTTTTTCATGAGAGAACCAAGAACATAGAGGTTTAGATTAATTTCATATGCAAACATGTTCATCAACACAAGATACATCTCCAGTATTGCCCTACTCAAGATTAATGTGTATATGTATTCATGAAGTCACTTGCATGTGATAAGTTTGAGTCATTCATTAATTATCACTCTTCTTCTCTTCAAGATATGATCAATTAAGAGGGGGAATGCTAGAATAATTAATCCTATTTATTTTTTAATAAATGTCTCAATTTGTTATTAACCTTTCATTGACATAGGTTAGTTACTTGGGGTATTTCATAGGTGTGATTAGTTGTGTTGTGAGTCATAATCCACTACAGATTAGGAGATTTAATCTCACTTCTTATTGTATAAATAAGTACCTCTAGTAGTTCTATTAATTTATTTAATGCAATTCCATTTTGGCTTTAAAAATTAACAAATAAATATGATAAAGGTCCTAATGTAGAGAAATTAATAAGCATTCTTCCCAAAGAACAATATTCATTAATATAAATAACTAGTTTATATTGGAAGAAGATTTCACTTGCCTAAAACTACCAAGTTGGGCACCCTTCCTTGCTCTCTCTCCTTTAGCTTCCTTATTATCTCTTCACCTACTAATTACTCATCCAAATAATTAAAACATGGTTCAATACCTTGGTACATTACACATTTTAAAGGGTAGCATTGGATTTCAAGGGAAAGGTTTGGCTTCTATTAGCCTCCATAATTATTTTCGGCCACTCCTTCCCCAATATTGTACCACACAACCAAAATAAAAATTCCACTTATTTTTTAATTCATTGGTATGCAACAACATACGATTCACCTTACTAAGCCCTAATATCCTTATTTTTCTTTTTTTATTATTTTATATTTATTTATTTATTTGATAATTATTTTAAATAGATATGTAATTACTTTATTTTGAATATAAGTTCAAATAAGGGATTTTTAAAAACACATGATTATAAAGCTAACTTCTCCTTGGGGTGGTTATGTAAATAGTGGATTAAAATAATATTAAAACACATAGGTACCCAAAAAACTAATCCATCAAAGAATTATTACATTAAACATGTTCACATTCACATGGATGAAAATTGTTAGTACTCCATGCATGTCTAACATGTTGGCCTTGATCTCATCCCCCAGGTAGACAAGGTGAAGAGCTACTTAACACATATGTTGAAGAGCCACTAAAAATGTAGGATCTTCATAAAGATTATAATTTTTTTCAATTGGAGACAATCACTAGGGTAAAGTGTGATGCACACAAACTTAACAATAATTGGTTCCTTAGTAAGTGAAGATAAAGGTGTTATTATATCAATTTGTGTAGAGAAGACAAACTCCTAAGACTTGGTCACCCTTAACACACTAGATTTAAATCAATGGAAAAACACTAAACAAGATTAGGAAACTAAAATTTTCATCGTTAACACTATTGAAACAACATGGAACTAACTTAAACTATCTACATGTGGATTGGTACCTCCTTGCCATCCTTCAAGATAGCCAAAGGACCATGTTTAGTACATTCAATAAATACCTTGTCCAACTCAATATGACATTTTCAAGGAGGCACTACCATAAATTATATGGGTACTAAATAATATATGAAGTAATAGACATAATCAACTAGCATAAGAATGCCATACTAGTCCCTACATACATGTGTTAGCAAATGGCATGTATAATAACATATCAAATACAATATGTAAGATAAAAACATGAGTATAGGCATGTTTAAGATATATAAGATCAACAATAAATGTAAAATGATCATAAAATAATATTACATGTGTTAATCATGATCATATATAAGCAAGGTTCCCCCAACATAACATATCATGTTGGAAGAGGAAAGGTCCAACATCTGCATGTTTGAGATATCTTGGGTCTAATTTATGCATGTATCACATTCAAATACCCTTGAAAAATATTTTTGTATATAAATTATATGCTATCTATTAACATAAAATAAATAAAATATGGAAAAGCTATAAAACATGAGAAATGCTAAATATTTTAAGTATCTCTAATTTATTTAAATGTTTTTGTATTTTTTGAATATTTGATTATTTTAGAATTTTTGAATTTATTGGAATGTTTGGAAAGAGAGTGATAGATAATTATCTCATATAATGTATTCTCATAGGGTTCTCTATACTCTAAATGTGGTATAATAAACTATTCATATTACTAATGATTATGTATATGTGTCAAATCTGAATATGTAAAATATGTGATGATTTGTGTATGTCTCATGTGAATTTGTGGTTAGGAAGTAGTAATATAAGGTGTATGGGTTCATGTAACCCACTTTTTTATGCTTTTTAATTTCATCAATGTAATAATGGGTCTTGTTACCCATTTTAAAACATGGTGTTCTAATGTAGGTAAATGGCTAGGTTGTGGAGGTGTGAATGAGGATCTTAAAGAGTCCACTGTAAATATTTGATGAAAATATCTCTCAAGTATGATGCACCTATGAAATGGGATTTCATTTTTCTTACCATTTCATGCATGATGAACCTTAGTAGGTTTTATAATCAACTATTATGGAACAAACTTTGCCTATTATAAAGGATGTTCATATGGAATCCTAGAAACTATACCTTGTTAACATGAACATACTTAATACAAACATGAACTATTGAAGATATTATACATATATTATATATCCAAATATTTCCTAATAACATATCAAATAATTTCATATATGGTATAATTGAAAAAGGTTGTGGTCACGTGTTAGACTAACCTAAAGAGGTAAATAAATCTCACCAAAAACTTGTTTATCTTCCCATGAAATGATTTTATCATTTTAGTTTAGGGGAATAAATAATCATGTGTGTATCCTAGATGTGTTATTAATTTCATGGTACATACGTTCTCACTCACACCATTGTCAATCATAAAACTATGTATAGGTTGATGATAAATATATGCCCTGATAAATAAGAAATGAATATTTAAGTCATCATCTAAAATATCATTGTCATCAAATGAAATATAATGTCTCATAACCATAGTATTTATATCACATATAATTTTACTAATTATCCCATATAATGGATTCCAATAATGTGATATAGGAGGATGTGTATGATATGTCATTTTTACTTCTAGAGTTGTCTCAAAATGATCTTGCAATGGATTGTTGAATATATTTTATTTGTGATGTTAATTTGGTTGTGATCCTAAATATATGGGAGGTTCCTCAAAGGTAATTTTATCACTATCAATAAGGTTTTTTTTTGTGCTTTAGTTTATAAAACGTTTTCATAGAATGCCCTAAACATTAGTGATAGTCACAATAGGCATTGTAATCATATCCTTTTGGTAAAGGTCGACTCATATCAACCACCATAGGAATAATGTTCATAAACTAGTTTTCAAGTTATATAAATATTCTCTTTATTTGTCTAGACACTTTCATTAACACTATTATTTGAATCTATATGCAACTATCTTGTATGTAATGTTCATTCTATCAAGATGCAACCACTTAGGTATTTCTAGTTTTTTGTCACCTTTTATCTAAGGTATCTATATCTTGTGTATAGGCTTTGTATCACTATTTATAGCTCAAATATTATCTCTTCATCTTAATTTCGGTTACCTTTTTGAAAATGGGTTAGTGGGATCAAAGTGTGAATCTGACCTCAAAGATACCTTTGTTAATGAGCATTACTTATATAGCCAATATTCTAAGGATGACCTCAAACTTATGTAGTTCCGCCACTAGTTGTTAGTATGTGTGTGAATAATAGTTTATAATGATATATGCAAGTGCATATAATGATCTAGGATGTAACCTAAAAAATACTACTCATGGGATGTTATTTGAGTAATAGACCTATAGTATGACTTATCCTATGATTGATATGAAATACAAATAAATAGAGTAGAACACTTTAGTTGTGTGCTTTAAAATTTAGGAGTATGTCTAAGCTTGAAAGGTGATTAATTTTCATCCTAATGAATTGTCTTTGACTTGTATTTATACTATTTATTTTTAAATTATCCTCACATAAAGGTTAATGACATTTGAGGCTGACACTTACACATCAAAATATTTTCAAATTTGAGTGTTTTAGGGAAAGAGTTGTTGAGGTTTTATAACTGACAGTGAATGATATATACCATATTTTAGGCATTCTATGGTTACAGGTGATCTAGATAATTATAATAATCAATGTTGGACTAATAAATATTTAATTAGACCTAGTGAGTTTGCAAATGCAAGCCTTTTAGATACAAGGAAGGTTAAATTAAATGGTAGAGAATTGAGATATATTTATCAAGTGTACAAAATAAATTATCATATAAGTCTAGATTTAAGGATGTACAAGCTCTCAACAATGGAGAGGAAAAATATTTCCCTCTCCATTATTGAGAAACTTATTTAAACCATGGTTGGGAGCCCTCCAAACTATATAAAGGGGAATTTTTTTTCTCTTCATGGTTTTGAGGGATCCCAACCATGGAGAGGGAAAATTTTGAATTTATCATGGTTTGGAGGGATCCAAACCATGATAAGTTCAAATTTTTCCCTCTCCATGGTTGGGATCCCTCATAACCATGGATATGACAAAATTTTCCCTCTTCATAATTTAGAGTGATGTCAACCATGGTTTAAACCTTTTTGATATCATAATGGTCAGGAGGGATCTTAACCTTGGTGAGAATTTTGTTTTCCCTCTCCATAGTTTTTAGGGATCCCAACCATATTGAGAACTTTTTTCTCACCATGGTTGGAAGTCCTTTTCAACCATGAAAAGGATAAAATTTTCTTTATCTTTACCATGGTTGGGATACCTTCCAACCATAGAGATGGCTCCCAACCATGGTGAGAATTCTTTAATATCACCTTGGTTGGGAGACATCAAAACCATGGAGAAGGAAAATTTTTCTTTATCCTCTCCATGGTTTATACATCTCCCAACCATGGAGACAATAATATTTTATTTATCCTCTCAATGGTTTGGATACCTTCTAAACATGGTGAAATTTTCCTTTTTCTCATCATTATTAGTAGCCCTCATAACTATGGATATGACAAAGTAACATTTATTCTTTCCATTTTTCAGACCCCTTCCAAAAATCAATTCAAAACCTTACAAAGTCTCACATGAGGATATATTTTTAATACATGGGATTATGGATTGTTTAACAATCACTTCAAAATATTGTATAGTTATGTATGAAAGTATTTACTCAAAAAACATTAGTCTAATTGAGAATTTTTTTTAATGTAACCTTCACCTAATAAATAATATGTATATGAAGCAACTAATATCAAAAAATGTATCCCCATACAAGTTGAATTAATTAAGAATGATCAGGATAATTATGGATTAATTGATAATGCCTAGGATAATTATGGAGTAAAGTATTTTTACATTGAAAATGCTTATGATTACTACATTATTAGAGAGGATTTAATAGGCAAAATGTTGAAATATTATATAAATGCTTGAGAAAATTTTTGATATTCATCATGGAAGAAGGAAAAATCCAAGTTACTAAGAGTGGAATTTTAGTAGGTTTAAGATTAACTAGAATAACTGACACTAAATTTGGTATTTATGTCATTTTATTTAAGGGGTTTTTACAATATTATAATATTGACCTATGTGATAAATCACTATGTCGATGGTCAATCAGCTCTATAAAAATAAAATATGGAAATACACTAAGTATTCCATCAAAGATGCCTTGAGAAATGGAATATTGGAATTTTTTGAAGTTATAGATACTGAGAAACCTTGAATGAATTTAGATTACCTTGAATTTATAGATATATAGTTTTAAAAATGAAAAATAATAATGTTAATAGAGAGTGGTAACTAGTAGACTTTTGTTAGTTCAAAAAATAAGGATGATAGAAGAAAGTCCATGAAAAATAATCGTAACATAATGTTGTACAAATAATTTTAAAACATCAATTAGTCCTGATATAATAAGAACTCAAAAATATTTTTTCATGTTTGAAGATATAAAGACAAGTTATAGTCATGTCTATAGTGTATTTGATAATGAACGTTATCAAAAAGTGTGAAATAATGTCAAAATAAGATTCATTGACAAGAATTTGTGCCTTTAATCTTGGCTTGAAATAAATTGTCTTATTAAAAAAATTATTAATTAAGGAAAAATTATAAAGATGAAAAAGGGTTTCCCATCATGGTGTCAAAATTATTCTAAATCCGTAGCCAAATATAGTATCAACATTAAATATTAGATTTAATTTCATCAAAGATCATGCAATTGTGTCTCCTAACATGACATGTCTTTCAATTTATTTTTCACATGTTAATCTATGTCTACTTGCTTCAACATTGAACTAGACATGGATTCTTGAAAACATTAATAAATAACTTAATTACATGGTTCAAATTCAATATCACAACCACCTTTTTTTAAAATGTTGAATTTTGAATTTTCAAATGTGTAATTTTTAACGACAGATGACCATTCAAGATATGGATTTTGTTGGACATTAAAAAAATAATAAGGCATTTAGAAGGTTATCTCATGACCAAAAAATATTAGTTTATAATGAAATTCAATCCCACATCACTGATGTGGGTATTTCAAGAGTTTTTTATCAA
Organism: Torreya grandis; assembly: GCA_037957365.1. Classification (NCBI taxonomy): domain Eukaryota; kingdom Viridiplantae; phylum Streptophyta; class Pinopsida; order Cupressales; family Taxaceae; genus Torreya; species Torreya grandis. The sequence continues at coordinate 1,783,484 of JARHVA010001276.1, read as the reverse complement.
ACACATAGGAGATTTTCCACTTCTAATCCCAAATAATTTTTAATTATCATTCACGATAATTTTGATAGATAGAATACATTTATCCCCTGAATGGTAAACAATTCAAAATCAATTGGTGATAGGTTTGTTGAGGTATCTTTGGCAATAATAATTACACATGGATATACAACAAAGAGGGGTTTGGACACTATTTATTACCATTTGTTTAAGTGGGTCAAACCTTACTATGTATTTAAACAAATGTTTAAAATATTTAGAGACTAAACATGAAAATAAATAAGGATACATGCAATACACTCATGGGAGATCTAAGTGCCCTCTATGATGATTTGATAAATAATTAAATGTATCCTCCACGTAGAGGGTACTAGAATTATTTACCTTAGTCTAGTGAATTCAATAAGCTACCAATAATTTTAATAATTCAATTAAAAAATTGTACAGGTGATAACAAAAATATGTAAAATGTAGCAAGTAGTGGTTTTTATTTAATTCATATTAGTTTTTAGAATATGACATATATATTATTAGTTTTTTTTTTTTTTTTTTTAATCTCCCCATGGTAAAACACCCCTATACCATGGGCATGGGAGGGGGGAACTTGAAATACCTAAGGTTTGGTAAGTGTTTGACCATGGGAAGGCCATTTTTTTGCCTCTCCATGATTGAAATGGCTCCTGACTATGTGGGGCTAACAATTTTTAAAATTATTGTTTATAAAGAATGTTTTCAAATGATTAAACTTTGAGTTTTTTTATATTGTTTAATCATGTTCATGAATTTTTTTCTTCCATCAATGATTATAAATAACTTTGTGGTCTATTACCCCTCACTTCTAACATACATAGGTGTTTTCAAAGAGATTGAAATTAGATTCTTACTAGTATGTCATACTCATTAAGATATAGATGGCACATTTGGAAATTTAACTATAGATTTGAAGGGAAGAGATGTGTGGACTCTTTCACAAATGATGAACATATATAGAACATGTGATACTACAAGAATGTTTATGTCATATCTTATTAAAGAGGTGGTAGATTTCAAAGGATTCATAAAACCATATCAGCTCAAGCATAAATATGAGATATATGGTTTGACAAATTTTACTATTAAGACCATAGGATGGCTTCCCAATTTTGAGATTCAATCACATTTTTCATGATTATGAGTGGTTTGAATCCCTAGAATTATGGATGACTTTAGAGGATGGTAAACCTGATGTACCACATGGATCTCTAGATTCTATTATTTTTAATAATTTTAAGAAAATAGGGATTGAAAAAATACACAAGAGAAGGTCCAATATAAGATTTAAATTATGAATAATGTAGATTATTTGAGTGAGAACCAAAAATATTTGGAGAAAGGAATTGGTGTTAATGGCCATAATAATAAACTAAACATTGGTATGTTAAAGTTATCACTTGAAAAAATCATTTCAATGTTTAAGGAATCACATGTAGAGGGGTGTAACTTTTGGTCTAGTCTTGAAACAAATTATAGGGATGCCCATCATGCTTTAAAATAAAATATGTTTCCTACAAGGTATAATTACATAAGATAGTTTTGGATAAAAACTAATCAAAATTCTAATGTCCATCAAAATACAGAGACTACATTTGTGTAACAAGCTAAAAACTTTGAAGAGGATTAAAATCATTTGAAATTGAATAGTATATTGAACCTATAGGTAAAAATACAAATATTTCATTCAATCCCAAATTATATTTAAAGGAGATATGTGTTTGATACATCCTAATGACACTTCATGGATAGATTACATATTATGGATGTCGAATGCTAGAAGTGGGTTTCTTAAAGATAATTCAATCATGGTTGAATGATATGTTCCTAAGCATAAAATGAAACATAATATATATGAGCTATATATATAAATATTTTTTGAAAAAGACAAGGATACCTAAATCAACTGACAATGAAATTCCATTTGTTAAGTGTCAGAATATAGTGTATTCATGGAAGACAAAAATCAAAGATGACAAGGAAGTGATATTAAGTGTCATTTCATATTTTAAAGTGAATACAATATTACTGATATTACTACTTTTGACATTTAATTATTGATTTTACTACTTGTGGCATTAAATGTGTAACTTTTATGTATGTATAATATTTTCAATAATTATATTTTTAAATTTGAAGGTTTGCACAAGTAATTTTAATCATATATTATTTTTATGGAATTTCTGCTTGTGTTTTAGTCGTGTTTCAGTCATTATCCAAATGACCTCCATGGGTATATTTTTAAAAACAAATATTATTTTCACATTATCATTCAAAAGAACAATAATAAGAGCTAATAACTTTGTGATTATATACTTTTAAATTAAAAATGACACAAAATATAAAAATTATTGTAATATAAATCAATAAAAAATAAATATAGCAATCCATTAAATAACTAATATAATTAGTTTACTTAAATTAAATTAATTAATTAAAATTACTTTAATAATTGATTAATTAATTAGTTAGTTAGTTAATTAGTCAATAAAATAATAATATAATTAATTAACTAATTGTAATTAATTATTAAAATAGATTCAATTAATTCAATTCAATTATTTATTTATTTAATTGATTACTTTATTTAATTTATTATTATACAATTAATTAATTAAATATGGTAATCAGTTAAATAATTATTTAAATAATTTTAGTTAATTAATTTAATTTAATTATTCACTATATTTAATTATTTAATTTATTTTTATATTAAAGTAGTTAATTGATTAATTATTAAATTATTTTAACTAATTAATTAAATTAAATAGTTAGTAAATTAATTAATTAATTAATTAAAACCAATTAAATTTTTTATTGGTATTCATTTTTTATCAAAGTTATGAACCACTTTGAGACACAATCAAGGGTCTAGATCCCTAATTGATCATCTACCACATGTACTAGATATACCAACAATAGCCATAACCAGCCTGAGAAAACCAACAATGGCCACAACAAGCCTGAAAATACCAACAATGGCCATAACCATCCCAAGAATACCAATGAACAACCATGACTGACCAATAATACCAATAACAACCACATCTAGCCCAAGAATACCCATAATGACCACAAATAGCTAGAGAATACCAATAACAGCCACATCCATCCTCAGATACCTTAATGAGGTTTAAAACTATGTGGAACTTGAAACAACTGAGCCACTTTACCAACTCACCCATGTCTCATTGGTAATTATAAATATTTAATTAATCATGATATAAAATCTAAATAAATACAAATTAATAATAAATAATAATTAATGAGTATCATTTATTTATCATTAGTAAATAATTATAATAATTATTTAAAATGAGTTAGTTGATAAATTATTTAATTGGTTGATTATTTAATTAGTTTAATAATTAATTAACCAATCAATTGACTAAATAATTATTTAAATATAAATGAATAAGATGAAGTGCATCAAATAAAATTTAAAGGCTTTGGGTGGATGTGAAGCGTAGATAACAAGTATGGGACTCATGGAGGATAGATTCATTGGGGAAGTGGTACTGCCTAGTCCACTAAGGACAACAAATATTCCATCCAAAGAAAGGATTTTGAGCTTAGATGTCCATGGGCATTCTACTATCTCCACTACCCTAGCTAATTTTGAATCTTTGTTGTCCTATCAAATCCCTTTTGAGGTGAAAAGTTTTGTCTATGGTAAAATATTTAGTGGTTGAAGGTGAAATTATTTTTCTCATATTTGTGTTTCAATGGATTTGGCCAAACCCATTCCTCAATTTTTTCACATTAATTCACCAAAATCATTTTGGAAGAAGTCGATTGATTTGGAGATACTGCCTTTTCATTATTTCCATTATCACCAAGTGGGCCACATCAAAAATTCCAATCCCATTCTTTCTCCTTCAAATCAATTAAAGTGGATTTGTAAGCCCAAAATAAATTCATTGGGAATGAATAATTCTTATGGTGATAATTTTGTATCCATTAACAAGAATTCCTCTCCTTCCCCAATTGATCAGGACTTGAATCTTATTGTTTTCCTTGTGAGCCAAAATTTGGACCCTATTTAAACCTTACTCCCATGATCATGCATAAATAAAGTGAAAATATTGCTAAGGATTCCAATGATATTGTGGCTCTTATTAGAAATAGTATTGCCATATAATCAGAAAGAGTTCATGATAATCAAAATAATTTTTATGGGTACATTAATTATGCTTTGACTGAGGCTAGAGAAGATGTTGCTAACAAGAATAAGTTTTAAAACTTACATTATAATACTCACATCAATATAGCATCTAAGCATCATGTTAATAAGAATGAAATAAAGTCCTATGTGGATATTACCAATTGAATGGGTGTGGCAAAGAATGCTATCAATAGTACAATTTTCTTTATGTCAAGGATGGGGGAAATAAAACTCTCCATTCCCAATCTCTTATTTTATTTTTTCTATTCTAATAAGGGTTTGTATCACCCCTATCTTTTGATGCTTGGTTTGAGTATCCCTTGGATCACCCTCATTTTTAGATCTCCTTCTTTGCCCTAATAATATATTTATAATGGTAAAATCTAAGTCTTGGATTGAAATCTGTGAGTGTTGATTGGTGAGTCATTCTCTCTCTTGAATATGGTTAGCTTTAGTTGGTTGAAGAACAATGGTGGAAAGATGGAAGGTCATTGTTTTTGCATCCATGATGGTTGAGTAACAAAGGATAATTAGTGTTCTAGTTTATGTGAAGGTTGTCACTATTTGATGTTTTATCACCATGTGGGGGATTTTGATAAACTATGTAGTCAGGGATGATTTAGGTTTGTTTGCTCAGCCATTTCACTAGGTTTTTGCTTTTGTTTTGAAGGCCCATGGTTCATGATCTTTGGTGGCTTTCTTTTTAGGGTATTATTTTTTTCTCCTCCTTTGGGGTGGTTGATTCTTTTTTAGTTTATTAACTAAGTAGTTCCTTCTCTCTTTGGTAATTTTTTACCCTTCTCTTTCTACCCATTATGGATTTCCCCAAGTCTATCATTAATTTATTCTTTTACAGTTTAGGGCCTTTGCATAGTAATCTCTAGCAAAAAAATAAATAATTAGTTAATAAATTAGTTAATTAATTGATTAATTAATTAATTGGTTAATTAGTAAAAAATAAAATAGCCAATTAAATAATTTTAATTTATTTTAATCAATTTATTTTATTGATTACTATATTTAATTATTTAATTTATTATTATATCAAACTAGTCAGTTAATTAAGTGAGTTAATATGGTAATCATTTAAATAATTAAATATAGTAATAAATCAAATAATGTGACTTAATTTGATTAATTAAAATTAATTAGATTAAATTAGATTAATTAACATAATTGGTTACTATGTTTAATTATTTAATTGAATACTATATTTAATTAATTAATTAATTTTAATTAATTACTAAAATTATTTCAATAATTTTAATGAATTAATTTAATTAATTAATTAATCATGATATAAAATCTTAATAAATAAAAATTAATATAAAATTTTAATTAATGAGTCCCATTTATTTATCATGAGTTTCATTTATTTAACACGAGTCCAATTTATTTGAAATATTCTTACATATTGAAGAATCCCATTTATTTGAAATAATGTATAATTAGTAGATGGAAATTATTTAAATCCTCCAAAAGTCCAAAAAAATTTAAATGGTCCTTAAAATAGTAAATTTAGAACTATAACTATAAGTATAAAATAGTAAATTTAGAACTATAAGTGTCTATAAGTTGTGACTGAGAGTGAAGAAGATTAGAAACATCCAATTTGGGTCAGGACCAACTGCCATACTGACTTACACTGGTCAATCTTAAATTTTGCATAAAAATAGTAATTTAGGTCATGATAACTTATGACAACTTGAATTAGATATGTATGCATAGATTTTCCCTTTGAAAGTGTGCACATGACCTACAAATAGTTTTGTTTAGTTAAAACCCTAATAGGGATTACAACTATTGAAAATCATAAAATAGAAAAAGGTAGAGTGTAATTTAGTTGATATTACCACAATCAACCCCATTATGACTCAACATTTCCTATGTATAAAATACTCTAAAGAGGGAATTCAAGCCCATGTAGTTCTCTAACTTAGAGTGCTTTGTGTAATTATACTTCTTTGACTATATGAATGCATCTAAGGATGAATTGAATAATTAATCATGCTTTGATTTGGGTTGGATAAAATAGGATTTTTATTTTTCTACGGATTAATTTTAATGATTGGAATCATAATTAAGAGGAATAAGGAATATTTACTCAACTTTTAATAGTGTAAGTATGCCTTTATATTTAAATTTCAAAGTTTGCCTTTATATCAATCCAAAAGGGAAAACCATGCATTAGGATTCCTAAATACATGGATGACAAAGTAAGGGAGCATTTAATTTCAAATTTTTTCCATTAGAGGACCAAGGATAAAAACATCCCAGAGGGGTATAGAATGCCTGCCATTAATAACCCCTACATTATGTTTTTATCCTTTCAAAAAACATGAAACTTTTAGATCTGGATTTATTTAAACATTTATTAAAGGTGTTTTTATCTATTATAACATTTATGTAGGTTTAAAATAAAAATTTAGGATATAAATATGTCCATGTAAATGATTAAGATAACATGAAGTCAAATAATAGGTTTTCATTAAGTGCACAAGTTAATTAAAGTGAATTAGGGCCAAAACTAACATAATCAAGAATTCATGACCATTAAGTTAACAAAAATCCAAAAATATAATTGGTGATATAGAGAATAATTTATAATCAATACAAATTAGGACTTTGCATTATTTTTCACAATCCACACATGAGACACCAAGGATGTGGAAGGCAGAATATCAATAGGATTAAGCAGGTAATAAACCCATAGTCATTTACCTAATTCCAAATGGTAGGTAATAATTTCCTTTTATATAGTGTTTAACATGGTTTTATATTATAATGTTTATTATCTAGCTTCTAATAATAGATATTATATATAACCAAGTACAGAAGGTACTATGCCTTGGGATTCAACTTCATCTATTAGTGGTTATTAAGATGTCCACATGATTTAATGGGTATGAGGAGATCATGAAGTGAGGACCATGTGAATGGTGTTGGCCATGTAAATTAAATTACCTCAATATTTTTATATATAGTATTTGATATATTTTATTCACAATTTGGATAATCATCTTCCAGTTATGTAGACATGCATCACTATGCTCAATTATACGATGAAGGTATTTTCAACTAGTTAGTGGGATGTCCATAAATACATTAAAAATATTTGGTATGAAGTGTATAAAATTATCTATTTGACATTACACAATATATGCCAAAAAATTTGACCCTTTTTTATGAAATAAAATGTCCAAATATGCATGTACATGCATGTGTCAATGCATGGGAATCATAAAAAATTAAACTAAGATATTCGGTGCATGTTTTTAACAAACCTTAGCCCCTCAACCAAAATATTGGTATATGAAATTGTAACATATAAGAGAGAATAATACATGGCCCCAAATCCAATATGAGTTAATTTAGACCTTTATTTTTTAGGATGACAACCTGATGATGACATAAATTTGTAGAGATTGAAAATTTTCTTATGTCATGGGCAAGTTTAGGATATACCCTCTATGACTAAATTTAAATCATAATTTAAACATAATACAATTATTTAAATTTATATATGAAAGTTCCATAATAAGGAGGCTCAAAAGGGATTTATTTTAATTTTTTGCAATAGGATTTGGAATAGTGAATGTGGCTCTATTGACATGGGAAGCAAGTAGGACCTAGATCTAAAAGGATTGTTTGAATATGAAAGGAATATAAAGTTTCCAAAGAATAATAATATGGATAAGGCTAAATAATATCATATATTCAATCATAATATCATATAAAAAATAAGACAAAGGGAAGTGGTGGATTTTATAAAGGTTGAAAGAAATAAAATTTACCAAGAATCAATACCGAAAAAAATGAGAACATTGGTAAAGAGATAACACCAAAGAACACACCCATTGGGGATTATTGGACACATAAATATGTTTTATATGTTTTTAAATTGTTAAAATATTATGAATATGTTTTCCCTATTAATTTTGTATAAATAAATGGAATAGACTCTTCTTTGGGAGAGATGCATTATAAACTGAAGAGTACGCACAAATAAAAAATAAGTAACCTTATAGGCTGAACCCAAAAATGAAAATGAGATTAAAATGACAAATTTATTCTATGGTGGAGACTATATTATTTTATTTAGTTAAGAAGACATAATATGTTAGTCCCATTGTAGTGCAACCTAAGAAGATAGGGGAGATCAATTTTTTTTGGATAATATTGTACACTAAACAATGTTTTTATCAATGTTCCCTTTCATATTTCATTTACCAATGAGGTTCTTAAATCCATCATAGGGAATAAATTATAATCATTAACATACTTTTTTTAGTGGATATTACCAAATTCCCATTTTAGTTAAAAATTAAACATATACAAATTTCATAACACAATAGGGGTCATTTGTCTATAAGGTGATGCCATTTAGACTAAAAAATGCAACAATAATTTTCTCCAGATCAATTATTACTAAACTCAATGAGTTCACTCATGATTTTCTCAAAGTATATTGGATGGTTGGATATTTTTATCTTTATTAAAATAAAAACTATTGAATCTAAAATTAATGTATAAAGAAGTTATGCACTGTGTAATTCCTTGAATTTAAATAAATGTCTATTTGTCTCACCATTTGGTGTATTACTTGGACATGTGGTTTTTAGTGCAATATTTTAGTCGAACAAACAAAAATCACTATAATAGTGGGGATTGAGTTATTGACCAACCCATCATAAGTGTGATTATTTTTAAGTCATATTGTATATTATCACAATTTTAATTCATGGATATGCATCCATTTCAAAAATGTTGGAATAGTTGTTATGCAAGGATATTGAGTTTGAATGGACTCCCAAATGCCAAAAATCCTTCATATATTTAAATAAAAATTTAGTCATAGCACCAACTTTGGTTTTCCTAAACTGCAAAAAAAAATTCATGTTCATATTGTTGCATCTAGTTCAGTATTTAGAGGTGTACTAGAACAACCAAGAGGATAACTATACCACCTGATTCATTTCACAAGTCACAAGTTATCTATAACTAAGAAAAAACACACCATAATAGAGTGAGAAGTTGTGATTATGGTCTTTGCACTTCAAAATTGATAACATTATTTGTTAGCTACACCCTTTGATTTTTTCATAGATCACCGAGAATTATGATACTTGGTTGAAAAAATAATGTTTACAAGGATAATTAATGTGGCTAATGCTATTTTAATAATTATGATTTAAAATCAATGTAAATCTAAGAAAGGAAATTTTCAAACTAAACCATCATAGCCACATTTAATTGGGGTAAGAGCTATAAGGATTTCAAGATGAATATCCAAATTCACACCTATTCAAAGTAAGTGTGATTTATAAACAACTAAAATAAATCACAAACTTTATTCAAAATTGTATCCAAAACATTATGCAGAATTTGATAAGAAATAATTTTTCAAACATTCTTTATCTTTCATCATTATCAATGTATTCCTCTATAAGCTAGGCAAATAGTATGTTATTCATAGAGGTTCCATAGGTATTATAGGAATCACATCAAGGAGTTATGGGAGGACATTTTTCATGTGAATTGACTATGAGGAAGATATTACAAAGATATTTGTGTTGGCCAAAATTATTTCAGGATGTGCACAAGGTTGATGAACACTATGACATTTGATAACACATATGAAAACCAAATTAGATGGATGTAACTAATTTGAATCTATATATAGTTTCATAACCATTTTATTAATGTGTTAGGCATATTGACCCTATATTTAAGCAATCTAATGCTAGGCATATTATAATTGTGATATTTTTTTTCACTAAATGGGTCAAGATAGTTGCAACTCCAAGTTGTAGTGTACAGGATGATGTAAAAAAAATTGTATGTTAAATTAGTAAGTAATAGGGGCACATATGTTTTGAATAATACTATAAAAACATAAAGAGAATAATTCATGATTTTTCACCAAAAGAGTAAAATGTATCATCCTCAATAAAATTATTGAGTATAAGTGTCCAATAAGGTTATGGAAAATATGCTTAATAATATATGTAATGTAAAAAGAGATGAATAGTAATATCACATCCAAATAATATTATGGGCCTACAGAACAAATTGTATGCATATAAATTGATATGATCATTTCTAACTAGTCTATGAAATGGAAGTTATGATACAAATAAATTACCTTGTACTTAGCCTATGAATTACAATGATAAAATGGTTGGGTGAAAAATATTTATTATAAAAAACTCATTAGATCTAAGCTACATGAAAAAAATAAGGTTATTAGTGAATTTGAATTAGGGATTCATTAAATTAATTCAAAAATCATGACATGATTGTAACCTCTGATCCAAAGAGTTCTAATTGATAAGGCAAAAAAAATCCAATCCTCTTATGAATCATGTTGAAATTGAAGCTAAGGATATTACTAAGCTGCATATGACATACAATTCACATCCTCATCCTCCTTCTCCAAAATATGATCACCCATCAGATGGTATTATTAGTACACTTACAAGCACATATATGCAATGACCTATAATAACTTTTGATGAAAGTGAGATTGTGGCTTATAATCCTACTTATACATCATTATTTATTCAAGTATACATTTATTCACAAAATATGCATAGTGCCATGGTATATAATGGTTTAAAAAAACTTTTTTATAATGTCACTTCCTCATAATCTTGGATATATCCTTGAGAATTTAATAGAAATAATGAGGAAAGTCAAATGATTTTATGGTATGTAACAACACCCCTTTGGATGCATTTTATTACATATTAAGATGGGCCACACAATAATTCCTATGTTATTTATAATCTTATTAAGCACATGAGTATTTGACATCTCGTTATGATGCCCTTATATACATAAGCTTTATGTAGAAGCATCTATAGTACATAGATGTGTCAAATATATACATAGTAGTTAGGTGGTCATGATTTTGGGTGTTCCATAAGAGTATCATATTTAGCCAAGAACATTTCCTTCTCACCCCCAATACCATTATAGTTAGTTATTTAACCTATGTAGGATCATTATATATAAATATTTACTTTAACTATTCAAGCTCATCCTACATAATAAATTATACAACCTATAAAGGGTAATTCTATGAAAATATTTGAGAGGAAAGTAGTTGAATTTCCTAAACAACTAGCACTTCAATGTCCATTACATCAAAGGGTATTTCAAGACTCACAATAACTAGTATTTTATCCACATCTTAAACTAGTGTTATAAATAGTACAAGTGTTCTAAAATAAACACAATCACATGTTTATCCTATTGTCCCCCAAAAATATCACTCATTTTTGGGACAACATTTGAACTATTTTGGTCCTACAGACCAAAATTGTCTCCTCCCTTTTCAAAATTTGTCCTGGGCATTCAAATTCCTCATTTTTCAAGCTTATCAAAAATCTATGGACTATGCAGACTTGAATATATGGACTTTGCAGGCAAAGTTCAATCGACAAGCATCAGTAACAGGTTTAATGCATTTGGTTCAACAAGTTCAAAAGCTCTCAACACAACTGTGAAGTTCAATCAGTAAAGTTCATCACTTTGGTTCAATCAAATGGTTCAGTGCTTTGGTTCAAGGCTTAATTTGAACCATTGAACCAAAGCTTGGTTCAATAGTTGGTTCAATGTCTTTTTGTTCAAAGGTGGGTTCATTCAATTGGTTCATCAGCTTGAACCATCGACTTGAACCATTTTAGTTCAAAGCTTGGTTCATTGGCTTGGTTTAACGTTTGGTTCAACCAAGTGGTTCAATGCTTTGGTTCACTCACTTGGTTCAAACACTTTACTTCATTCACTTGGTTTAAATACTTGGTTCAAACAAAGGGTTCATTGTCTTGAACCATTTTGGTTCAACCAAGTGGTTCAATACTTTGGTTCAATCAAACAATTCAATCAAACGATTTAATAGTTGGTTCATCACCTTAGTTCATCAGCTCGGTTCAAAGGAGTGGTTCAACACAAAAATTCAAAGAATCCTTTTGAAGGACAAGTGCCCTTGTGAAGGGCACTTGGTCGACAAAAGTACCCTTCGGAAGGGTCATTTTCAAAGAAGGCCGCAAAGGTAAATTCTTTCAGAATTTTGTTTAAGGCAGGCAAGAAGCAATTCCTTTAGAATTTTTGTCTGAAGGAATTCCTTTGGACAAAAATTCCAAAGGAATTTAGGAAAGTAGTTACTGGTAGAAAGCTTGAATAAATTTCCAAAGAAGCAAAGACAAGTGATTGGAATAATTCTGCAGACTTTTTGTCTACAGGAAATTTCCGTAGACTTTTATTCGTGAGAAAATGCCCACAGAGAAAGCTCAGGTAAAATGCCCATGGAGAAAGACCAGGGAAAATGCCCATAGAAGAAAGCCCAGGGAAAATGCCCGTGGAAAAAAGCTTGAGAAAAATGCCTGTGGGAAAATGTCCGTGGAAACAGTCCATAGGAAAGCCATGAGAGACTGTCGAAGATAAAAGGCCACCGAAGGACCCCAAAGGGAAGGTAACCTTGTGGGGGACTCTTGACGGCCAACTTAAAGGACACTCCCCCAAAGCTAAAGGGTCACCTTCCCTTCAGGAGGATGCAGAATAGGAAAGCTAAAGAAGGACCAAGGGGTGACGCACCTGAAGACGTCAAATTCAAGACAGTGAACTAGCTATTGAAAATGTAGTGATGGGCACACGAACGTCAATTTTAAAGCTCATAAAATATTCATTGATCCTTGTAATCTAAAGACCTAAATGCATTCACAAGCTTTAAGGCTAAGACCAGTAGAAAGTGACTAAAGAATAGAACAACAAATTAAATCCAGGACCCAATTCAATTAACCAGAAAAGGAGGAATGATGAGGAAGGATCAGATTTCCAAGTGGACATTGAAAGATGCAAACTTACAATAGTGTGACTTGTTTCTTTGCATTGGGAAAATCAAATGGGTAGACACCCCTAATTTCTAGCTTGTCTTCCTAACAGTTTTCAATGCAACATGATGTGTTACTATTCCCGAGTCCTTCTTGAAGAGGCTATATAAGGGACTCTCTTTTATTGTAAATGGATCTCTTTTTGACAATTAGAATGAAACTCTACCTAAATTGAAAGGCATTACTAAGACTTTGAGCTCAAACTGTTAATCATATTTTGTTATTGGAATAAGAAAGCAAGTGACTTTTCAGCTTTGTGCTATGATATCTTTGTTGTTGGGGAAACTATTTTTATGTCTTTTTCCTTCATATATTTTCTGTTCCTTTAATTCAACAAGTAAAATTAGTGAAAGTAGTCAGGAAGGTGTCCTAAAGAGTCAATTGTGGAGAGACTTTTTAGCCCCCATAATTGCCTTTAGTGTGTTTTCTTTTCATTTTTGTGTAAAGGACTTTCGGATGACTTTGTGCCCTCATTGTCCTTCATATCTTGCTCTTGAGAAATTCAGGTGGAGACTTTATGTTGCATCTCAATTTTTTGGTTATTATGTCCTTGGTTACATTTTACTATTACTACTAGGAGTACTCTTGTGGCTGGCTAAATAGTACTTTTGAAAGAAGAGGAGCGTTGTTTGTCATTTCCCTTGAGTTCTTCCTTTGATCTGCACACATCATCTCTAAAAAAAGAGAGATGGATGGTTTGTCCTACCCTTGAGTATTATTTTCTATTTATATATATATATATATATATATATATATATATATATATAGCATATCCATAGGGAACCTCCCCTTGATGAGAGGAGAGATTAGTCCCTGTTTGATGTGGTAAACCTTTTAGATTGAAACATCACCTATGTCTTACCCATTATCATTATAACCCTTATCCATTATAGATTTTGGTTGCTCTATTACTTGTCTTACCCATTATCCATTTATAGCCTTACCATCTTCCTCCACCTCCATTATTTTATTTGGTCTACAAAACCAGAGCTACTGGGAAAGAGTGCAAAGTTTAAAGCCTCAAGCTTTAACTGAAGCAAGGTCAATTCTTTTCTATTTTTGTTTCATAATCTGGCAAATTCAAGGTATACATGAAGCCAAAGGTCTAAAGGTATCGTTGACCCTATATTCGAGTTGGTATAACAAAGTGATTTTGATCTGTTCCCTTCACATTCTTGTCTCCAACGAACCAAGATCTTTCCTCCTACTAAAGTCAAATCTCCATTGCCAAACGAAGTATCTACTTCTGTTGTTGATAAATCTTTGCCAATAATTACCCCTTTGAGATTTTTTATTCCTCCTTTTCATAATCCTATAATGGTAGTTCAAGGCCCCTAGGGTAATGCTTTTGGTCCTCTCAATCTTACTCCACCTCTACATGAGCTTCCACGTAGTTCAAGGAAGAATGTCCCCAAAGTCTATGGTGATGGGAAAGTTCATCCTGATGAACACATTGCAACCTTTAGCATAGCTTGTGGAGTAATCAGATAGAATTTGAAGATGTAACAGTCAGGCTTTTTGTGGAGACACTACAAGGTGCTGCTACAGATTGGTTTTATCATCTATAGGCTCAATCAGCGACTAATTGGAATAATCTCAAAGATAAGTTTGAAGCTATATTTAAGCCTATAGAAGATGCACATGCACTTTTGGCTCAACTTACACAGATGAATAAAGAGCCTTATGAGCCTATGAGAGACTTCATAGCCAAATTTGACAAACTGAGGAACAAAATTCCTATAATAGCTTGACCTACAGCTGAGAATCTCAAATGATTTTTCATTAATTCTCAGTTACTTGAAGTAAGTTTTCTCTTGAGATGTGTTGGTCAAATAGATCTTGCTATAGCTCAACATTTGGCCACTGAGGTAGAAGATGATCTCATCTTAGTAGGGAAGATAAGAAGAGATCCAAATAGAAATAGAGCTTCATCATCTTTTGAATATTCATCTACAAGCACCACATATCCAATGGTGCAAAAATTGGAAAATGAGTTGCTTGCTCTCAAAAAGTAAATGGCTCAAGGAATGTCTTTTGCTCCTTCATACAGAAGGACATTCCCAAATCAATCATATCAGGGTAATGCTGCCAGGAATCAAGGGCAACCAGGTCATCTTCCTCTCCCATAAGGGAAACTTGCCCTTAAAGCTCCTCTAACCAACTCAACAGTTGGATATTTGGAAATAGAACATGCTTTCTCTTTCCAACCTAAGTTTGAGCAAGAAAATGACGTTGATCTCTTCACGGAGGATCAAGAAGAATCAGCAGGCAACTCCCACATTGGTTTCCTAAACTACCAAGATGAAGCTAGAAGTAAAGGAGAAGCTATTGATGGATCATATGTAGTGTTTACCAGGTCTAAGAACCAATCAATCTATCAAGCTAATAAAGGGAAGACAGAGGAGAAACCTCAACTAGCAATTACAATTGCTAAGTGTGGAACTACTCTACCTTTTTAGTCAAAGGATCCAGTGATCACCCAAAATGTAAGTACATCAATTTCACCTTCACCTTCTACTTCAATCTCACAAAACAGCCCTCCTCCCATCCCTCCTAAAACTTAGAAAGTTGAAGTACCTTTCTTTGTACCTAGCTCAATTTAGCCATTTGACATAATCGATCATGTCAAAAAGACAAAAATACAAATGTCTGAATTTGAATATTTGCAAGCTAAACCTGATCAATTGGATAAGTTGGTCTAATGTGTCAAGAACCAAACCATCCCTATAAGACAAGAGGTTAAGAAAATAATTCATGATTCCCCAAAGAACATGCCCATTCCAAATAATCTTGTCATTACTCCTCCATCTGCCCCCTGGAAAATAGAACCTTTCTATGTTTCCCTGTTAATAAATGGTTATCAACTCAACAATTGCATCATTGATTTCAGGGCATCTGATAATGTCATGCTTGTTAAAGTAGCTGAGTCTCTAGGTCTCACACTAACCAAGACATTTGGGAGATGTTTCTCCATGGATAATAAGCAAGTACCATTACTGGGGCAAATTAAAGATGCCCAATTTGCATTGGTAGCCTTTCCAGACAAGAGAATCAAGATGACTGTCTTCGTGGCTGACATCCCAACATCCTATGGTATTTTGCTTGGACAAAAAAATTTCAAGGATGTAGGAGGAGAATTAATCATGGATCTATCGGAGGCAAGGATCCCTATCCAAGGCGTAATGAAGAGATTACTCCTTGAAAAGGAGGCAAAATACATGGTCACCCAAACATTAGACCCTACAACACAAATTTTGTTTGAGTCTTCAGGCAGGGGTAATTATTTCTTTACTACAAAGGATGTTCAAGTTTCTACAGATGAAAGTCTTGTAGCTAACAATCTAGGAATTGTTCCAAACAAGACTTCAAGAGAACTGGTAGGGCATAGTATAAGTAAGGAAGGATCTTCCATCTCTAATGAAGAGAAATCTAATAGGAGATCAACTTCTGATGATGCTTCGATCCTAAAATCTAATGGCAGTAAATTTTCCACCAATGATGGAGTTAGGACTATGTTGATATCTCCTCAAGGAGATATTCTTCCTTCATGCAATTTGCAAGTCAGTAACACCAATAACACAGCTAGATGCAAATCTCTATTGTTCAGATTGAAGATTGCTAAAGATGAAGAAATAAAACTCCTTCACATCAAAGGAGATGTTAAGCTGATAATTTTTCAGGAGTTTGATATGGACAATCCAATCATATGCTGGACTAAACTAGAAGAACAACTAATTATGGTAATGGACCACACTACTGAAAATCAAAATTAGGCAAAGGAACCCTTTGCCAAGAAAGTAAGGAGTTATGCCTTTCAAATTGAAGACCACATCCTACCATGGGGCAAGAAGAAGAAAGAGTCAATAGGAAGATGCAAAAAATTGGTTTCTTGATGGAGAGCTCCATTCACCCGTCACCATTTTTGGGGACAAAATGTCTTCTTGCTAGTTTACCAAGATGGTGCACTATTTTCACTATCTCTCAAGAAGCAGCATCTGAAATACTTCAATTCTTGAAGTATCAGATCATATCATCTGCACATATGTATATTTGTATAGTTTTTAATTCTATTTTGTTTTGTTTGTTTCCATTTTTGACGCCTTTCATTTTTGGGTAGTATGACTCCATAGCCCAATGGTACACGTGAAGACACTGGAGATTTTGGATTCTACTTCCTTAAATTCTTTTTGCAATTGATAGAAATTCCCCAACTAGAGCCAGCTGTTGTCCCCCAAAAATATCACTCATTTTTGGGACAACATTTGAGCTATTTTGGTCCTAAATACCAAAATTGTCTCTTCCCTTTTCAAAATTTGTCTTGGGCATTCAAATTCCTCATTTTTTAAGCTTCTCAAAAATATACAGACTCTGTAGGCTTAAATCTATGGACTCTGTAGGCAAAGTTCAATCAGAAAAGTTTATCACTTTGGTTCAATCAAATGGTTCAGTGCTTCAGTTCAAGGCTTCATTTGAACCATTGACCCAAATCTTGGTTTAATGATTGGTTTAACATCTTTTTGTTCAAAGGCAGGTTCATTCAATTGGTTCATCGGCTTGAACCATTGGCTTGAACCATTTTGGTTCAAAGCTTGGTTCATCGGCTTGGTTCAATGTTTGGTTCAACCAAGCAGATCAATGCCTTGGTTCACTCACTTTGTTCAAATGCTTTGCTTCATTTTCTTGGTTCAAAGACTTGGTTCAATCAAAGGGTTCATCGGCTTGAACCATTGGTTCAAACAAGCGGTTCAACTTTTGGTTCAACCAAGCGGTTCAATACTTTGTTTCAATCAAATGGTTCAATCAAATGGTTCAATAGTTGGTTCATCACCTTGGTTCATTAGCTTGGTTCAAAGGAGCGGTTCAATGCAAAAATTCAAATAATCCTCTCAAAGGATCAGTGACCTTGTAGAGGGCACTTGGTCAATAAAAGTACCCTTTAGAAGGGTCATTTTCAAAGAAGGCCGCAAAGGTAAATTCTTTCAAAATTTTGTTTAAGGCAGGCAAGAAGCAATTCCTTCAAACTTTTTGTCTAAAGGAATTCCTTTGGACAAAAAGTCTGAAGGAATTCAAGAAATTAGCTGTGGGCAGAAATCCCAAAGAAATTTCCAAAGAAGCAAAGACAAGTGATCGAAACAATTCTGTGGACTTTTTATTTGTGGGAAATTTCCACAGACTTTTTGTCTGTAGGAAAATGCCCGCAGAGAAAGCCCAGGGAAAATGCCTGTGGAGAAAGCCCAGGGAAAATGCCCATAGAAGAAAGACTAAGGAAAATTCTTGTGGAAGAAAGCTTGGGGAAAATGCTCATGGGAAAATGTTTGCATAAACAGTCTACAGGAAAGCCATGAGAAACTGCCAAAGATAAAAGGCCGCTGAAGGACCCCGAAGGGCAGGTGCCCTTGTGGGGGACTCTCGGTGGCCAAATTAAAGGACACTCCCCCAAAGCTAAAGGGTCACCTTCCCTTCAAGAGGATGAATAATATAAAATCTGAAGAAGGACCAAGGGGTGACGTGCTCAAAGACGTCAAATTCAAGACAATGAACTAGCCATTGAAAACGTAGTGACATGTGTGCGAACATCAATTTTAAAGCTCATAAAATAGCTGTTGATCCTTGTAATCTATAGACCTAAATACATTCACAGGCTTTAAGGCCAAGACTAGTAGAAAGTGACTAAAGAACAAAATAGCAAATTGAATTTAGGACCTGATTCAATTAACCAGAAAAGGAGGAACGATGAGGAAGGATCAGATCGCCAAGTGGACATTGAAAGATGCAAACTTTCAATAGTGTGACTTGTTTCTCTGCATTGAGAAAAGCAAATGGGTAGATGCCCCTAATTTCTAGCCTGTCTTCCTAACAGTTTTCAATGCAACATGATGTGTTACTGTTCTCAAGTCCTTTTTGAAGAGGCTATATAAGGGACTCTCTTTTATTGTAAATGGATCTCTTTTTGACAATTAGAATGAAACTCTACCCAAATTGAAAGGCATTACTGAGACTTTGAGCTCAGACTGTTAATCATATTTTGTTATTGGAATAAGAAAGCAAGTGACTTTTTAGACTTTGTGTTGTGATATCTTTGTTGTTGGGGAAACTATTCTTATGTCTTTTTCCTTGATATATTTTATGTTCCTTTAATTCAACAAGCAGAATTAGTGAAAGTAGTCAGGAAGGTGTCTTGAAGAGTCAACTATGGAGATACTTTGTGATCCCATAATTTCATTTAGTGTGTTTTCTTTTCATTTCTATGTAAAGGAATTTGGGATGACTTTATGCCCTCATTGTCCTTCGTATCTTACTCTTGAGCAATTCAGGTGGAGACTTTGTGTTGCATCTCAATTTGCTGGTTACTACATCCTTGGTTACATTTTGATGTTACTACCAGGAGTACTCTTGTGGCTGGCTGAATAGTACTTCTGAAAGAAGAGGATCACTGTCTATCATTTCCCTTGAGTTTTTCCTTTGATTCGCATGCATCATCTCTGAAAAAAGAGAGATGGATGGTTTGTCCTACCCTTGAGTATTATTTTCTATATATATATATATATATATATATATATATATATATATATATATATAGCATATCCATAGGGAACCTCCCCTTGATGAGAGGAGAGATTAGTCCCCTTTTGATGTGGTAAACCTACACATTTGGATGACCAATCTTCCTACTTTAGCTGATCAAACCTATTTTGTTTATCAGTACGTTGATCGAAAAAATATTCAACCAACATATCCTAATACACAATAGATTTAATATGATACTATGCTACCCAGATTAATCATACAAATCATCCTATGAGTCATGATTCAGATTTTGATATAGTTGTAGATGTGAAAACTAAATATTTATAGTATCTTAGTCTTGTGCATTTGATAAATATCAATCAAGGATCTGCCTTTCAATTCTAGACCTCCTTATTACAATAATTATTTTATTATCCATATCACTATGCTTAAATTCTTATCTCTTAACCCTATCCATATCATTCTGATGACTTGGGTCTCTTAGACTATAAAATAAGCAAAAAACCTAATAAACATCCTTCACTATCAATTTTAGATCCATATTAGTTTTTTAGTCTTCTAGACACTACCATTCATAGATGGACACTACCACTGATAGTAGTGTCCAAATCCTTATCTAGTGTCCATTTTATAAAATTCATCCAAATTTAAATGATTTGAAACCAATGGGCTAGCCTATTTGTCTTATTAAACCCTATCATAGGATATTTTCAAAAGGTGTGTTATAAATAAAATTATAAGAATTCTCATTTATCATATATAAAATATCAAGAAAACACTTATTAAATATAAATTAATCAATTTCAAAACCAAGTTAATCTACCCTATTCCTACCTATTTTCATATTAAGAATAGGAGTGGTCATATTAGAAGTTTGAATCATTCAAAGAGCATCTCATGAGTAATATTTAAATTTTAATCTAGATAATTACATGCATTTTCATAAAGTATATTTCACCCTTGCACACAAATTAGAGAAAATTACATATTTATGAGGGCCTCCTTAGAATATTGGCTATGTAAGCAGCACACATTGACAAAGGGGTCTTTGGGGTCAGCTCGACACTGTGTTCCCACTAACCCATTTATACCAAATTCATTCTAAGGGTGAATAAATAGGGTTTGATAAATTATCAAAGAGTGATATATCACATCCTAAATATATATACATCATCAAAAAGGTGACAAAAAACCTAGAACATAAAATTTGGTTGCATCTAGATCCAATCATTATTTTGTATTAGACACTACATCATAGTCAGTTACTAGCATTTCTAATAGTGTCCAAATCTAATGGTAGTGTCCATTGCTAAAGAATTATAATTTACAAAATTTGATGATTGATCTAGAATATTTATCATGCATATTTTAAATGTGTTTCCAATCCGTATCTCCCTATACATAGTAAACCCATCTAAGTATCATTTCTCTTTAATATTTTAATAAATTGAACATCTTTTAAATTTAGTACTTTCTATATTTAGCATATCTTAGTATTATAATTTAGAATATTCATTTATTTAAGTTTATAATTAATTGGCTTGCTATAGATTAGTTTATCACCCTTGTGCTTGAACTACTTATATATTCTTAACCCTATCCTATTATGCAAATCTTATCTTTCCCTAGGGTATTTATCTTTGTGAAGTTTTTCCTTGCTATTTTTTTACAAATATATTCTATTATTTGAATACAACCTAAGTGTATCCCTAGATTAGGTTGTGTTTTTGTTTAAAATTTGAATCTTCATATTGTTTCATTTAAGATGGATCAAACCAATGAAGTGTCAAATCATATGCCTAATGAAAGTGCTAATAGTGAAACTAAAAAAAATAATGAAGAGGTTATCATAGAATATTATTTTGATCATGAAAATAATGAATCTAAAGCAAACAATGAACATGAATAAATAGATTAATAGAAAGTACAAACTATTTCTATGTTTAGAGAGTGTATCCATCAAAACCCTAAATATATTTATGAGATTCTAAAAACCATATTGGAAACTAAAATAGCAAAAATCATAGATAAATAACTATGTGTATCTATTGATCATGTTATTAGAGTTATGGGGCATCCCCATATTCTTATTTCTCTCCCTTGACTACATCATCATTTCATACATATAATAGGGGCATGGGTTATGTTTTTACACCATTTTTCTCTTAAATAGATCCTATTATTTCTACATCTTCCATTGAAACCACTATAACTTTAACCAAATTTTTGATTTCAATGCTTATATCAACTCTAACCATGGGTACATACCCTTTGGTGACTTACCAAACTTATAACCTTAGTAATCAAAATGTATAAAATCTTGTACAAACTATAAAAATATTATAAGCTAAAGTTACTAACATTAATCAAAATTATATGAAATCATCTTATGTTATTGATTTTCAAGATGTGTAACATAATCCTCTTGCACCTGAAATATAGTTGCACTCTCTTCCAGCTAATTTTGTTTCACCCAAGTTCACATTTTATGATGGAAAAGGTGATCATGAATAACATCTCTGATAATTTTATGCATCATGTCTTGATTATGCCTCCATAGATAAAATTTTGACCAAATTATTTCTAAGTAGCCTAAAAGACTATGTTTTATGATGGTTCTATGATTTACCACTCTAATCGGAAAGAACATTAAAACCTCTATCTGATCAATTCCTATCATATTTATCTATCAAATCACTAAAAATATGTCATATGATGTAATTAAAAATATCAAAAAGGAACCAATGAAATTATTAATGAATATGTTTTGAGATATAAAAAAATGTTGGCCAAAATGACAAATCTATTGGCAGATAAAGAACTACAAAATATATTCAACAATAACATTTTTGCCCCATAACATGAGTCCATTATTTTTAAAAATTTCAAAGATTTTGATGACTTAGGTCATATTTTTTGAGATATTTAAGTGAAACTTATTTCCTTTGACAAACTTAAGTATGTAACAAACATATCAACTACATCTAATACCAAGTTTAATATCAAATAAAGCTACAAGTTCAAACCTATAGAACCTAAAAAAGAAACAACCAAAATAGTTAATGTAGCATCAAACAACCTAATAGACTCATATTATCCAATGCACCTAAGATAAAATTTATAGGATTAATTGAGTCTCTAACTTATATACTTCAATTTTTTATGGAATGTCATCTCATATCTCTCCCTCCTCCCATAAAGGTTGATATGAGTTAACCTCTACCCAAAGGATATGATGATAATGCATATTTTGACTATCACCAAGGCCCTAGTAAAATTTTAATAATATATGTTATAACATTAATAATAATATACAAGACCTCATTTATGACCAATATATTAAATTCAATGATCCTTTAAAGGATTCAAGTTCACAACATGGTGATCACCAAAATAAAAAAATATTTAATAATCCTTTGTAAGATCAATCTAAGAAATATCCAAAATTGTAGGTGGAATACCATGCACATCCTCCTTAATCAAATTATTTTCACCCATTATATGTAATTATTGGCACTTATACATGACAACATCTCATATGGCTCAGATAAATGCTAATACATTTGATGAAAGTAAAATAGTGAATGATAACTCAATTATTCATTCAATGTTTATTTGAGCATACCTTGATCATCAACCTACACTTATTTTTATTATCAATAATGGTTTTAGTGATAATGTGTATACCATGACACTACTTAAACATTTTGGATATACACATGATGATTTGTACCCTTCAACCAAAAAGGTTAGATCATTCGATGGGACATCACAACATGTTATTGATGAGATTAATTTACCTTTATATGTTGGTATAACATATGTGGTTACCACCTTTTAATTTATACCATATACAAGAGTATTTGATATGTTATTTAGATGATCATGGATACATAAACTCCATGCATTACCTTCCATAATGTATGGGTTTAGTAAATACATTCATACCTACATGGTAGTCATAATTCCCATAATTCCATATGAGCATCCACTTAAATAAGAGAAGGTTAATCCAAAATAATTAATTATCAAACTTACTAATGTTAATCCTCCATGAAAGGTTAAGAAATAGGTAATCCCATTTACTAGGTGATCGATACTTGAGAGGCCTTTACACCAGAGACACATAATGAATTCTATAGAATCTTCATCTACTCCTACAAATCATACTCAATTACTGAGAGTAACTAAACATTTTTTAATTATAGTTACTCAAAATAAACCATAGATCACTAAAATATGGGTTCCACAAACACATACTCATAATGTTTATTTATGACCCCAGAGTCCTATTATACATATGAAAGATACCAAAAATTCTACATATCCATATATGACACCTATGCATGCTCCTTGGTAGTACCACCAATTTCACCAAGTTTGTATATACATATGAGTATCCATTTAATGGGATAATAGGATAACATTTTCCTTTCAAATATAAAAAAATATAAAAAAAAATCAAATATGCAATATAATAAAAAAACATTCAAGTAATTTAAAAATGTAAAATATTCAACATTCCCATATTTTATTATCTCCTTGGCATATATGTTGTTTTATTTATGTTAGTAGATATCATATCATTTCATTCCTATATAGACATATATTTCATGCATCTTTGAGTGTGACATGGACATACTCAGACACATGATCTATATATTTCCATATGTTAGACCTCTCATCTACCTACATCATATAATACATTTGGGGCATCCACATTCTTTGATCATGATTGATACAAATTACATATCATTTATTTTCATTTATATATTATCGTGTTTGATATTATATGTTAAAACTTACACATGTCTACATCCATGCTCATATATTTCATAGTATCCTTGTTATGTTATACTACATAACATTTTTTGTTAACACATAACTGTAGGGACTAGTATAATATGCTTATGTCAATTTCTTATATTTCACCTATTTTTTACTTCCTTGAGTATATTCCATTTATTTCTATTGTCTTTCTTGTGGAACATTTTAATATGTTCCTTGACTTTTTTGTTGTGCCATTGTATGTTGATTAGAAATTTAAATATGTCATTATATGTTGATTGGATATTTGAATATGTAATTCTATGTATATTATACATTTAAATATGTCATCCATTTTAGTTGTGTGGTATTATAGCATGTCCCTTGTATGATATCTCCTTGGACCATTCATTTACATTACATTGAGTGATCTTGTGTGTGTACTTGTTTTTTTGTTTAGCTTGTACTGATACTCTCTAGATATTGTCATGATACATATCATGCATCTTAGGACCTGATATGATCACATAATGCAATCCTAATTGATATATATACTTTGACATATTATCCTTGAATGATACATGATTAAAACATAAATTATATATTTACCTTATCATCTTAAGGTGAGGTACCTACCAATTTCTATCTTCTTCACCTCGAAAGGGGGGCATGTCATAGAATCATGACCTCTACATTTTCTTATTATTTTTTAGAATTTAGTGGGGGCATGTAATAAAATGTGACCTATACACTTATACACTCACTTATTATCTCTAAAAATTTAGTGGGTAAATGTCATAAATACATGATCTCCACATTTTCACAAACTCTAGTTTTGTTTAATGATTTAGATATACACTTGGGTCAGAATCCTCTACATTACACTAATTTTGCATAAATTTAAAATAGATTTTTTTTATCTATGACACATTTAATCTAGTTCATACATATTATAGGTTCATATTCCATGCTATTGCACCAAAAATTTACCAATTTTACTACTCACAAAGATAAACCAATTACACCAAGATGTATTATTATCAAGTATTTTTTGATGAAATGGTTGGTTCATTTTATAGGTTGAAGTAATTAAATATTTCAACCTCACCATATTTATATATTGGAATGATTAAATCATCCAATATAAACATATTTATAGGATGAATTTATTAAAACACTCACCCTAATCAGATTATATATTCACACTTGAGTTGCAAAATTAAGATATAATGAGCTCAATGGTGATGTCACAACTCATCTTTTCCCAAGATTGGGAGAAAAATACCTTACAATATTCCTCTTAAAATATATATTTTTAATATTTAAACCTCTTATAGATATAATTATTCATAAGTAAGAACATCAAGAGGTAACATGGTTGCATTGACATATAGGTGCATTCCTTCCTTGCTCTTTTTTTTTCAAGCAATTCAATTATTTTAAATTTTATATTATATGCATTGATTTACATTGTAAAATTCTCTTGGTTATAAGTCATACACAAACAAAGCACTCAAAGTGGGATCAATCAAAGGAAAGGTGTGTTGTATACACCAAAGTATGCATTTATTTCATTTAACCTAGTAATTTCATCCTTATGCATTACTAGATTAAATGGGAGGGGGAATCTAGATACTAAAAGTGAATATTTATAACATTTTAGTATTATACATTAGAAAATAGCAATCAAAGCTGTATTCTTTAGTTCTAGACCTCCCTATTTCTGAAAGGCTCACATTCACCATATTACTTTACCTAAATTCTTATCTCTTAGTCTGATCCATACCAATCTAATTATCTAAGTATACTATACTATAAAAAAAAATTAAAAAATAACAAACATCCTTCACTATCAATTTTAGATCCATACTTACTTTCTAACCTTCTAGACACTACCAGCCATAGAGAGACCCTATCACTGAAGACAATCTATAGATCCTTATCTAGTGTCCATTTCTAAAAATTCATCCAAATTTAAAATGATTCAAAACATTTGGGTCAGTCTATTTATCTTATTTAACCCTCTCATGAGATATTTTCAAAAGGTGTAGCATAAATACAAGTATAAGCCTTCTCATTCATCATCTATAAAATACCAATAAAACACCTACTAAATTTAAATTAATTAAATGCAAAACCAAGTTATTCTTCCCTATTCATCCTTATTTTCATATTAATCATATGAGTAGTCATATTATAGTTCTGAAGCATTCAAATAGTATCCCATGAGATATATATGTCAAATTACAAGATAGGTCACTATATGCATCATCATATAGTATATTAAACCCTTATGCACAAAATTTCCCACACATAGGGGAGAATTACATAATTATAAGTCTCTCCTTTGATTATTGGCTATGTACATAGTGCCCATAGATAGAGGGGTATTTGGGGTCAGCTCAACACCATGATCCCACTAACCCATTCTTATCAAATTCTTTCCAAGGGCGAAGAAGGGTGAAGAACTAGGGTTTGATAAAATAGTGAAGAGTGATATCATGCATCCCATATATAAATAAATTATTATAAAGGTGATTTAAAACATAGAATAGTGAAAATGGTTATATCTAGATCCAATAATTATTTTGTATTAGACTCCTATGTTAGAATCAAACACTATTTTAGATGGTAGTGTCCAAATTTGAAGATAGTGTCTATGACTATAAAATTAAAATTTTTAGTATATGATGATTGATCTAAAATATTTATCTTGCATAATTTACACTTTTTTCTAATCCAAATTTACTTGTACATAATAATCCTAGCTAAGTATCATTTCTATTTAGTATTGTAATCAATTAAACATCTTTCAAATTCAATACTTTCTATATGTAGAATATCTTAGTATTATAATTTAAAATATTCATTTATATAAGTTTGTAATTAATTGGCCTTCTATATATTAGTTTATCACCTTTGTGTTTGAACTAGTATAATATTCTTGACCTTATCATACAAATTCTAAAATTTAGGGTTAAAAAATAGTTAGATTTGAAATTACTCACTTGTTAAAGGTGAAAATTCCCTTGTTTTATAAAATACCTATGCATGATCATCCCATTGGTGAGGTCAAGGTTATAATTTTAAATTTGTGAAAAATATTTCAAAAATATTAAAAAACTAATTTATTCAACAAATTAAAAAATTAAGACCTAAGCATGACATGTTTGCTATTTTTTATTTAACCCTAAATTATATTTAGATCATACTTGGGTAGATAAGGTTAAGAATATAGAAATGAAAATGCACAAGGGTAATGATCAGATCTACAGTAGGCTAATTCGTCAGATATAAACATATTTTGAATTTTTTAAACTAAGATAAGCTAAAAATAGTAAGTACAACTATGCTAGATATGTAAATGACAAAGAAGTAATGCAATTATATTATTTTGATGTTAATGTAGTTCTAGATCTAGAACAAAAAGTAATTAGATTGGAAGAAGATTTTAGAATAGTCATCAAATTCTAGACTGAGTGCCTCTAGAGCTGTGAACACTAGCATTGACCCTAAATGATTATGTCAATGTTATTATCCAAACTTGATGTAAGTGTCCTATATGTAATACTTGATAGAAAAGGATGCAGCCACCTAGATGCTTTTAGGTTTGACTTTACTTCACTTTGGTGCATCTAGATATGGGTTATGGACTATTACTCTGCATAAATTTATAAAACCCTAGTTCTTAATATTCATAGTGACCTTAGGGGGGAATGAGTTATTGGGCACAAAGTGTTGAGATGACCCTAAAGACCCCTTTATTAATGAGTGTTTCATACATATCAAATACTCTAAAAAGGGCCTTAGACTAATGTATTTCTCCCCTACGTGTTGGATTGTGTTTGAATCATGAAATATGTGCAAATAAAGTACAGTAGTGACCTAGATTATAACTTGGTAAATCAGGCCTTAGGCTACTCCCTTAATAATTAATATATATGTATGTATTTTACCTATGATTAATATGAAAATAGGAGAAAATAGGGAAGTTTTTCTTTATCAAGTGCTTGATTAAGTTATTTGATAAGTTACCTTAGGTCTTTTTAAGTGTATGCTAGGTTTTTTATGTGAGGAATAAAGAAGGGATGATATTGTATAATGTCAACACCTTTGGAGAAGTAACTAACATTAAATAACTTGGGATGACCATGAGGATACATTTTATTTGTAAATTAGATGACTTTAGGGAACTATACACTTGTGTCTACTCAGGATACTAGCATTGATGCATGTGTCTATCTCAGATGCTAGTGTATAGGGAGTAGAAAGGTAGGTACAAACTCAAAACTTACATAAGTGGAAGATAAGAAAGTTTTAATCATTTTGAGAAAGATATAAGGTTTAGGTCATCACTATAAGATTGGTCAGACTCAAAGATAGGCCAAGTGGCACAAGATAAATTAGATGAGATACTTAGAAGGTCCATAACTAAGAGGATTAGCCAAGGTCTACTTTTTCCAAGTGTATAAGACTGAAGTACTATATAATCCATAAAATAGTGTCTACATTCCCATTCCTTAATATAGTAATGAAATTTCTAGTTTAATATAAATGAATGTGTACCTGAGTGTGTATAACACACCTTGTCTTTGATTAAGTTTAAATTGAGTGATTTTTTGGTGACTATTCTATAACCAAGAGCATGTTACATCACATAATTAGTGCATATAATATAAAATTAAAAGTATTGATAATATTAAAATTGAAAGATAAAGGTTTAGGATTATACCTACATATAAATGTAACTACCTTACCTATTGGAAATTTAATTTGAAATATGTATCATTGTAAGGATATAAAATTGATATTATGATAAATTTGTGTGTGTGTGTGTGCACATGTGCATGTGTGTGTGTGTGGGGGGGGGGGGGGGGGAAATGCATATATATAATTATATAGAGAGATATTTTAAGATATAGGTCCCTAACCTTGGAGAAAAAGTGAGTTGCCACTTGGCAATTGAGATTATCTCAACTGTGCAACTTAATCATACTTGTAACTTGGTACACATGAGTGAACAAATAAAAATCATACTATCAAATTGGTAAGGTTGAAGGATAAAATCAATTCCAACCTAAAATATTGGAAACAATAATTGATAATAAGCTCAACCATACCAAAAGTGTACAAACTATTATAGTAGATTGGTTCAATAGAGCCCATAAAAGTACATCCTGGGTATCAATGTGTAAAAGTACATCTTAGTGGGTGATGATAGTACATGAGAGTGTTTTTAAATTTAAAACTAATTTTTATTTTGAAATATTAGGTGTATATTGTATAACATATGCACCTTAGATATGTCTTATGCTAAAACTATGTATAATAATGGTACCAATGTATAGAATTCTACCACAAGTGTGAATATGAATTATATAATTGTGTGTTTTAGCCAATTCAAAAACTATGTAAGTGTGGATAACATTATTCCAAATAATTCCCCCACTATTTATGAATAAATCTAAAAATTGGAATAAGTACCAATGTGGGGGACATATTTCCAAAACATGCCCCTAGTATAATCTAGAGATGTTGAATATTGAATAAGTGTGTTCAACATGCTTCTAAATCATGTCCCCACTGAATATGAAACTATGATTGTGTGGAATCCATGCCTATATGACATGCCCCCACTAAATCTGAAACAATAAATGTGTTGAATCCATGCCTATATGACATGCCTCGACTGAATCTTAAAACTATGAATGTGGTGAATCCATGCGTATATGGCATGCCCCCACTGAATGTAAAAACTATGCCAAATGTGAAAAACATGACTTTATGACATACCCCAATTGATATTCCCCCTTGAGGTGAATAAATAATAGAAAATTTTAGTTACCTCTCTTTAAAAGGATAAGATAGCTATATATTTTGTAAATGTAACCATGTAACATATATAATGACATGTATAGGTAAATGTAGCATTGAAGCACATAGATTAATATGATCACATGAAGGCCTAAGATAAATGATAAGGATCATGGTAATGTATAGATAGTAATAGTATAAGCTCAATAATAAAATTAACCACACACATAACATCACTAAAAATAAATCCAAAAGGCAATAGTCTAAGGAGACTATAAATAAGGGGCATGTTCAAATGTCATAAAAGTAAAGGGACATGACTTATTCCAATGTCCAAAAAATAAAAGATGACATATTCAAATGTCCATACAATAAATAATGACATATTCAAATGTTAAATAAAGCATACATAGGCATGAGAGACATAAACAAAAGAGCATATTTAAATACATGAATAATCAAGACAATAGCATAGCAATACACTCAAGGAAGTGCATATAGGAAAACAAAAAGCAACCAGAATAAACATATCATAGTATCCTATGATAAAATGTTTTAGAAAAAAATATCAAGGGCATAGCATATCAAGTATAATGTGTAATATATACTCATGGATACAGGCATGTGTAAGTATGTATATGAGTTCAAAGCATGATAATGTAGAGTGACCATAGAATGATATAACCTGTGAGTATCATGATCATAGAACTGGATGCTCCCAATGTTTATATGACGCGACTAGAGGAAAGGTCCAACATCTAAAATAGAAATAGATCATGTATCTATGTATGCTTGTATGACATTCTAATAGAAGCATGATACACATGTGTATGTAAGAGTAGCTTATATTCCATTCCTTAACATGGAACTAACACATGGATTCTAAGGAGCTAATAAAACATGTTTTATTCTAAAAATGATATTGTATTTTTTGAATGATTTTATTTTTTGGTATTTTTAGAATGTTTGAATGGGTCTAATCAAGGAATTCCCCATCATCAAAAGGTGTAGGAACACATAAATTTTTTCTCAAGATTTTTTTATATTAATTGAGAAGTGTTTTCATTGAATTCAATGTTGATGTCAAGGTTGATGTCATTGATACCAAGGTTCAATTGGTGAAGATACATAGTGAGTGGTCTTTGAGGTATGAGCTTGTGTGATTGATGTGACAAGGAATCCATGTGACAAGATGAATTTGAAGGAAAGAGAGAACTTGAAGGAAATTAATATCTCTTTTATTGGTTGATGTCAAGGTTGATTTCAAGGTTTAGGTTAACTTGAAGTTGTCAGTGTTGTCACAAAGAGGTATGATGGTCAAGTGAGCATTGAAGCATGGTTATAAAGATCTAGGTCTTCATGAGGTCATGAGAGAATGTTAATCATAAATTTATTATTGAATTGGTGTGATAATTATATCTTAAGAGTGTTCTTGTTTGATATAATTAAGGTAAGCATGTTTGAGTACTAGTTATTGAGTACAAGGTGTCTTGAGAAGCCTATTCTAGATCTTGTGAGAAGGTGTACATAGTGAATTTTGGTGAAGTAAGTAAGAATAATCTTGTGATATTTTATTTGGAATTATGTGATCATGAGATTAAAGTGTATATACTTTCATAATTATTTCAAGGTTAGTTGTCAAGTTTCAAGTGCTTAAGAATCCTAGTCATGGCGCTAGTCATCACATGTAAAGTCCTTGTGAGAAGGTATGAATATGGTGACTTGGTAATATGGGTGTACAAAGGCATGAGAAGTTTTATGAGTTTTCCTTATTATGTGATATTGGTGGAGAGTTTATGGAAAGAGGCATGAATTTCATTTTTAAGGCCTAATATGGTTTGCAAGTGAAGGCTTAAGCAAGTAAAGAGAGAGAGTGTGGCCTAATGAGGGGTCATGATTAGATTTAAATGTATTTGGCCTCATATAATAATAATCATAGGTGATGTATTTATTTTTAAGTATTTTTATGTAGTTTGAGGTCATAGTTTGAAGGACAAGGCATGAAAAGTTATTTTGAGGTCTCTCAAGTGCTTAGAATGAAGGTCTTTCAACCTGAGAAGGATTTTCTTATGCTCATTAGCTTGTAAAAAATTTTAATGGGATATTTATATATTCATGGTAGATTGGTAAGGTTCTTAAATCAAAATTATAGGCATTATTTTTTGGATTGAGGGGCTATGCTTTATGAATGATCATTAAAAATTGAAATAGGTTTAAACCCTCTTAGAACCCTAATAAAGCCCTGATGTTGAAGATATTGCTCAAAAGTTCATTGAATGGATTTTTATTCTTAATTAATATATTTTATATTCTATTTGACTCTCCCAAGTACCTCCAAGTGATATTTATTAGAGAGAGAAGAAATAAAATGTTGAGTTATAGGTTTATTTTTGAATAAGTTGTTATAGAAGTCAAAAGTTTCATTAGACATAGTAATGAAATGGATGGAGGAATAAGGTATAAAATAATTTTTTATGTCCATGAAATTTATGTATAGGTTATAATCCTATAGTTTTCTAAATTATCTATCCAAGTTAGCCAGTTGTTAATAGGCCTAATAGTGTAAACAGTGAAAAACCTAAGCAATAGTGAGAAGATGAATTGGAATGTGTTTTCATGATAGAAAGATGAAAAAAAGTACATGGAAATGTTATTTAATAATGGTATGTATTATTAATTCTTGGTATATATATTTTAAGTTAGGTATAGTGGTGAAAATGATGAAGCCAAAATGATTTGTCTGACTCAGTGAGGTTTATATATAGTGAAGTCAATAAATTAGTCTATAAGATCAATAGTTTCCATTATACTATATGATGCTTATGTTAGAATATTGTATGGATATGTCATATAATATTTTAAATGCATTAGGATTATTTGAATGTGTCTACTTGGGTGTTGTATTTCAAAGTCACCATGACTGCACTTTGAATAAAATTGGTGGTTCTAAGTGAGCAAGTTGCAGTCATGAGTTTGAGCATCTATGCCTTGATTTTAAGTATATAATACACATATTGATGTTTTTGATGAATTAAAATTAATTTTAATTCTTTTTAAAATCTTGAAAGTCAATGTAAGAGGTTGAAAATTTGAATCCAAAATGGCTTATCTATTTCAATCAAGACTATGAGACAAGGTCAATATATTGGTCTGCAAGACTAATATTTGATATTATAACTTATAGTTTTTGTGATTGATGTTGTTATGAAGATGTTATAAAATATTTTTAATGTATTTAAAATAACTTAAGTGTCCTCTTAGGTGTTTCATGTCAATTAGTTTCATGATTGGCTTTCGATACTCCTGGCAGTTATGAGTGAGCATACTAAAGAGATGAGTTTAAGCCTTTTTACCTTGAGTTGAAGTGTTTAAATCATATGGTGATGACCCTGAGGTCATAAAAAATCTATATATGAAATTTTTTGATCATTTTTAGTGTCTTAATTAGTTGGAGCTTCGGTATTGAAATGCATATTTTTAGTGTATATAGGCCTAATAGGACTGAGTACTAATGAAGGGGTTTTAGTAGTGATTTATTGTAAAAAATCTTGTTGAGCCTAGAATACATTAGTGGGAGTTTTTTTGAGTGATAAATGAAGTTTCCCTTCTATTTTTTTATTTTTAAAGTGTTCCAAGGAGATCAAATGGTAATGTGTACTAATGAAGGCCTAATTAAATTAGGTCTCCTTAAGGCCTAAAAGAAGGATATGGTCTATTTGACTTATGGCCAACCTAATGTAATTCTTGATTTTTAATTTTAGCATTTAATAAGTCATATTTTGTGTCAATTATAATTATTCAAGTGTGTGTGGCTGACTAAGAGGTGTATGAGCAAGAGGCTTGTATATACAAGGTAATTTGAGGCCTATTTGAGCAAGCTAAGTGTAATCAAATGAAATAGCACAGTGTTGATTAGAAGGAGGTATTGCAGACCATCATGAGTGAAAATTATGTGTAATTTAGATTTCATAGTGTGTATACATATGAATATCAAGGTCATATGGCCTAATCTATCTTGAAGAGACCTAGTTGAGTGAAGAAGACTAGAAGGTAGTTTGAGAGGGATAAGATTATGAAGAGATAAAGAAGGTGATCATCATATGTTTTTTTGAGAAACATATTGTTATGAAGGTTATCAAATCAATCAAGTCATTTATTTGGTGCTAAGTCATCTAGGGGGTTGGTTCCTCCTTACAAGTTGGTGATTTTTAAAGCCTAGTTAAGTGGGTGCTTGACTAGTTGGGGTTGGTGTTCCATGTGGAGTTGGTGCTTCACTAAAGATTGGTTTTTGTCTTATAAGATTGTAGTCCATTTTTAGATATTAGTGGTTTTTTTCCCCTTGAGGGTTTATCACATATGTAATGTTTTATCTTATTTCATGATCTTGTATGGTTGCATATGCTTTGCTAGATGTTCATATTTATATGAATGGTTCATGTATGCTTAAGTGGAATTGAATGAATGTTTTGAAGAAACTGATTCACCCCCCCTCCATCCCTCACCTCTTAGTGAT
Source organism: Torreya grandis (assembly GCA_037957365.1). Lineage (NCBI taxonomy): Eukaryota > Viridiplantae > Streptophyta > Pinopsida > Cupressales > Taxaceae > Torreya > Torreya grandis. The sequence continues at coordinate 1,748,776 of JARHVA010001276.1, read as the reverse complement.
TTTTCTTCCAATAATTGGTATCAAATCTTGGTCCTTTAGATCAGGCCTAATATCCTACATGAGATCTTAGAGGCAAGGATGGCTTGTAGTCAATTTCAAAGAGGTTTCTCTACCAGTAAGGTTCCATTTTTCAATGGGAGTAATTATGATTTTTTTATCATCAAAATGAGTACATATCTAATTTTAATTTTCCATGAAATATGGAAATCAATTATGGATAGATACACTCTACCTTTTATACCACCAATTGATGTAGTAGGCAAGAAGGAAAGTGAGAGCAATTCTAAGGCAATGAATGTCATTCTATGTGGCCTATCTAAGGTAGAGTTTGTGAAGGTGATGCAATATGAGTTAGCCAAGGTTATATGGGACAACTTGAAGACTATCTATGAAGGAGACACCAAGGTGAAGATGGATAAATTATAGACTCACATAAGGTACTTTGAAAGTCTAAATATGAAGGAAGATGATGAAGTGGTCAATGTCATTAGAGGATTAGGAGAAGAATTGAAATTATCTACAATTTATCAAAAGGTATTGATATCACTAACTCCTATGTTTGATTCTAAGGTGTCTATAGTAGAAGAGATGCAAGATTTGGACAAGCTGGAGATTGATGGTATTCATGGCATCTTGACTGCCTATGAGATGAGAACAAATGAAGGAAGACCTCCCAAGAAATAAGTAGCATTCAAAGCTGAAAATAAGTCAAAATACAAGAAGGTCAAGGATGAGGTATGTTCAAATATTAATGATGATGAATTGATAGCCATGTTTGCTAATAAATTAAGGTTTGGATTTGGTATGTATAAGGGTAAGTTACCTTTCAAATGTTTCAACTATGTTAATATTGGTCACTTTGCATCTAAGTTTCATAACAAGGATAATATTAAGCATGATGAACATCATGCTGATGATAATAAGGTCTATAAGCCTAAAAAAATTAAGAAATATTTTAGGAAGTAGGAAAGGGTCATTCAAGAACAATAGAAGTTTTTATACCAAAGAAGATAATAACTCATCTAATGTAAGTGACACAAGTACATCTAATAATGATGATGACAATAATGAACATGAGCATGACAACAATGATACCATATTAATGGCTATAGAAATAGACAGTAAGGGTTTCTCAAAAGGGAAAGGTCTTATGGATGATGAATAATTAGTGTTGACCAAATTTGACCTTTGGTCAAATTTGAGTCAATCCCTACATTTTTAAACTTTTAGAAGTTTATTCATGTCCTATAATGGGTTTCATATTGTTCTATATGTTTACTTATCCCTAACCTAACCTTGGTTCAAGTCTAGCCCTTTGTACTAGTCAAGTCAATGAAATTCAACCCTAGTCAAATAGGGTCAAACCTGGTCAAAGGCATAAATTATGTTGGATTGGTCCTAATTTAGTTTTGAATATGATTTAGTATCTCTCTATGTCATTTAATAATTCTTACCATGTTAAATATGTCAAAAATGCCTTGTGGGGCCACCTTTTAACTAAAAAATAGGACTTGTACAGATGGGATAAAGAGACCAACTTGTCATTAGGATATGGTTAATGTGGGAGAGGTCAGAGAAGGTTATAATCAGTCTCCTAATAGTTCAAGAATTAGTTATGCTTAGAGGAGGGTAGTTTCCCCTTGTTCTTAGGCCCTTTTAGGCACTTGTACAAAATGGTTCATCTCACTTTCAAGTGGAAACATTAGTTCATGATTTGGTTATAGATAATTCATAGAAATGTTCATTTATTTCTCATTTTTCTTTCTTCTTGTCTTGGTAAGAAAATAAAGGGCAACTTCAAGCACTTGGTATGGACCATACAGGTGGAATTGGGAGGGGTGATTCTACAGGTGGATGGTACTCTAAGTGTACTTTATTTATATAACAATAAATTTAAATTTTGTGCCTCATCCTTTATTAATAATGGTTAACACTCCAGGAAACTTTTTATAGACTTACAACCATGAAGGCATCTCTTTTCGAGCCTGTTTCAAGTTTTATTATTTTATATTGATGGTTTTATGTGTTTCAAGTGTTTATAAATTTTTTTAGCTTGATTACTTGGGAGAGCCCTTCTATGCTTGTACATGCTTACAAAATGCCTAGTTTGCATCAACAATCATCTCAATTGCCTTGTAAATGATTTATCCACATTTGAAAGAGTGTTTTGATGTTTTTTTAGGGATTATCCTAATGTTTTTCATGTATGAAATAATTAACATTTGTCTTGTGGTTCTTGGAATGCCTTTTCTTGCATTTTATTACTTCCTCATGTTCTCCCTGCATAACACAGTCATAAAACTTCACCTACAGGAGCATACTAACGTCAATAATGAAATGTGGAGGTTTTGATAAGGTAATTAAATATTTTGGGACTTATTTAATGAATTTAATTCTTATGGAAAGGCATATATGTGTTACAAACTAGCATACTTGGAATGTGGTCTCAGTCTTGCCTGTGTATAGAGAGTGATCATCTACAACTTGTGTCACAGGATGAAAATATGCCTTGAAGAGGTGTTTAACAATAAATAATCTCCTTTTTTAGTTTCCTTGTTATTATATAGCTCCAAATATACCCCTTGATGGTGTTATCTTGACAAGAGGGTGTCAAATCAATGAATGGAAGGTTAGACTATCTTCAGACCCTTTTGTTCCAAAATAAAGGCCTTAGGGGTTTTGATAGACCTATCAGATTGAATTTCCAAAGGGTTTTGAACCCTAAAATTGAATTATCATGTGATATATATATCAATAAAATTATCTACCAAGTTTGGACTATAAAGAGTGGAGGGATACCTAAGTTCAATAGGGTCAAAACCATCTTAAAACACACTAAATTTAGTTAGTGAAGTCCATAGGATTTTGAGAGATGTTTTACCTTGAAACACCTATGAAGAGTACTAAGAAATGACAAGGGAAGGGAAAATTTTCAAAATGGTCCAAAATAAACCCTTGAGAAAATTTTTCATGAAGGAATATATACTTAGGTGTAATGACATACTAGGCCTGTACTCTATCTATATAATAGGGTAAAGTTGCACCTACAAATGGGTCATTAAGCAATAGTCATATTTACAAGTTTGAAACTATTTTGGAGATTTTAAGATGATTAAAATGGAATTTTTATCAAAAAATATTATTTGTACAAGATTTTAAATCCTCAAGGGAGTGTCAAGAATCCCATGATGACCTATAGCCCTTATACGAACTGAGATAGAGGTCATAAAAAAATCAAGGACTGAGTTAGGACTATGATGTATTTAACCATATAGGGTGGATTAAAGGTGATAATCATGATTAATAACTTGAATAATAATATTATTAAAGTTCCATCTACCCTATGGCCCTAATCAAACCTAGAAGAGTGACCTATAACCAAGCAAAGGAGACTATGGAAGGTAGTGGGTAGTGATAAGCATTAGAAGTGATAGTAGGGTCTAACAGCCAAAGGGAATGACTTAAAAATGACCATGAAAAGGGAGTATATAATATATATAGAGTCATTATCATCTTTATGATACCTCCAAAGGAAGATATCTACAGGAAAACACCCCTATTCACTACGATAATTAGGCAGGGTCCTAGTTTGTGAGGGGAAGATGTGAGTTGGACTACCTAGGAAGGAAGAGAGGGTATCAAGAATATTAATATGACTCATTAACATAAAATTAACTTGATATAATTCACAAAACTTTAAAATGACACCCAAATACCCTTCTCTCTTAGTAGAATGCACTCAGTCTGTATAGATAGGTTGAGAAACCCTTGGCTCAAAGGAGTAAACTTGAGAGTTTCACTAACAAAAAATGTTTTAGTTGATTTAAAATGTTAAATAATCATTAAATAATAATTTATATAATATATAAATATATTATGATCATGAACGAGGTTTGGGATAATCATCTACAAGGAGGTTTGGTCAAAAGGATGCAAAAAATAAGGTTTTACCCCCTTTTTGAGGAGATTGAGATGGTAAGACCCCATAACCATGGAATTTTAAAAAATAAATAGGTAAAATTTGTAATTATTACCTTTTTAAGCCTCATAAATATTAATTTTTCACAAAAAAAATGGCTAATACTCTTTGGTTTGCCTCAGAGGTAAGGTGATCCTTGCATGCACAAGAATGGCAATTTTGGAGAAAAGTGAGGAATGGTGAACCAGAGATAAATTGGATCAGTAAATAATGTTTTAATATCTAGGGGACACATGGAGGAACATAAAAAACCATTATATAATGTTTTATTGAAAACAAGGTGGTCTGGACAAGAAGGTCTGCAAGCAGACCTAGTGAGGACATATGCAAATCTATCTCCAAATGCAAAGCCATTGAAATTTCTAACAATTTAAAAGAATAAAATTGTTTTGGATTGTTAATATGGAGTTTAAATGGTGTGTTAAATCTATTATAATTCATATTAAGTGAAAACATTAATCATGTAGCTCAAAAATGCAGGCAGGCTCATTGGCAAGGTGTAGGCCTTATCCCAAAATAGGGGTCATTTCCATTTTTATATCTTGGTAAAATATAAAAGGGATTGGATAATGTTTATAGGTTAAATTAATATGTGATAAAACCTTTTTTTTGTATGTAAACTCCACAAGAAACCATTTCTAGCCTCAGATATGTTGAGACCCTTCACAGGAAGCTTGAAAACAACTTGAAGGTCAACTTTAGTCACTCATATCTCTCATAATCCTTTGCATGGTAGGATGAGATATTCAAGGAAGTTTAAGGGGGTCATTAATATACATAATTTTTTTTTATCAGATTTCAAATTCAAACATTTATGAACAAAGGTTAAGAGTACAAACCACTCAAAACCCTTGCAAACCCTACATAAGGACCCGATTGAGAAGAGGATCCAAATGAAGCATCTAGATGAATTATAAAGGAAATGAAACCAATTTTATGATGTATATGACTCTCCATATATTATTCAAATGTAACTTAGGTGTATAGATCTATAAATAATAGGGGAAAATAGGGCTTATTTTGACCTTTTTATTTGTTTTACAAGATTGGGAAGGTTTCAAAAGACCAAATCAATTTTGGAGGGAATATTATGAATTTTTATAATTATTAATAGTCATTATATTATGTATATCAAATCTTAAGTGTGCCTACCAGCTCTCCCATTTTAGCTAGTCGAATGAACCAGCTAGTGAACACTTAAGGAAAGTGGTGAAAATCAACTAGGGAGGCCTTTTAAATATTTTTTTTATAAAAATTGATATTTAAAATTTTTAAAAGTTTCATCCCTTATTTTACATGCATCATTTTGAAAAATTGGAGGGTTTTTGGCACCAAGTGTGGGAGGTGCATGGGAAGAAGCCATTTTCAAACTATTAAGTATGATTATGCATATCCAAAGGAAAAATAATTGTCAAAGGATAATTAAATGCATGTTAGGGATTGTTTATAACCCCTAATACTCATAAAAATAATCAAACCTATCCATTTTCAATGATAGGGTAGTTTTGGAAGTCAAATCATGAGGATAGTTTTTTATGCCAAGGCTAAAGGTTTTATGCCACTTTTCATAATTCTTATGACTTATTTTAGACAAGTAGACCTCCTAAAATGGAATGGATCACCCCACCCTTCTTACACATGAAATTTTAATTTATTTTCTCAATTTGACACATGTCCAAGTGACCTTTGGACTTCCTTTGCTTGATTCTCCTCTCAAGGCTATAGATATGCATTCTCTTGGCTCTTTTGAGTAACCTCCATTAGTTAATGGGGAAACTATAGCCAAATTTATATTTTAAAGAATCTTGAAGAATTATAAAAGTTATTTTTACACTCACATATTGTGATATTGAGTATATATTTGAATCTTGTTGATATTTTCTAGTGAAAGAGTTGTTTTTCTATCATGTCAATCTTGGTCATCTACCAATGTGAAAAAAGGGATGTTATTTTAGGTATTTGTTAGTATTATTTCCTAAGTGTATAGGTGTCTTACAAGTGGTTTATGTTTGTATTCCATTCATGGAATCATCCATCACCCTCCTAAGTGTCAAGTACCTTATTGGATCTAACTTATGAAATACTAATGTGACAATACATTATATGTTGTGAGTTTGTGTGAGATAGTCTTGTTTAACTTTAGGTAGTGGATTTTCAGTCAAGTAGGAGGATAATACATACAGGTTCATCACCATATTTTTTTATTATTTTTTTTCCTAATCCCTTTTCATCTACAAGTTGATAGGTATAAAAGAGCTTTAAAGAGTGCATCAAGGGGAGCTAGCCCCTCATCTAGAGATTCATTTCTCAATATTGTCACCCATAGCAAGAGAAATGTCTCCATGGTGCCACTTTGATGAGGAGAATTAGGCATATCCTTAATGGTGAACATCTAAGTGTTAATATTTTTTGGCACACTCGATGGGACTTTTAAGTCTTAGAAGATTGTCTAAGATTGGTGTTGGTCTTGGCATAGTTGTAACTACAAGATCATATACATTCAGTACTTAGTGACTTCATTGAATATTTAAAGTCTTTGTTTAATGATCATTTATTAATTTCCATGCCAAATGTAACCACTAGGTCTACTACTAAAGATATACCTTTTGAGTTTGTGCAACTACCTCCATATTCTACCAAAAGGTTCAGGTTTGTGAATACCCATCCATATTCTAGAGATTTGGTATTTAAGAAGTCTAAGTTTTGGTTGAATTCAACTCCAAAAATATATAACTCTCATTCCATGATTCATAATAATCATCCTTTTGTCACTTTCACTGGATATTCCCCTTTTAATCTTGCTCAATATGATCAAATTCTAAGAGCAGCCCTTAAGAGTGTTCCATCTTTTAGTGGGGATGGTCCTATTACTACCATTGAACATATTAGAAACATAGATTTTTTTTGAAATATCCACAACATTACCTAAGAGAATGTGGCTATTATATTTTTATATTTTTCCTTCAAAGGTAAAGTTTTGGATTGGTATGGTACCTTACCTCAAAACTCCATTGGCACATGAGATGAAATGGGAGATATATTGACTAAGAGGTTTGGGAAGAAGAGTAACCACTTGTCTCTAGATGAGAAATTGACTAATATTAAGAGGGAACCACATGATTTTATGTAGTATTTTAACACTATATTTCAAAAAACATGGGATAGGATCCTAACTCTTGTGAGACCTACTCCAAATTATGCATTTTTGTACTATCTAAAAGCATTAAATAGTGATGTGTATATGATGATTCAATATATGGGTAGGAATAAAATCCTTGATACCTATGATATATCCATAAATTCTAATAATTTCCTTGTATATGTAGAAAATATTTCTCATAGGCCTCCCATCCCATTGTTCCCTGATTTGTAGGCCCCTAGTCAATTTGCATCACCTACCTTGGCTCCTTTGCCTAACAATGAGAAATAAATTATTATTCCTTGTAATGAGATTCAAGAAGTCAAAATCTTGTTACAAATTTTTACTAATTATTTTGTGTCCCTCAAGAGATAAAAATCCCAAGGCTATAGACCATACCAATCCTATAATCAATTTAGACAAGCCAATAAACCTCTTTTCCAAGGTAATGCTCAAGGACAAAGTCAAATCACCCAAGCTAGGATTTATCAAAGCTATAATCCTAATGATACCTCATATTATAAATCCATTTTTCCCACTAAAAATAACCTTGTCCAATAATATCCTTGCTATCCATATTTTGAGCAAAACCAAGAACAAGTTACTTATGCAAATGAGATGCAAAACTAAACCATGGCAATGTAAGGAAAACAAGTACCACAAGTTCCAAATATTGAGATGTCAATGCAGCATGGTATGTAAAATGGTTAAGTTTAGTATAATTATAATTTCATCAATCAATTAGAGTGAGATTTTTATGCCATAAATCATTTAGTAAATCCAAGCAACATCAATGCTAGTGTATCTTCCAACATTAGATATAAAAGGAGAGCTATTGAAGAAGATCAAGGGGATAATAAATGACATTTTTTTATCCTTTCATCATATAAAATGGTGAGTGGGTCTAATATATCTCCTAAAGTACAATAAAATTAGATATTTCCAAACATGAATTTAGCTGCTACACCTCCACCTCCACAAGCTACATCACAAAGTGCTAGTGCTCCCAAAGAGATTCCTAAGGTAAGTAATCCTTCCATTAGTGTGGTGGACTAGATGAAGAAGCTTCACATGGATATATCATTGTGGGAATCTTTTAAAATACCAAGGTAGAAAAATATACTTCAAAAGGAATTACATGGATTAGGTAAGCAAGTTGGCCCATCTAGAAGTGACAATGTGGTTCTAGTTAATTGAGCTTAATCTATTGATGGTCAAGTGAAAAATAATGAGAAATATCCCATTTTATATCTATCTCTAATCATTTTTGATTTATTTGTTCACAATTATATCATAGATAGTGGGGCTAGTACTTCAGTCATGCTCAAATGTATAGCAGATAAATTAGTCATCAAATATGAGCCAATGACTAAGGGAGTCTTATAATTGGATGGATCACCAGCCAAGACTTTAGGGATAATGAAAGACTTGAATTTAATCCTTCATTTTTATCTTAATTTTTCTATTCCTCATTATGTGGTGGTGGTAGATTTACCTTCATACTTTTCCATTTTCTTGTCAAGAGATTTTACAGCTAAGATAGGTGGGTATTTGGTAGCTAATTGGTCCTATATGGTGTTTAGGACAAAGTATGGTACTCAGGTGAAAATTAAGTCAGAACCTATTCATAAAAATCACTTGGAACCCTACTCACCTAAGGTGGAAAATTTTAACTATGCCATCATTGACCAATCTCCATCATCAACCCTTGAGGGAGTTTTTAATTTATTCTTAGATGAATGGGGAAATGAAAATTATGAGAATGACCCTTACAAGTTTATTAAATAATATGGTATTGGGGTATATTATATGCATGAGAAGAACTCTTTCATACCCAATCTAGTGAAACAAAGTGAGGATGTGAATGGTTTATGGAAGCTCTTCTTTGATGGGTCTAGAAGCAAGATTGGAGCAAGGGGTGGAGCAATGTTGGTTTCACCCTCTAAATAAAGGTACTATTCAACATTTAGATTCTAATTCTCATGCACTTTCAATGTGGTAGAATATGAGGCCCTTATTCATAGCCTTTAATGGGCTAGAAAAAGAGGAGTTAGGGAACTTTAAGTGTATAGAGATAGTGAGCTTGTTTTGAATCAAGTTAGAGGGCAAAATTTGACCAAGAACTCTTTTCTCAAGTCTTACAAGCATAGAGTTTATCTTGTGGAGGATTTCAAATCCTTCAATATCATGTCCATCCCAAGAGAGGAAAACAATCATGCTGATAGGTTGGCATCTGTTGGAGCTCAATTTGATGTTCCAAGAGGTATAAAGGAAGATAAAAACCATCCTCATCTAAAGGTGATTGTTAGGCCCTCCATACTAGATAATGTCACCAATTGGTAGGTATTTGAGAGTGACCAAAAAAATATCCATTTATATACAATATGAGGTTGAGTTATCTACAAAAAATCAATCCAAGATTCAATAAAAATATGGAGGGAAGATTATCCAATTGAAGTCTAACAAGCTTTCCAAAATCCTGGTGACTCTTGAAAGCATATTCAATGAGGATGACCAACTAAAGAAGGAGAAGGTAATAATGCATACTAAGAAATAGAACTATAAAAGGGTAGAAATATTTAAATATAAGCTACTTGTACTTGGAAAGGTATGCACTAATCAAGAGAAGCATGATTTCATTGAGCTATGTAAGGAGTTTAGTGATGTTTTTACATGGGAGTATAGTGACTTGAAGGGTTTTGATCCAATCCTAGCTTAACACACCATAGATCTAGATGAAAATTCCAAGCCTATAAATCAAAGAAAAATGACAATCAATCCTAAGGTTGAACCCCTCATGAATAAATAACTCACCAAGTTGATTGAGTCTAGAATCATCTTTCCTATCAAGCATTCTTCTTAGTTGGCCAACTTAGTCCCTGTTAGAAAGAAAAATGGGGAGATCAGGTTGTGTGTAGACTTTAGTGACTTTAATAGAGTCTATTTGAAATATAATTATCCCCTCCCTTATATTTATAAAATTTTAAAAGTTGTGGTAGGTAGTGAGAGGGTTTCTCTCTTATATGGGTAATATGGGTACAATCAGATTTTGGTGAAAGAAAGTGACCAATACAAGACAACTTTCACTACTAAATGGGGTTCATATGCCTATAGGGAAAATGCCTTTTAGATTTTAAAAATTTGGGGATAATTTTAAATGTGAAATGGATATGGATTTATAAGGACTAATCAATGACATTGTATTGGTATATCTTAATGATGTGATAGTTTTCTCCAAGGATGCAAATGTTCAATTGAAGCACCTAAGGAAATTTTTTGAGAGGTATAGAGATTTTGGGATCTTTCTAAACCTAAATAAGTGTGTTTTTTCTATATATGAAGGTAAACTCATAGGATATATTGTCTCCAAGAAGGGTTTATCCATTGATCTTGAAAGGGTGAATGTTATCTTGGAATTGTCTTTGCCTAAACATAAGAAAGGTTTGAAAAGTTTCTTTAGTAAGATCTATTTATTAAGGAGATTAATTCCTAAATTTTCTAAATTGGTCAAGCCTCTAACCTCCATGCTAATGAAGGATGAAGTGTTCACTTAGACAAGAAGAATAAAGGAAAGTTTTAAAGAAATCAAACAAGCCATTGCCCATGCTCCTACTCTTGGAAGTCTAAATTTTTCTAAGGATTTTAATTTGTATACTTTTGGGAATGAAGAGGTAATATTTTCCATACTCACTCAAGTAAGTGATGAGAATTTGGAATATCTTATTGCCTTCTTTAGCCAAGGTTTAGAAGGTTATGAGATAAGATATACTTATGTTGAAAAACAAGTGTTTTTAGTTATTAAGATCCTAAATAAGTTTGGACACATGCTATCAAATAACAATGTTCATATACGTGTGCCTCATCATAGTGTAAAATACTTTCTATTGAACATATATTTAAATGAGAAAAGGGAAGTTTGGATCACCAAAGTGATGGAGTATGATATGGAAATTAAGACAACCAAGCTAGTGAAGGGAAAAGGGTTATGTGAACACCTTGCTTCAGATTTGAAGGACTAAAGAGAGGTTGTTTTGGCACTCCATGATGACCCTATAGTAACTATACCTTCATCCATGAGGATTTGGACACAAGACACGATTCATTTCCTTGAAAATGGTGAGTGTCCACGAGGTCTTGATAGAGCTAGAAGAAGGTACTTTAGGTTGCAATCTACTCCCTATGTACTTGTTGATGGAGTGATATTTAGAAAGGAATTTTTAGGTGTGCTATTGAGGTGTCTTGATTTGGATCAGATTGATAAGGTACTATTTGAGTTCCATGATGGACCAACTAGTGGTCATTTTGCTTTAAAAACTACATTTTCTAGGATTATGAGGGATGGATACTTTTGGCCTAGGTTGTTTAAAGACACCCATGATTGGGTAAGAAAATGTCAAAAGTTTATTGTTTTTGATGGAAAACAAAATCTAGTTGCCTTGCCTCTTCATACAATCCAAGTTGAGAAACCCTTCATGCAATGGGGCTTGGATTTTATAGGCCTAATCAATCCACGTTCTAGTGTTGGTCACAAGTGGGTGTTGACTACCACTAATTACTTTATAAGATGGGTAGAGGATATATCCCTTAAAGATTCAAATGAAATTTTAGTCCTAGACTTCTATGAAGGTATAGTAAACAAGTTTGGATCTCCTTCAACAATCATCTTAGATAATACATTATCTTTTCTAGGAAAAAGGATAAGTGAATGGGATTTGAAGAATGGCATCTATCTTAGCGCCTCCTCCAACTATTATCCCCAGGGGAATGGACTAGTTGAGTCCACAAACAACAATTTAATTAGGATTATAAAGAGGATAATGGAGTAGAATCAAAGGACTTAGCCATCCAAGTTGAAGATAGCCCTTTGAGCTGATAGGATCACCCCAAAGAGAGTAATTTGAAACTCACCATACACATTTGTCTATGGAAGGGAGGTTAGGTTACCTATTTCACTTGAATTACTAGCTTTAGACCTCACCTATCAGCTATAATTGATGGAGAATGAGAGCATGGAGGTTAGGTTATGTGAGTTAATAGAGATTGAGGAGATAAGAGATCAAGCTATGTACACCATGACCACTCACCAAGAGAAAAAAAAAAGTATTTTGACAATAAATCCATGCCAAGGAGTTTCAAGCAAGGAGACATTATCCTAAAATGGGATGAAGATAGGGCCAAACTTAGGAAACACATAAAGTTTGATGCTTTATGAAGTGGCCCATATGTGATCACTTAATTCAAGTCATGTAATGCTTTCCAACTCTCAAAGTTGGAAGGAGAAGAGCTTAATGTCCTGGTCAATGGGATACACATCAAACATTGATACTAATGTTCTCCTCTTCCCTTGTACATAGTTTCTTGTTTTCCTTGTGTTCCCTAAGTGCTTATGTACAAGTGTGAGTTTGCCTTGTGTCTTGTTTTGTGTTGTATTTGTTTGGTCTTGTTGTTATTGATTGTGGTGTGTTTTTTTTAATTTTGCTTTGGAATGTACTTGTTGGTCATCTTTAATAATCCATTAACTCCATTGGCCCTTGGTTGGATAAGGCTACTAGTCTCTAACATAGGCAAGCATGTTACCCCTAAGAGTTACCAAAAGTGTTGACCGAATTTGACCTTTGGTAAAATTTTAGTCAACCCATACATTTATAAACTTTGTATAAGTTTATTCATGTCCTATAAGGGGTTTCATATTGTTCTAGATGTTTGCTTATCCCTAGCCTAACCTTGGTTCAAGTCTAGCCCTTTGTACTTGACTCTCTAGTCAAATAGGTTCAAACCTAGCTAAAGTAATAAATTATGTTTCATTGGTCCTAATGTTTTTATTAATATGATTTAATATCTCTCTAGGTCATTTAATTAGTCTTACCATGTTTAATATGTCAAAAATTCCTTGTGGGGCCACCTTTTAGCTGAAAAAGAGGATGTGTACGAATGGGCTACAGAGACCAAATTATCATAAAGAAATGGTTAAATTGGGGGAGGTCAAATAAGGTCATAATAAGTTTCTTTATATTTAAAGAATAATTTATGCTCATAGGAGGGTAGTTTTCCCTTGTTTTTAGGCCCTATTGGGCACTTGTATAGAATGGATCATCTCACTTTCAAGTGGAAACATCAATTATGCACCCTTTCACCTAATAATAGTTATTTCCATTATATTTTTATAGATAATTCATATAAAATTTCATTTCTTTCTCCTTTTTCTTTCTTCTTATCTTGATAAGTAAATAAAGGGAAACTTCAAGCACTTGGTATGGACCGCACAGGTGGAATTGGGAGGGGTGCTTCTATAGGTGGATGATAATCTAATTTAACTTCATTTTAATTAAAATAACTTGAAATTTGAGCATACTACTTTATGAACAATGGTCAACACTCCAAGTAGCTTTTTATAGACTTAACCATGAGGGGGTCTCTTTTCGAGCCTGTTTCAGGATTTTTTATTTAGATTGATGGGTTTATATGTTTTAGGTGTTTATAAATGTTTTTAAATAAATACACATTCTTATTATTATTTTGGAAATCTAAAGTACTTGGGAGACCCCTTCTAGGCTTGTACGTGCTTGTAAAATGCCTAGTTTGCATCAACAATCATCTCAGTTACCTTAAAAATGATTTATCCATGTTGGAAAGAGTGTTTTTATATTATTTTAGGGATGATCCTAATTTTTAATATGTATTTAATAATTTAAATTTGTATTTTGGTTCTTGGAATTCCTTTCCTTGCATTTTCTTACTTCATCATGTTCTCCTTGCATAACACAAGCACAAAACTTCACCTATAGGAGCATGCTAACATCACTAATGAAATGTGGAGGTTTTGATATGATCCTTAAATATTGTGTGACTTCTTAAATTAATTTAAGTGTTGTGGAAAGGAATATATGTGTTACAAACTTTCATACTTGGAATATGGTCTCAGTCCTACTTGTGTATAGAGAGTGATCATCTATAATTGGTGTCACGGGATGCAAATATGCCTTGAAGAGGTGTTTAAAAATTGATAATATCATTTTTGAGTTTATTTATTATTTTATAGGTCCAAATAGACCCATTAATGGTGTTATATTTACAATAGGGTGTCAAATCAATGAATAGAGGGTTAGAGTATCTTTAGGGCCTTTTGATCCAAAATGACCAAATCAGAGGCCTTAAGGGTTTTAAACCCTAAAATTTAATTCTCATGTGGTGTATATATCAATAAAATTCTCTATCAAGTTTTTAGGATAAATATTTGAGGGAGACCTAAGTTTAATAAGGTTAAAACCATCCTAAAACACACTAAAATTAGTTAGTGAAGTCTACAAGGTTTTGAGGGAGGTTTTACCTTATAAAACCCATGGAGAGTAATAATCTATGCCAAGGGAGGGGAAATTTTTAAAAATGTTCCAAAAGGTACACCTAATAAAATTGTCATGAAGTAATATATATTTAGGTGTAATGACATACTAGGCCTGTACCTTGTCTGTACAATAAGGTAAAGTTGCACCTATAGCTGGGTCATTGGGAAGTGGTCATCTTTACAAGTTTGAAACTATTTTGAAAATTTAAAGATGAGTGAAATGGAATATTTTTAAAACTATTTGATTTGGAAAAGAGTTTCAATCCTCAAGGGAGTATCAAGAATCCCATGGTGACCTACAACCCCTATACAAACTGAGACAGAGGTCATAAGAAAATCAAGGACTGAGCTAGGACTATGATGTTTTTAACCATATAATGTGGATTCAAGGTGATAATCATGATTAATAAATTAAATAATAATATTATTAAAGTTACATATACCATATGGCCCCAATCAAACCTAGAAGAGTGACCTATAACCAAGCAAAGGAGACTGTGGAAGGTAGTGGGTAGTGATAAGCATTACAAATGCTATTAGGGTCTAAGTGCCAAAGGTGATGACTTAAAAATTAATATTAAAAGGGATTATATAATATATATATATATATATATATATATATATATATATATATTATATAATCCCTTTTAATATTAATTTTTAAGTCATCACCTTTGGCACTTAGACCCTAATAGCATTTGTAATGCTTATCACTACCCACTACCTTCCACAGTCTCCTTTGCTTGGTTATAGGTCACTCTTCTAGGTTTGATTGGGGCCATATGGTATATGTAACTTTAATAATATTATTATTTAATTTATTAATCATGATTATCACCTTGAATCCACATTATATGGTTAAAAACATCATAGTCCTAGCTCAGTCCTTGAGCTAGGACTATGATGTTTTTAACCATATAATGTGGATTCAAGGTGATAATCATGATTAATAAATTAAATAATAATATTATTAAAGTTACATATACCATATGGCCCCAATAAAACCTAGAAGAGTGACCTATAACCAAGCAAAGGAGACTGTGGAAGGTAGTGGGTAGTGATAAGCATTACAAATGCTATTAGGGTCTAAGTGCCAAAGGTGATGACTTAAAAATTAATATTAAAAGGGATTATATAATATATATATATATATATATATATATATATATATATATATATATATATATATATGTATGTATGTATGTATGTATCTATATATAGTCCTTATCATATTTATTATACCTCCAAAGGAATATATCTATAAGAAAACACCCATGTTCATTGTGATAGTTAGGCAGGGTCCTAGTTTGTGAGGGCAAGATGTGAGTTGGACTACCTATGAAGGAAGAGATGGTCTCAAGAATATTAATATTAATAATTAACATATAATTTATGTTATATCATTCAAAAAATTTAAAAAGACACCCAAATACCCTTATCTCTTATTATAGTGCACTCAGTTCGTACAGGCAGGTTGAGAAACCCTTGGCTCAAAGGAGTAAACTTGAGAGTTTCATTAACAAGAAAGGTTTTAATTAATTTAAAAGGTTAAAAAAAAATTAAATAATCATTTATATAATATATAAATATCTTATTATCATGAATAAGGTTTGGAAGAAGCATCTATAAGGAGCTTTGGTCAAAAGTATGCAAAAAAGGGGTTTTGCCCCCTTTTTTAGGAGATTGAGATGGTTAGACCCAATAAACATGGAATTTGACAAAATAATTTGGAAAATGTGTTAATTAGTAAATTTTTAAGCCTAAAAAATATTCATTTTTCACAAAATAATATGGCCAATACTTTATATTTTATCTTAGAGGTAAGGTGTTTCCTGTATGCACAAGAATGGCAGTTTTGGGGAAAAGTGAGGAATCATGAAAAAAGATCAATTGGATCAGTAAATAAGGTTTTAATATCTTTGAAACACATGTATTAACATAAAAAAAGATTATATAATGTTTTATATCAAATAATGTGGTCTGGACAAGAAATTCTGCAGGTAGACATAGTGAGGAAATATGTAAATCTATCTCCAAATGCAAATACATTGCAAGTTATAACCCTTTACAAGAATTATAGTTTTTTGGATAGTGACTATGGGAGTGTAAATTATTTTTTAAATCTATGATAATGCATATTAAGTGCAAAAATTAGTCATGTAGCTCAAAAAATGTAGGCAGGCTTATTGGCAAGGTGTATGCCTTATCCCAAAACAGGGGTCATTTCCATTTTTAGATCTTGGTAAAATATAAAGGGATTGGAGAATTTTTATAGGTTAAATACAGAGGTGATAAAACCTTTGGATTTTAGGGGAAATCCACAAGAAACCATTTATATCCTCATATATGCTCAAACCCTCATAAGAACCATGAAAAAAACTTGAAGGTCAAATTTAGTCACTCATATCTCTCATAATCCTTTTAATGGTATGTTGAGATATTAAAGGAAGTTTAAGGGGGTCCTTAATAATCCATAAGTGTAATTTTATAAAAATTTCAATGTCAAACCTTTATGAACAAAGGTTAAGATTACAAACCACTCAAAACCCATGTAAACCCTACATAAGGACCTGATTCAGAAGAGGAGGAAAATGAAGCATCCATATAAATGGAAAATGACATGAAACCACTTTCACGATGTATATGACTCTCCATATATTCCTCAAATGTAACTTAGGTATATCGAATAGGGGGAAATAGGGCTTATTTTGACCTTTTTGCATGTTTTTTAATGCTTGGGAAGGTTTCAAAAGACCAAATCACTTTTGGAGGGAATATTATGACTTTTTATAAGTAATAATGGTCATTATATCAGGTATATCAACTCCTAAGTGTCCCTAATAGCTCTCCCATTTCAGCTAGTCTAGTGATTCAACTAGTGAACACTTAGGGAAAGTGGTGAAAATCAAATTGATGATATGGGCACTTTTGAAAAGTGTAATACCTCCTTTTGCATGGATTAGTTTGTAAAATTAGAGGTTTTTTGGCACCAAGTGTGGGAGGTGCATGGAAAGGAGCCATTTTGAGACTGCCAGGTATGGTTATGCATGAGCAAAGGAATAGGAATGGTTAAGGGCTAATCCAATGCATGTGAGGCCTTGTTTATAACCTCTCATACTCATAACCATCATCAAACTTATCCGTTTATATTGATAGGGTATTTTTGGAAGTCAAATCATGAAGATAGTTTTTTATGGCAAGGCTGAAGGTTTTGTGTCACTTTTCACAATTATTATGACTTGTTTTAGACAAGTAGATCTCCTAACATGGCATGGCTCACTGCACCCTTCTTCCACATGAAATTTTAACTAATTTTATGAAGTTGACATATGTCCAAGTGACCTTTGGACTTACTTTGCCTGATTCTCCTCTCAAGGCTATAAATATGCATTCTCTTAGCTCTTTTGAGTAGCCTCTATTGGTTAATGGGGAAAATCTAGCTAAATTTGGATTTTAAAGACTCTTGAATAAATATACAAGTGATTTTTTCACTAACATATTGTGCTATTGAGTATAGATTTGAATCTTGTTGATATTGTCTAGTGAAAGAGTTGTTTTTCTAGCATGTCAATCTTGGTCATCTACCAATGTGCAAAAAGGGATGTTGTTGCAGGTGTTTTTTAGTATTATTTCCTAATTTTATAGGTTTATTATAAGTGGTTTATGTTTTTATTCCCTTCATGGAATCATCCATCACACTCCTAAGTGTCAAGTACCTTCTTGGATCTAACTTATGAAATACTAATGTGACAATACATTATATGTTGTGAGTTTGTGTGAGATAGTATTGTTTGCCTTTAGGTAGTGGATTTTTAGTCAAGTGGGAGGATAATAGATATTGTTACATCACCATCTTTGATTTTATTTTATTTCCTAATCCCTTTTCATCTATAAGTTGATAGGTATAGAAGAGATTCAAAGAGTGCATCAAGGGTAGTTAGCCCCTCATATAGAGATTCATTTCTCAATATTGTCACCCATAGCAAGAGAAATGTCTCCATGGTGAGGATGAGGAGAATTAGGCATCTCCTCAGGGGTGAAAAACCAAGTGTCAATAATTAGATGAAGAATAGGCTAAATTGAACCTTAAGTTAGAATTGGTGAGTGCTCTAAAGGAGTTGAAGTTCCAAAAAAACAAGAATCATAAACTAAGATAATTAGTTAAGGACTATGAAGAGTATATTGGTATGTTTGAAGAGAGATAAAGTGAAACATCTAAGTATCATGATGAGATAATCAATTAGGTTAAAAATTATATGGAGATAGTCACTACTAGCTTAAAAGATAAGGAAGAAGAATGCACCATATATGAATCATTAATAGAGTCCTTAGTCAGAATTGGATCAAGCATATATCAATTTAAATACCTTTATGAAGTTTGAAAAGAGTACTAATTATATAAATAACATATTTAATAGTTATAATTATGAAAATGATAATAAAAGTCTTGGTTTCAAATATGACCCAAAGGAGGTAGCTAAAATCAAGGAGAAGGCTAATGAAGACAAGAAGGTCAACATGAAGGGAATGATTAGATAGCTTAATGATATGAGGTATGTTAATTCATTCAATGGTTACTATTTTACAAGTAATCAATTTTTTCATAGAGTAAGAGAGTGTATAAGACCCTCTTAAAATAAATATGAATGGTATTATGAAAGGAATCATCAATCAAGAGGTATGAATGAGATTATTTGCTATAGTTGTCATAATGTGGGACACATTGCAATATTATATCTTAATAGAGTTAGAAGGCCATCAAATCAAAACAAGAGGTTTGAATCCCCTAGAGTGTAAGAGAAAAGTAAAATGAATGTGTGGAAACCAAAGATAGTAAAGGTGAGTCATGATCAATCTACAAGCCCAAGTGGACTATTTTCTATGGTAGAGAATACTTAAGATGTGAAATCAAGTCAAGAATGTGTGTTATCAACTCATATTGTTGATTAAATGGTTTATTAAGAGGTAAATCCTAAGGTGAAAACTAATCCTAAAAGGGTCTTGAAGGATAGTTAGTCTTGTAAGAGCATGGAGATCTGGGAATCTCTTGACTTTGTGTTGTTTTAGTACCCTATGGAAAAGGGTGACTCCATTAGGATTCATAGACACTCTTCAATTATAAAAATCATGTTAGATGTTTGGTTTGAGGGGGAGCTATTCAGGTTGTCCATAAGATCCAAGTGTAGTTGTTAATAATCATATAAGAGATAAAGGGGGAATTACTATTTCTTTAGTTGATATCAATATTTTGGTAGCTATCATGAACAATGTTGACTAAGTTTGATCTATGTTAAGAATTAGCATTGGTATCAATATGTTTGAAGGAAGATGAGGATGGTCTGAGAGTCTTAATGACTCATGTGATGAGCTCAAGATGTGAAGACAAAGGGGGATTCCCTAATTCTTCATTTTATGTCAAGAATATGATGGCCTAGTGTGTGATCAAAGGTTTGAATTATATCAATCATATCAAGGACAAGATAGTAGTTTGTAGAAGACCCTTTATCATTAATGTCAAAAGGGGAAAAGGGCCATAATGAAGTTTTCTCAACCCAAGAAGGAAGGTTTCATGCGTTGATCAAGTTCCCATGAAAACCTTTCATGGGAACTTGATATTTTAATGGTATATTTGGAAGGGTCATATATAAAAATTATAGAAATTATTTTTTGGAGGGAGGGGCTATGCTTTATGAACAATTATTAAGAGTGGATATAGGTTTAAACCCTCTTAAAACCCTAATAAAGACTTGATGTTGAATATGTTGCTCGAAAGTGCTCATAATGGATTGGTATGATCAGGTAATATATTTAATATTTTATTGGAATATTCCAATTACCTCTATGTGATATTGGTTAGAGAGAAGAGAATGAAAATGTTGAGTTACATGCTTGTTTATGAAGAAGTTATTATAGAAATCAAAAGTTGCATTTGAAATAGTAAGTAAATGGATGAAGGAAGAAGGTAGAGACTCATTTCTTATGTCCATGAAGATTTTGGATATGTTCTAGTCCTAAAGTGTGCTAAATTATTCATCCATGTTAGCCAATTGCTAATAGGCCTAATGGTGTAAATAGTGAAAACCCAAGTAGTAGTGACAAGATGAATTGGAATGTGTTTTCATCATAGAAAGATGAAAAAAAGTGCATGTAGATATTTTTTTAGCATGTTATGTCTTATTCATTCTTTTTATAGATATTTTAAGTTAGACATAATGGTTAAAATGATGAAGCCAAAATGACTTGTCTAACTCAGTGAGGTCTGTGTATAGTGAGGTCAATGAATTAGTTTATAAGATGAATAATTCCATATGATGTTTATGTTTGAATATGGTATGGATATTTAATATGATATTTTTAATTCATAAGGATTATTTTAATGTGTCTACATAGGTGTTGGAGTTTAAAGTTTCCATGATTGGTCTTTGAAGAAAATTGGTAGTTCTAAGTGAGCAAGTTGTAGTGATGAGTTTGAGGATCTATGCCCTGAGTTGAAGTATATAACACACATGATGATTTTTTTTTTTTTTTGAATTTAAATTCATGTTCATGATTTTTTTAAATATTTGAATTTAGTTTAAGGGGTTGAAAATCTGAATCCAAAATGGCTTGTCTAGTTCAAGCAAGATTGTGTGAGACAAGGTCAAGAGATCGGTATGGAAGACTAATGTTTGATATTAGAGATTATGTTTTTTTCTATTTAGTTTATTATTAAGTTGTTATAAAATATTTTTAATGTATTTATAATCATTTAAAGTGTTCTTTTATGTGTTTTAATTCAAGTAGTTTCATGACTGGTTTTTGGCAGTCCTAGTAGTTCTGAGTGAACATATTGAAGAGATGAGTTGAAGCCATTTTACCCTAATTTGAAGTGTTTAAATAATATTTTTATTAAAATAAGTTAATAAATAATATATATATTAAATTTTTTATCATTTTTATGTGGATTAAGTGAGTTTGATATTTAGTATTGAAAGGCAGATATTTTGTGTACATAGGCCTAATAGGACTAAGTGCTAAAGAGGGTTTTTTAGTAGTGATTTGTTGTAAAATGTATTGATGAGCGTAGAAAACATCATTGTGGGTATATTTAAGTTTTATATTAAGTTTTATTACCATTTTTTTGGTTTTAAGGTGTTCCAAGGAGATCAAAGGGTAACATGTATTATTGAAGGCATAATTGAATTAGGTCTCCTTAAGGGCTAAAAGAAGGATTTGATCTAGTTGATTTATGGCCACCATAATGTAATGGTTTATTATTAATTTTGAAATTTATTAAGGCATATTTTATGTAAAATATAATTATACAAGTGTGTGTATCTGACCAATACGTGTATGATCAATAGGCTTGTATATATACAAGGCAATTTTAGGCCTATTTGAGCAAGCTGAGTGTAAGAAAATGAAATAGAACATTTTTGAGTAGAAAGAGGTCTTTTAGAACATAATAATAGTTTATAGGATATATAATGAATATTTTTTAGTGTGTTTACATATGAATATCAAGGTCATATGACCTAATCATTCTTGAAGAGACCTAGTTGAGCAAAGAAGCTTAGAAGGTAGTTTGAGAGGGATAAGATTTTGAAGAGATAAAGAAAGTGATCATAATTTGTTATGTTAGTAACATGATGATATAAAGGTAATAAAATAAATTATGTGGCTTATTTGGTGCTTATTCATCTAGGGTTTTGGTTCCTCCTTACAGGTTGGTGTTTGTTAAAGCCTAGTTGAGTGGGTGCTTGACTAGTTGGGGTTGGTGCTCCATGTGGAGTTGGTGATTCACTAAAGATTGGTTTTTTTATTATATTAATATATTTAATTTTCATATATTAGTGTTTTTTATTCCCCTTGAGGATTTCCCATATATGTAATATGTTATATTGTTTCATGATCTTGTATGGTTTCATATGCTTTGCTAGATGTTCATATTTGTGTGAATGGTTCATGTATGCTTAAGTGGAATTGAATGAATGCTTTAAAGAAAAAAATTCAACCCCAGTGATTGTCCTTCCAAAAATATTATTACACTTCCACCACTTCAATATTTTTATTTAATGGTTTTCCTAAAGCCAATGGTGTAGGTAAATAATCATGCCCATTATGTTGTATGCAAATATCTATATCCATATTAAGAAAAGTAACACACATGTTTGTAGTATCTAAATTATCATTCCACTCAATAAGCTGATTTTACCCAAACTTCAGTTTCAAATTTGGTTCACTGTCTAATATCTATATGGTGGAAGATTTCACACATGAGCCATATGTTATAGGTAACTGAATGTATCCTTGAGATTATGGCCTTAATGTAGAGTATATTAGTTCATTTTTAGTATGTCCAAATTGTGTGATAAATGTGGTACCACAAGTTATATCCCACTTGTTAATATCAAACTAGTGATGGTGTTAATATACCCCATCAATATTTGTAGTAATACTTAAATATTCATCCTTTGATTATTTTAAATGATAATTCTTTTATGAAAGATAGGATGGATTTTGCCTTTTTCTTATGTTGGAAATAATGTGTATTCATCCTTAATTATTATATTTTTAAATTAGTTAATTTAATGATTGACATTGATTTGTGTTATGGTCAATTATCTAATGATATTTATAATATGGTACCTTTTCTTTTATAGATAGAAGTTTACCATGTGATCTTTGTATGATATAAGGTAAAGAAATTAGTCCATATTAAAGCAAAAATATAGTATGGTATCTATAATATCCTATTGTGTTTTGATCAATATCATATGGTGTGAATCCTTTTGAAAATAATCCACATTATTCACATGATGTACATGTATTTTACCCTTGTATGGCTGACTCAATGTTTTTAACCAAGATGGATGTATGGAGTAACAAGAATTTACATGATCATATACTATTTTTTTCCCCTTATATGGATTCAGTTATATATTTTATGTAAGTGAATTTAATTTATATGTACCAAGACCCATAATTTTGAATAGGTTGTGTGAAAGGTGATCAAGTGGATCAAATTTTAATTCTCACATTTTCTCATCTATCATATCATAAATGGTATCCTCATCATTATCATAATAATCTAAAACATGTCCATCTTTATAATCAATATTGACCAATAAAGGAAACTCAAATGGTGGGTCATCTTTTAGTTTTATTGGCTCATTTAATAATGTTTCTTACTCTTTATATGCATTTATGTTTACCTTAGTAATTTGTGCCTTATTGACATATGTAGAAAAATAACCCATTATACTTGACTCACCTATTTCATACATATGTATGTGCTTAATAAGAATTCATTGTTTAAGTGGTACCACTATAGGAATGCATTCAATTTTAGAGTGTAATTTTTTGTAAAATTTTAAAGGCTTATCATCAGTAGACATGTATAATAAGGTCTCATCATGTATGAATTTACAAATCTATGAAGTGTAGATGGAATAACTTCAATTGAATGTATCCAAGACATACCCAAAAGTAAATTATAATGTAATTAATGATACATGACCTAAAAAGTAATTAAAACTATTTTTTGTCCCAATGTCACATCTAATGTGATTTGTCCAACTATAGGGCTATGTAAGTTATCAAACGCTTTTAGATGAATAACCATTTCTTAAAGAATATTGGTGATAATAACCATGGTAGTTAAGTAACTTATACTACAAATATTTATCCATGATACATTATCAATTATTACCCTTTTGATGCCTTTATTTTGCATGGTCACTTATATGAACAAATGCAAATTTTGGTTATTAATATATGATGTAGGGGCATCCTACATGGACCCCAAAATGAACTCTAGTTTTGGCTTGAATTTGTATTTTAGATGTTTCATAGGTTATTTAGGTCCGAATTATGTCCTAGGTGTGATAAAGGTTAGCAAAAGTTGCATTAAATTTGAATTATGGATTTTCCCTCCAAAATGGCACAATTTGAAATTTTGAATTTTTAAGCCTTGATGAAGGATTGCCATGCATGTTTTGAAGGTGGAAATATGTATGAATATTTATAATGGAATGGTCATCTAGTGTATATGGAATGGTCATCTAGTGTTCATATTGATGAAACATAAGAAAAGGCAATGTAATTCAATCACTACTACATGGGAAACATCCAAAAAATAGTTTTTCTTCTTGGTAGGAATGTGGAAAGTCAGTTTTGATGTTATCATAGTCATTTTAAATTTGAATTTGATGAATAATGGACATGTAAATAGTGAAAATTTTATGAATAAGAAGGATTGTAATGTTGGAATTATGTGTGCATTGAAGTTGCATGGCTAAAATAGAGTGTTTATATGATTGAATCACCAATGTGGTAAGTGAATGGTTGTTTGTTTATTGATATTTATTAAGAACAAATTTTATTCTCTTGTATGAAATATGTAACCCAAAGTTAAATTGGGAGTATTCATATTTGTGGTGATAGTTAGGCCTGATAACAGGGAGCATACATTTATTGTCTTATGTAAACAATTTGGTTTAGCTTTTGATGATTTTATTACTTTAATCCTATGGAGAATGGAAAGTGAATACATGTATGGATAAAATTATTGATCTTGTGTCAATATATATAGTGATCAAGATTGATCTTGTTATAATTTGGTCATAAAACTTGTTCATTGAATCCTACAATATACTCATAATCAAGTCTGTACTCTGTATTTCTATTGGCATTAAATCTTGTTTTATTGAAAAGGACTTTGTAAAGGGTTTAAGTTAGTCCTAGAAGGTGGT
The DNA here is from genome assembly GCA_037957365.1 of Torreya grandis. NCBI lineage: Eukaryota > Viridiplantae > Streptophyta > Pinopsida > Cupressales > Taxaceae > Torreya > Torreya grandis. The sequence goes on along the minus strand of JARHVA010001276.1, from coordinate 1,723,583 downwards.
GAGATACTTTTTAAAGACTATAGAGTCTATGGGTGTCTAAAATATAGTGAAACTCAGAATACCCTATTTGAGAGAGTAGAGCACAGTCAAAGAGAGATTGAGATTTCCTTAATGTGAATGAAGTAAGGGTTTTAATAACTTTATTAATGAATGGGAAAGATGATATATTTTTATATAAATATTTTACAACCCTTATTTGACTTTAAACTATGTGTGAATCAATTTATGAAATTTGTTTTACTCTCAACCTGGTTAGTGACCATAAAGCCTAACATCTAGGGTTTAAAATTTATAAGAAAATTAACCATGGAAAATCAAAATATTATGTAATCTTTCGTGTTTTTTAGTTTCATAGTTGATTAAAAAAATTCCAAGAATATACAGACTAGGGAGTACAGATTTCTAGACTAAGGTATTGGGAAAGGGCTAAAGAGGCCTGATTTGGAAGGCTACAAGAGTGAAATCAGACCTAGGGAGTGAGATAGGTCATAAATCTTAACACATAGGCATGTTATAATAGGATAGAGTATAATATCACATTATCAAGTCAAAATAGTTTTTACTTTTTTTGTATAAGGGCATTTATCGTCAAATAGGGCTATAAGGAATGCTAGTTGGGAAGGCAGAGTTGCAAGAGTGTAAGGAAAGGTGTTGGAGATAGTTACAAAAAGGTATAAAGAGTTATTATGAGGATATTATAATCAAGGTAAAGTGTTTTTATTCATAAAGTAGTACAATGATCCATTACATATGATTGGTGATTGTTTTCCTTAGTCTATAACTTGGTAAGTATTCCATTATTCAAGGACAAGAATGATAAACTTGTGAAAGCTCTACATCATTCGGTATCATAGCCTAAGAAAGGTTATAGGAAACATTTGAAGATAATATGGAACCTAGAAGAGAAAGGCAACCTACTAAATCTCAAGAATGCAATAGAATATGGCAAATTTGGTCATTAAGATGAGGAATATGTAGGCAAGAATAGAATCTATAGAGATAGCTCAAAAAAGAAGTGTCATAGTTGAAGATGATAGTGATAGAGAAGAGGAAGATCCTAGAGAATAAGATGAGGAAGAAATATAATATAGAGTGGAGTAAATATTGATAAAATCCATGATGAAGATGGGTTGAAAACTAAACCTAGATGTGCCAATGTAAGAAGGCAATCTAAATGTGGATGAGTTGGTGGATTAGATAGTAACCATGGATAAGTGTTTTGAGTATGAATAGGTTGATGACACCAAGAATGTCAAATTTTTAATCACAATATTGAGAGGACATGCTTCTTTATGATGGTATGGAATCCAGTAAGAGAGAAGGAGAATAAGTAAAGATCTAGTGATGGAATAGGATGGTGATGAAGATGAAGGAAAAATTCATGCCCAACTACTACCACACACATTTTTTTAGGAGATTGCATATTATTAGACAAAAGGAGCATTTAGTGAAGTAATATAAAAAATATTTTCATAGGTTGAAAATCATAATAGACCACTTGGAAGAAGATGATGAGAAGGTAGCAAGGTACTTTAATGGTCTCAAGCTCTCCATATAGGATGAGATCAGTTTATTGACTTTGAAAATAGTTTAAGAAACTTACCAAGCATCCTTGAAATATGAGGATAATTTGGAAAGAAGGCATACACAACAAGCAAGAGGAAGAGGCAAACAAGTGAGAGGAAGACGAGAGTATGATAGGAAGCATGCATATGAGGAAGGTGAAAGTAGTGGAAAAAGGAATGAAACACAACCAAGAAGTGGCTATAGAGGTAAGAGGCCATATTGTAAAGATGGAGATACATCTAGAGGGAGAAGGACTAGTGGATTCACTGGTAAATGATTCAAATGCAATAAGTATGTAGGTCATATATTAGGATTGTCTAGAGAAGAAATAAGAAAGAAGTTATAAAAATGAGAGTAGAAATCAAATGGTTTAACCTATAGAGGAAGAAATTGTTGGATCAACTTCACATATAGAGGCACCTAAATAAGGAGAGTCAATCTTGATGAGGAGGACATTATTAAAGCCACCAAAGGAGAAATAACCTACTCAACATAAACCACTCTTCAGAATAACATGTAAGTCCCATGGTAAATGTTGTAAGATGATAATAGATTCAGGAAGTATAGAAAACTTGGTTTCAAATGAGATGGCAAGTAAGATAGACCTTAAAATATTACCACACCCTATACCTTATAAAGTTTCTTGGATTTATAAAGGATATCATGTGCTTGTTAATGAACAGTGCTTAGTAGATTTTCAGATTGGTACCTATAAATATTAGGTCATGCATGATATCATCCCCATGGATGTTTGTCATGTATTAATAGGAAGGCCTTGGAAGTTTGATAGGTCAAATAGTCATGATGGGGTGAAGAACACCTATTATTTGGATTAAAAAGGAATCAAGCATACATTATTACCTTTGAAAAATGATGACAAAGTTGTTGGTGTCTATTCTAAGGTATTGGTTATAAGTTAAAAGGATTTGGTGTAGTAGAAAAATGAAGATGTAAATATGAAAGAAGAGCGCAAAGAGAATGAGGTAGCCCAAGATGAGGAGTATGAACCTTGGTCAAGTAAGAATTTTTCAAGAAAGTATGTGAATGAGTTATTTTAAAGTTTTTCTTAGCATTTGGTAAATATTTATAGTTGTGATATAGAATAAGTGATAGACAAGATCATGTGCATGAGAGAGAGTCTTGGAAAATAAAGAGATGAAAAAGAACTGATTAGTGTACAGTGGGTCCATGAAGGATAGCCAAGTGAGTGAAATCCTATAATAGGGTTAAGTCAAGAGAATTAGATATTGGAAGAGAACATGTAGTCCTTTTTTATGCAGGAGGTAAAGATAATTTATGAAGATGATATACAACATCAAACCAAGCATTTATGCAAGTAGATGACATACAAGGACCCAAAAAAATGATATACATGAGGTGAAGTGTACAAATCAAGTAGAATGGTTGAAGGATAGAGAAGACACATTTGTAGTAGTAGTAGTATATTATGGAATCAATGTTGTGATGGATTAGTTTGAAGGAGTGGAATCATGGTTTGCACATCCAAAGCAAGCAATAGAAGACATTAGCTGTGATTTCCTTAACAAGTTTGTTGTATGTGAAAGTACAACATTGAAGAAGAAGAACTAGAGGAAGCCTAATTGTGGGGCCTAGAAACATGTTCAAATTTATGAGAGGCAAGTAGCATCAGTAACCTTTCATCAGGAGTTACAATGCAACTAAAGAGGAGCATACACCAAGTTGACATATATGGCACAATTTCTTCAACTTGGTAGTATGATGTAAGGGCATCTTATATAGACCCTAAAATAAACTCTATTTTTGGCTTGAATTTGTATTTTATATGTTTCATATGTGATTTAGGTCCTAATTATGTCTTAGGTGTGATCAAGGTTAGCAAAAGTTGCATAAAATTTGAATTATGGATTTTCCCTCCAAAATGGCACTATTTGAAAACTTGAATTTTTAAGCCTTGATGAATGATTTCCATGCATGTTTTGAAGGTTTCAATGTGTATGAATATTTATAAGAGGTATAAATCTATGTAAATTCCCTTAATATGTTCTTTAGTATAGAAGGCATGGTCATATAGTGTTCATATTGATAAGAAAAGGTAATGTAATCCAATCACTACTATATGGTAAACATCCAAGAATTAGTTATGCTTCTTGGTAGGATAGTGGAGATTTATTTATGATGTTTTTATAGTAATTTTACATTTGAATTTTATGAATAATGGACATGTAAATAGTGAAAATTTTATGAATAAGGACTATAATGTTGAAATTTTGTGTGTATTGAAGTTGCATGGCTGAAACAAAATGTTTGTATGATTGAATCACCAATGTGGTAAGTGACTGGTTATTTTTTATTGTTATTGATTAATAAAAAATTATATTCTCTTGTATGAAATAGGTAACCCAAATTAAAATTGGTATTATTCATATTTGTGGTGATAGTTAGGCTTGATAACAGGGAGCATACATTTACAGTCTTATGTAAACAATTTAGTTTAGCATTAGATTATTTTATTACTTGAATCCTATGGAGAATGGAAATGGAATACACATATGTTTAAAATTATTTATATTTATAAATATATATAGTGATCAATATTGTTCTTGATATAATTTGGTTACAAAACTTGTTCATTGAATCCTATAATATACTCATAATCAGGTTTGTACTCTATATTTCTATTGGCATTGAATCTTGTTTGATTTAAAAGGACTTTATAAGGGGTTTAATTTATTCCTATAAGGTTTTGAGATAATTTATAAAGACTATATATTTTTTGGGTGTTGAAAAGATAGTGAAACTCAGAATACTTTATTTTAGAGAGCAAATCACAGTCAAAGAGAGACTGAGATTTCATTAATGTGAATGAAGTAATGGTTTTGAGAAATTGATTAATGAATGGGAAAGATTTTAGATTCGTATAAATATATTTTACAACCTTAAAAATTTATTGAAAATATGAATGAATCAAGTTATGTAATTTTTTTTACTCTTGACCTATTCAGTGACCATAAACCCTAGCAACTAGGGTTTTGAACTTTTTAAGAAAACTAGTCATGGAAAAATCACAAGAGTGTGTAAACTTGAATGTTTTTGAGTTACCTAACTGATTAAAACATTTAAAAGACCTTATATACTATGGAGTATGGATTTATAGATTGAGGTATTAGGAAAGGGCTAAAAGAGTCCTAATTTGGAAGGCTATAAAAGTGAAAGTGGACCTAGGGAGTGAGATAGGTCATAAAACTTGACACATAGGCGTGTTATAATAGGATAAATGACAATATAAAATTTTAGATTAAAAATAGTTTTTAATTTTTCCATACAATGGCATTTACACTTAGACAGGGCTATAAGGAATACTAGTTGGGAAGGTAAAATTGCAAGAGTGTAAGGAAAGGTGTTGGAGATAGTTATAAAAAGGTATAGAGAGTACTTAGGAAGATATTATAATCAATTTAAAGTGTTTATATTACAAAAATAGTAAATTTATCCATTAATTATACTTGGTGATTTATTTCCTTAGCCTATAACTTGGTAAGTGTTCCATTATTCAAGGACAAAGTGAGAAACTTGTGCAAGCTCTACATCAATACCTTTGGATGGTAAATACATTGGATCAAAGGTAATGAGCTTGTAATTGTTCTTAAAATATTTCATGATATCTCAAAAATAAGTAAGATCAATATCACTCAAAACTTGTGTCTCAAGCAATGCTTCTTATAGGACATCTTTATAAACATTAGATTTCTTTAAGAGTTCAAGGATTGAAATTTTATCATGTGTATTGCTTATTTTTCTATAATGTCATATCCATTATATTTTATTACCATATCAAGTTTATGAGTCATATATTATATATTAATATGTGGTGGGATGGGTTAAACAACTATTGTCACCAAATGTTGCACCCTAGAATAAGTTGTTCAAGCTTCTTCCCTATTTGGACAACATGGGAAAATTTATAGGTATGTGGGTGTACCTATAGTGGAAATGAGCCTCTAGATTTAATGGCTAGCTCCTTGAATGTATCTTTAAATGTTATTATCTATGCCAACTAATTTGTTATGGGGAAAAGTGTTAGATATTACATGAATTGAACCTACTCTAAAGGAGGTAATACACTAGAAGGTCTTCCATAAGACTATTGTACCTCTTTCACAAAGATACAATGCCCAAAACACTAGCCTAAGACTCTTAAAATGCACTAGCATCAGTGTTTCAATATGAAGGTGAGATACATGAAAATTATCCAAGATACATGAAACTATAGATAAATTGTAGATACTAAAGTTCATTATACACTTAAAATAGACTCATACATTTAACAACACTTCATATGACCTTCTAGGCTGAAATCACTTGCCTCAAATATGGGAGGATTGAGAAAAATCAAGGATATATAGATATCACTCAACTATTCACTATAGATATCTTCACACATTTTGATGAGATGATGTATGAGCTTGAACCAAATTAAATTTATTATTTTAAGATAAAGTACAATGTCAAAATCAACAAGGCTTCACCATACATGAGGTGGTATATATTACAAAGGCCAAAATAGTAGCGACTTATAGAATTTCAAAAAGAGCATGAAAGAATGAAGTTCAATGATCACTAAAACACATGTCCAGTCAATAACTAGTTACATTATAGGGGACTAGAGTATGAAATAGACCATGAATTCCTCCCTAGACAAATGTCCATATAAACCATGAAAAACTCTTCAAAATGGTGCAGAGATTATTCAGCTAGCTTTTGTGAAATTTCATTCATCATGAATCATCTCTTGAGCATTTGAAACTGAATTAGGAGAGTTGACACATATGCTATGATAGTCATAGACATTTTCCTAACTGCTAGATACATTTTAGACACCTATATTCATCATCTGTAATCATTCATTTCTTTCTTAGACTTCATTTTTTACATTTTTTAGTTATTTTTCATATTTAGTATTAGACTAAGCTTTCATGGAGGCATATGAGTTTGAAGAGATTGTTTTGATAGAGATTCCTTTGATCCTACATAGCCACCCATGTGCATTACTTACCACATTTCTCATTTTTTTCTAAACTATGTCTATGATATGCACTTACTCTAATTATAAATGGATCTTTAGTTAGACTTTGTCCATCAAAAACTGACTCAAACCAATCACATTGCTTCAACCCATCATTGTTCTTATTGCTCTCTAGATCCCTACTGTCAGATCCTAAATTTTTGACCTCCTATGTGCTATATAATCAAGATGTATGAAGAAACGTTGGCCTTTCATTTTATACCATGAATATCCTTTAACATGTTCACTTTTGCTTGCATCATTGGATCAAGATGTATAACGAAATACTAGCCATAGATCTCATTGGGCCCACTTTCTTGTCAGATCCTATGCACCATTAGATCACTGGTACAATTGAACATTGATCATTGATCTAGATTAGACCCACCTTATTATTTGAACTTGCATAGTTGGATCTCTACTCAATAAATTTTCATTATTATATCTCATCCAACCTATATATTTTTAAGGGATTTTAACCCAAGGACCTTTTGACCTATTTGACCCAAGTGCAAACTATTAGATCTGAGTGTTAGTATGTGAGCTCATGTGGACCATTAGATATTGATCAAATTTAAACCATTTAAGGACATTTTGAATATAAATGGATACTTTATATATCTCAAACTTGATGCTTGTACTAATGCTCTACTCTATAGATCCAACTTTAAATATCTCTAACTTGAGCTAGAAAACTTGCATGGGCATGAAATTTGTAGAGCATGTTCCTGGCATGAAGATATCCATGGTGCTATAACCTTTTGGCTTATGAGGATTTTTTAGTGAAATTATCAAATGCATAAGTGAGCTATTCCATTAATTTATGGATGATGTCCTGGTGATGGTTTGGTTCACTTAGGCTTGTGCTTAAACTATTACTTGATCTTTGAAAGATCAAATAAAATTCTTGAGGCCTTACAAACTCTTTCCATGATCTTGAATATTTAGACACCATGAAAATCTATCACTTGCATATATGACTCTAAAATGACCCCTAAGACACCAAATGACATAATGAATAAGATAGATTATGATAAAAGCTAGAATGGCATATGATATGACATCAAATGAACTACAACATACCTTATGACATTATAAAAAACCCTTATATGAGATCTTGACTATAGGGGCTGACCCATTTTTACCTATGGTAAAAAAACATTCTTGGTGATTTCCCAAGGGTGGTATGCTTTCTATGCCATGACCAGTTGCCTAATCCTATCCATTGGGTTAAAAAATCACAAGTATATATTTTTGACATATAAATTGCCTTGATAACACACCAAACCATATAAAATAATAGGAACAAAACACAAAGCAAGAAAAACACATGAACTTTATGGATACTTATGAAACACAACACAATAAGAAAGGAAACACACACCTATTCTAATATTTATGAAACTAACCTTTTGCCTTAACTTACAAGATTTCAAATGCATCCCATTCATAAAGATAGGTAGCTCTTCTCCATTCATCCTTGCTAACTAAAAATATTTGATTTACTTGCACTTGAAGATGACTTATGGTCCACTCTATAGGGTATTAAATTTGATATGTCTCCCTGGGTTTTCTCTATCTTCATCCCATTTCAATACAATCTCACCTTATTGAAATGATCTTGAAGTTGCCTTCTTGTCAAAATACCTCTTCATTAGTACTATTTGATGCTCCACATCTTGATGATATTTATCTCTAGTCTATTGAAACTACATTAATTTTATCAATCTCACCTCCATTGGAGTGTTTTCCAACAACTCTAATTGATGAGCCAATTTTAAGGTAGGCATCTCTTAAGAGATAAACAACCTATATTCTCTCCCATTGAAAAAAACAAAAGGATAATTCCCTATTGAATTCTTGGGAGTTATCCTATTAGCCCATAAGGCTATCTTTAGTTTGGTGTGCCAAGCCCTCTAATTATGCTCCAAGGTTCTGTTGATGATTCTGATCATATTTTTATTGGTTGACTTAGCCAACCCATAGCCTTGAGGATAATAGTTGGATTAAGTGTTCATAAATATTCCATTACTATTTTCCCAATCATCTATCTTAACACCAATAAAAGCAAGAGCATTATCTAAAATAATAGTAGGAGTGACAAACCTTTTTATGATGCTATCATAGAACTCCAAGATATCATTCTCATTAGCTTCCTTCAATGATATTACCTTAATCCATCTTGTAAAATAGTCAGTTGGTGTGAGTATCTATTTATGACCAATACTTAATGGGGGGTTTATCATACCAATAAAACTAAGACCCCATTTCATGAAAGGTTGGTCTATGGATAGGCTTCTAAGGAAGAGTTGTAAGATTCTATTTTCCTACAAATAAAGCACATTGCACAACCTTCTCACCCAAGCATGGAAATCCTTGAAGAGGTTAGGCCAATAATAACCTACCCTCATGATCTATGAAGATATGGTTCTTGGAGAGAAGTGACCTCCTGTTGTCCCATCATGGAACTTCTCAAGCAACACTCTAAAATATTCATTATGAATGCATCTTAATATCACGCCATTAATGTCTCTTCTAAAGATCACACCATTAATGTATCTTATAAAAATCACACCATTCACAATATAAAATGGAATATATTTTAACCTAAAATATCTCCTTTTTTATCTACCCATACCATTAGGATACTCACCATTTTGAATAAATATGATCACATCCTATGTCCAACTTTATGGAGGCAATGAACCAACTGATTGGGAATAATCATGATTGACTAAAGCCTCTTCCTTTAACTCATGAAGATATAAATCTTAATGTTCACAAATGTCTTTACCCATTATCGATTTTGTCACCTTTATATCAACATAATATTCCTTTAATTTAGTTATCCACCCTGCTCTCTTCTCACTAAGGTCTCTGCTCAAAAGAAACTCCTTGGTACTAGGATGAGAAACCATAACATGAAATTTGTTGTTTGAAACCATATTCTTAAACTTATTTAACTACCTTATAATATCAAGGACTTGTTTCTCCAAAAAGGTGTACCTCACTTCATAATCTTCTAAACCTTAACTAAAGAATGCAATAGGCTACTCCACACCCTCATCATTATTTTGCATTAACATGGCTGAGATAATATCAAGGTTAGAAAATGAATACAACATGAAGTATTTAGAAAACTCAAGATTCACAAGATTAGTAGCTTATGCAATTGCTTTCTTAATGGCTTCAAAACTGTTTTTACCTTCCTTAGTCAAGGAAAAGACATGATTCTTTTTTAGCATGGCTGTGATAGGTTTCACCAAAAATGAAAACCCAGGTATGAACCTCCTTACAAAATTTATCTTGCCTAATAAAATTTTAAGACCTTTATTATGAAAGTGAAATTGTAAGCCTATAATAACCTCTATTATTTTAGGATAAATATTCAAACCATCTTTGAAAACAATGTGTCCTAAGAGCTTACCTTCATGGATAGCAAAGATTTAATTTTTTAGATTAAGAGATATTTCATACTTCCTGCATATTTCAAATACTTGTCTCAAGTTTTGAATATGTTCATTATCATCTTTAGAAAACATTTTTATATCATCTAGATAAACCAACATCATGTCATTAATCAAAATTTTGAAGGCCATGTCCATTGCTGTTTGAAAGGTGGCGCCAGCATTAGACAAACCAAAGGGCATCTTTCTATAAGAAAAACTCCCCCATTTAGTAATGAAGGTTTTATAAATTGATCATACTCACTAACTAACATATGATTGTAACCTAAATACCCATCTATAAGATAAAAACCTTGAGAACCTAAAACCATTTGCAAAATATTCTCCACTGAGGGTAGAGGATAGTGATCTTTGAGCGACACTCTATTAAGATCCCTGAAGTCCACACAAATTCTTATCTCCCTATTCTTATTTATAATAAGCACAAGATTAGATACCTATGTTGAATGCTTGATATTAAATATTATTTTAAATTCAAGGAGATTAGTGAGCTTTAACCTCATGAGTTGCTTAACCTTGGGATTAATGGGTCTTTGCTTTTGTCTAATCGGGTTAACTATAGGTTATAACTCAATAGTATGGTGTTCTAGGCTAGGATAAAATCCTTTCAAGTCCTTATATTCCCAAAAAGATATATCATGAAACTCTTTATAGAACTCAATGAATGTTTGCTTCTCTAAAGTAAAACATACCTTGCCTAGTTTGAGGAGTTTATCCTTGAAGATGAATACCCTTTCATAATTCTCCTCTTTTTTAAGCATACTCAATTTCTCCTTCTTATTTTGATCATTCTCATTGAATATACATTCTAAGGTCACAAAACCCTTAGGTATCTTATTGGTTCTTAGTTGCATAATCTGATCACCCAATTGTTCTTGGAGTCTCTTTTGATTCTTTGAAGAAAACTCAATGTCATTTTATCAGAAGCATGCAATGTGTCTATCACTATCAAACACTTACTAAGAGACTTAATTTTCAGGTATAGAAGGGATGATAATGATATTAATATGAGACTATTTTCCCTTATTTTTTATAGAATTTGGAGTATCAAATTGAGCTCCTATGGTAGTTAGTCTATCAGCATGACTATTTTTCTCTCTTGGGACTAATTGTATATTGAATGCATTAAAGTATTTAATAAAATACCATACCATATAATTTTATGACTTAATAAAAGGGTTATTTGTAGTAACCATATTCCTTACTTGATGCATAACCAATTCACTATCTCCATATACTTGCAAGTTCTTGATTCCTTTTCTCATTGCCCATTGAAGGCCATAAATTAAACCTTTATACTCAGCTACATTATATGTACAATTGAAATGTAATATGTATGAAACATGTTATTATTTTTTGGATGGAGAAATCAACATAACACTAGCTCCTACACTGATTTTACTTCTGGAACCATCAAAAAACATTTTCCATGTCTCATCATTTTCACCATCTTCCTTAGAAAGTAGAGGTATTGGTACTACTCCATGTATACAATACACTCTTAAATTAGTTTCATCCAAAAAATCATAGGGATGATGATCATAATTATTAGTTAAATATTAATCAAGAAACAAATCTAAAATACACTTGATCTTGGAAGAAGTGTCATCATCTATAATAGAGTCCTTTTCTTCATGGGCCACATAATTTAGATTGGAACTTGTCTCAATGTAAGGCTCAATATGAAACCTTGCAAGGGGTTATGTCCTAATTTTCACCTTGGACCCATAACTTTTTATAAATGTTGAGAAAAACTAGTCATCTAAGAGATAGCCATTTATTTAGCTGTGAAGTCCCTTGATAGGCAGATTGCAAAGTGGGTTGGGAGATCAACCATAACTACATCTTACAAGATAGAAAAACTAGGACAATCATGAAATAAAGCCTTAAAGTTTTTTTATCAATCAAAATTTTCTGGTAGGTGTAACATATAATTAAATGACCCCTTTTCTATGTGTCTCATATGTTAGGCCTAACTTGTCAGCCACAACTTTGGGTATGATAGAAGTAGAAGCTCCACTATCGACTATGTAATTATGGACCAACTTATCACTTAAAATGAGGGTGAGATATAATGGTGGAGGTTTATTATCCCTATTGTATGGTTCAACAATGGTATTAGGGACACTTTAAAGGACAACATGACTTTGACTTTGATTTGAAGGAGGGACATTAGTGGAGATAGTAGATAACTATTTTTATAGGAGTTCTTTCTGACTAGGATTATGAAGAACATCCCAAAGGGAAATGGATGTTTTAGTAATCTTAAATGAATCTAAAATGTTTAAATAATACATACCTACTTTCTCTTGAATTTTTGGAGGTAATGAAGTGCTCAAAATTTGAGGAATTGGAGTGCCTTGAATAGTATTTCCAATGTTCTGGTTTGGAAGATGTGCAGAGTTGTTTGAGGCTACTACATTTATAGACATACCTTGTTACTTTATATGAAGATTTAATGAGAATTTATGAAAATTATTGTCACCACCTAATGCCTTTCTCTTATCTCTAGTGTTATCTTTAATTGAGGTTCCTTGGTTAAGCACAAAAGTGTCCTCAACTAGGAAATTGTTGAAGATCTCTTCTTGAGGCTGCTCACCTTCACTTGTCTACATCATCCCTTCATATTTGGTCATAATATGGGAGTAACCTCTACTTGAACAATAATATCCTTCTCTCTACCTTCATTAAAATCTATAAATTTCCCTTACTACCAATTTTCACTTTGCATTAAATTACTATGAACATGTACCCTATCTCTTGCATTGGTATAGAGTTAGGATTATATGCATTAGCATGCCTATTAGGATTAGTGTACCATTAGACTATTCCTTTTCCATATTGTTAACCATACTATTTCTAATAGGGGTAAGGATTTTGATAGGCACCTTTTTGTATATTATCTTGTTTTTTTAAGCCTCTAAGGATAGGAACTTTCCTTTCCAATCAACATTATTTTTTGCCTAACTTGGAGAAACCTTAGTTTTGATATTGGAATTAGGAACTTGGGATATATCTGGATAATTATCATAATTATGAGACAATGGAGGCATAGATAATTTAGGTGGAAATCTTCCAATTTAGATGAGGTTATTTTCAGCTTTAATAGCAAGCTTATATGCTTCAAGGAGGGTAGAACCACCCATGGATTAAAGCATGATAATTGTTTTAGTACCAATATCTCTCAAATAGGTTGGGAACACAAATTTGGGAGGTGGAATAATAAGAGGAGTAGTCTATTCTAAGTCTTTTGGAACCTCTTATTAAAATCATGCATTGTTTCTTTAGATCCTTTTTTTATCACATTAAGTTGGTGTATGGGAGAGGCATGGTCACTCTCATTTCTAAATCTTGAGGTCAAAAACACTCCAAATTCATCCCATGTCATGATGCATCCAATTTATAGAGTCTTATATCAATAAAGAGCCTTCCCTCTAAGGGATATGGCAAGGAGTCTAATGGTAATGTTTTCTTGAGTGATTTTTTAGAAGCTACATAAGTTGGAGACATATCTAATATGTTCACTCAGTGTAATATGACTCTCTCCATTTAATATAGACACACCTCTTATGTCATTAGGAGGAATGACATCATAAAATTGAAGGAAAATTGGATTTTATATATTGAAGGCAAGAAAAGCATGAGGTCTAGCCATTTCTTCTTCAATATTTTCAATTTATTCAGCTTGTTCACTCTCTTGACTTCCCTCACTAGAACAATCCTATTTATCTTTAAAGTGTCAATTAGGAGGAGGATATTGACCCCCAAGGGGAATTTTAGGTTGAAAGAGTGGATCAATGGGATTAAGAACTCCTCTAGATGATGACCTAGTGAGAAATATGAATTATGAGACCAATTTTATAACAAGATAATGGCCTTGAATTAGATTTACCTTGATGGAGTTTCCCAAGTGTTGATTATCACACTAGTTTTTAGTTGATGTTTTCAAGACCAACATTAACCTTGATAACTGAGCTTGAAGATAGGGTCTTATTAGGTGTGCCAAAATTGTTGTCACTAAATCTTGTACCCTAGAATAAGTTGTTCAATATTATTCTAGATTTTGGAAACATTGAAACATTTTTAGGTATGTGGGTGTACATATATTAGAAATGAGCCTTTAAATTTAAGGGCTAGCTCCTTGAATGTATCTTAAAATGATCTTATCTATGCCAATTGATTATTAATGGGGAAAAGAGTTAGAGATTACATGAATTGAACCTACTCTAAAGGAGGTGATACACTAGAAGGTCTTCCACAAGACTATTTTACCTCTTTCACAAAGAGACAATGCCTATAACACTAGCCTAAGAGTCATAGAATGCTCTAGCATCAGTGTTTCAATATGAACGTGAGATACATGAAAATTATCCAAGGTGCATGAAACTATAGATCAATTATAGATACTAAAGTTCATTGTAAACTTAAAATAGACTCATACATTTAACAACACTTCATATGGCCTGCTAGGCTAAAATCACTTGCATCAAATATGGGAGGACTAAGAGAAATCAAGGATAGATATATATCATTCAACTATTCACTATAGATCTCTTCACACATTTTGACAAGATGATGTATGAAATTGAACTAGATTGTATTTATTATTCTAAGGCAAAGTACAATGTCAAAACTAGCAGGACTTCACCATACATGGGGTGGTATATATTATAAAGGCCAAATGGTAGCTACTTATAGAATTTCAAAAAGAGCATGAAAGAATGAAGTTCAATGATCACTAGAACACATGTTTAATCGATAACTAGTTATATTATAGGGTACTAGAGTATGAAATAGACCATGAAACTATCCCAAGCCAAATTTCCATATAAACCATGATAAACTCTTCAAAATGATGTAGAGATTCTTCAGCTAGATTTTGTGAAATTGCATTCATCATGGATCATCTCTCGAGAATTTTAAACTACATTAAGAGAGTTGACACATATGTTATGATAGTCATAGATGTTTTCCTAACTTATATATATCTTCTAAACACATGTATTCTCATCTATAGTCATTCATTGATTTTTTGGACTTCATTTTTTACATCTGCTAGTAAC
The DNA here is from genome assembly GCA_037957365.1 of Torreya grandis. NCBI lineage: Eukaryota > Viridiplantae > Streptophyta > Pinopsida > Cupressales > Taxaceae > Torreya > Torreya grandis. The sequence continues at coordinate 1,708,443 of JARHVA010001276.1, read as the reverse complement.
TGTTCATCTTTAGTCTTTGACTGAGCTTTCATGGAGGCATATAAGTTCAAAGAGCTTAATTTGATATAGATTATTTTGATCCTAGGTAGTCACCCATGTAGCATTCCTTGTCACATTTCTTCTTAGGTTGTGGAGGTAAAAGCTTCATTATATGCAAACATGGAGGAGGTTGCTGAGGTGCAGAGCAACCGATGTCAGTCAGGCAAACTGACGTCGATCATATTTAGAGCACGGCTACCAACATCAATCATGGATCAGCTGATGTTGGTTATCTCCAAATAGATAGAGACCGACATCGGTCATTTGTGCGGTTTCAAAATTTTTGGTTTCATGAATAGTTTGTTAACGAACTAGTTGTTTACATGTTAAAGGCTAATTTTAGTCTTGAGTTGCAGTTTCTAATTATTGTAATTAGAAAGTCTAATTATTGTTTGCATGGGATCTATATAATAGAATCATGGGTTTTATTTTAAAGTGTGCTAGATAGAGAGAGCAAGGTTGGCTCCTCATAGTACCACAGTGCCAAGTGTGTATGATCAGGTAGATCTGTGGGAGAGCAAGATTTGGTAGAGATCCACAGGGGTGCTGGTATGGAGAATCATAAGGACTTGGTGAGGCAAGGACAAGGGTTCTTCTAAGTAAGTAAGATTGATTTGATTTGCAAGTTGTTGTAAGTTCATGGGAGATCTACTTGGAGTACTTTGAGTACTTGGACTGGTAGTATTGTTACTGACTGGTGGAGGTGAACAACAACTCTGTGTTTGAGTTGTTTGTTGTGACCGTAATTGAGAGAGAACTTTGAGGGAAGATTATTGAGAGACCTAGAGGTGTGGGAAGCCTTAGAGGTGTAAGAAGAGTGTGGCACTTCTTTATTGTAATTTCCTTTTGGAAGAGTATTAATATAATTGGGTATTGTCTCTCATATTTTGTGTTATTTCTGAATTCTAGTTATATTTTACTTCTGGTTAAATTCTGTGTTTATTTGCTCATACAAAGGTAATCAATTGTGCTCCTAGATCATAACAATTGGTATCAGAGCTAGGATCAACTAACAGGTGGTCAGAGCTTATTAAGTGTTTGTTGATTATAGGTCACTCTCAGGGGTTTCTGATTGAGTGGGAGTAAAGCAATGGTAGAAGAAAGTATGGAGGAATTCAAAAGCAAGAATGATCAATTACGGTGTTATGGAAAGAAAGAGTAGGTAAAGAAAGATTGCTGGTTGGTTGAAGATCAGCATGAAGGAAATAAAGTAGCATGTGTTGCAGGGATTATTGCACTGGTTGTTCTTTTATGTTCCTTAGATATAGTAGAATCTTGGTTTATAGATTATGTTGCCTCTTTCCATGCAGCCCCAAATAGAGTATTTTTCCATGTTAAGTTCCACGAAGACTTTGAAAATATTTATTTAGGGGCTGGTTTGCCTTGTCAAAGTTTTGGCAAAGGGGAAGTGTGACTAAAATTGCAGATGGCCAACACATGGGTGTTGAAGGATGTCATGCAGGTCCCAGTCTTGAAGATGAGGCTAATTTCTTTAGGAAAGTTGGGTGATGAGAGATGCACAGTAACTCTCACAGTGGATGCACTTGAATTAGCAGGTGGTAATAAAGTAGGTATCCTTTATCTATCTACTTATATTACTGATTCTTCTTCTATTGTGAAGATGTGGCTTTTTAGGCTTGGTCACATGAGCAAGAAGGAGATGCATGTTCTTAAGAGGAAGATAGATGTGTTTGACAAACTTAAGAAGTGGAAAGCCTTGGTGTTTATGGAGGAAATGATGGACAGAGATTAGTGGATGGGACTGAATAACTTTGAGTAGGGTAGTTTGGATAGGGATTTGATCCAAAGAGACCTCACGGGTAAAAAGTCATCACTCATAGGAGAACATAGTTATCAGCATCAGTCAGGTGGAACTGACATCGAACAGACAGGTATCAATGTCAGTCATGTGTAGATAGGAAAAGTCAGTGGTGTTAGGTAGGGTGGCTACCAACATCAGTCAGGGAACCAATGTCAGTGACTAGTGGACACCGACATCGGTTAGGTAATTGGTGTCAGTGATCAGGTGGGTTTGACATCGATTTGGTACAGACCAAGGTCAACCAGGAAATGGATTTTGGGTGGACAGCAAGCTGTCAAGGAGTCTCAAACTCCCATATTGAGGACTGAAAGGGTAAGTAAGCCTCAAATTCATCATTCCCCTTCTTTATACTAGTTTCTCACTGTAGAGTAGGAAGGATCCAAGAAATAGTGGGAGCATGGCATGAATGAGGAATTTGATTCCTTGGATACATAACCAAATGGGATATTTGGTAGAATTTCCAGCTAGAAAGAAAACACTGAAAGATGAATGGATTCCTTAGTTAAAGAAGAGAGAGGATAGACACATGAGATGGAAGGCTAGGTCATATGGTCTTGAGCAAGCTATAGGATAGTGGTACAGGTTTGAAAGGTGGATGACAAAGCATGGCTTTAGTCAATGTCATTGTAACCATTATGTGTTTCTTTACCAGGTTGGATAATGGTCACTACATTATCCTGTTACTGTATGTGGATGATGTGTTTATTGTAGGTGCATACATACAGAGATTTGTTGAGCTAAGGGTAAAGTTAGTTCAGTGGTATGTCATGAAGAATTTGGGAGCAGCAAAATTCTTTGACATGAGTTTTTTTAGAGACAGGGAAGATCACAGGTTAATGTTGGCTCAGGATGATTGTGTGAAGGTAGTGTAGGATGTAGAATGGAAAGCGCACCTATGGATGGATAGTTCACAGGATAGGGTCCCCAATCACATGATGAGGTTGAGTACATGTGTATTCCCTGATATTGCCCTAGTAGTGGGTGTTGTTAGCAAGTTCATAGCCAATTTTGGAAAAGAAGCACTAGAGGGAAGTTTAGTGGGTTCTCAGGTATCTAAGAGGGACCAGTAGCAGGGATTCATGCTATGCCAGCTTAGGGACTTCTCTACATGAGTATGTAGATTCGGATGTGGTAGGTTACTTGGATGACATGAGGTGCATCACAAGTTTTGTGGTGGTTGGTCTTCAAGGTTGAGCTTGAAGAGGGATACAAGTTAGGATACATATTAGACAATGTATAGGTACAGGTATAGGTGCAACTATTTATCTCTAAGTGGGAGATTGTTAGGTTGTGGAGGTAAAAGCTTCACTGTATGCAAACATGGAGGAGGTTTTTGAGGTGTAGAGCAATCGACGTCAGTTAGGCAAACTGACGTCAGTCAATTTAGAGCATGATTGCCGACATCGGTCATGGATCAGCTGATATCAGTCATCTCCAGATAGACAGTGACCGATGTCAATCACCTGTGCAGTTCTAGAACTATCAATTTCATGAATAGTTTGTTAACGAACTGGTTGTTTGCATGTTAAAGGCTAATTTTAGTCTTGAGCTATGGTTTCTAATTATTGTAATTGGAAAGTCTAATTATTGTTTGCATGGGATCTATATAATAGACTCATGGGTTGTATTGTAAAGTGTGCTAGATAGAGAGAGCAAGGTTAGCTCCTTCAGAGGGAAGAGATCAAGGTTGGCTCCTCATAGTGCCATAGTGCCAAGTGTGTATGATATGGTAGATCTATGAGAGAGCAAGATCTGGTAAAGATCCATAGGGGTGTTGGTATGGAGAATCATAAGGACTTGGTGAGGTAAGGACAAGGGTTCTTCTGAGTAAGTAAGATTGGTTTGATTTGTAGGTTGTTGCAAGTTCATGGGAGATCTACTTGGAGTACTTTGAGTACTTGGACTGGCAGTATTGTTACTGACTAGTGGAGGTGAACAACAACTCTGTGTTTGAGTTGTTTGTTATGACCATAATTGAGAGAGAGATTTGAGGGAAGATTAATGAGAGTCCTAGAGGTGTGGGAAGCCTCAGAGGTGTAAGAAGAGTGCAGCACTTCTTTATTGTAATTTCCTTCTGGAAGAGTATTAATACAATTGGGTATTGTCTCTCATATTCTGTGTTATTTCTAAATTCTAGTTATATTTTACGTCTAGTTAAATTCCATGTTTAGTTTCTCATACAAAAGTAATCAATTGTGCTCCTAGATCCTAACATTTCTCATTTCATTCTAAACTATGTCTATGATACCTACTTTCTCTAGTCAAAAATGGCTCTTTAGTTCAACTTTGTTTATTATAAACTTACTTGGACTAATCACATTACTCCAACCATTCATTATTCCTATTAGTCTCACAGATCCCTATTATCAGATCCTAACTTTTTAAACTCCTATGTACTATAGGATCAAGATGTATGAAGTAATGTTGGCCTTCAATTTTCTACCATGAATATCCTTTGACATGTTGACTCTCGATCACACTATTGGATTAAGATGTACAAGCGAATGTTAGTCGTATATCTCATTGGGCCCATTTTCTTATTAGTTCCTATGTAATATAAGATCATTTTTATGATTGAATGCTAATCATTGATCTAGATTAGACCCACCTTCTTTTCAATCAAGCTCACACTATTGGATCTCTATTCAACAAACCTACACTATTGGATCTCATCCAACCTATAGCTTTTTAAGGGATTTTAACCCAAGGACATTTTAACCTATTTAACCCAAGTATGAACCATTATATCTGAGTCTCAATATTTGATATTATGCATACCATTAGATATTGATCAACTTTAAACCCTTTAAGTACCTTTTGAATATAAATAGCTACTTTACAGAGCTCAAACTTGAAGCTTGCATGAACATTATATTATATAAGTCCAACTTTGAAGCTCCATAAATTGAGCCAGAAAACTCATGTGAGTATCAAATTTTTTGAGCATGTTCCTAGCATGAAGAGCTCCATGGTAATTCAACCTTTTGGATCACAAGGATTTCTAAGTGAACTTAAAGTGCATAAGTGATATGTTCCATTCATTTTTGGATGACATCTTGGTGATGTTCTATCTCACTTAGGATTGTGCTTAAACTACTGCTTGGTCTTTGAAATCTCAAATGAGTTTCTTGAGGCTTGTGTGAACTATTTCCATGATATTTAATGTTTGGAAACCATGAAAACCTACCACTTTCATATATGACTCTAACATGACCCCTAGGACACTAAATGACATAAAGACTAAGCTATAATATGATCAAAGCTATAATGGCATATGATATGACATCAAATGAAATATAACATACCCAATGACATTATAAAAATCCCCTATATGAGATCTTGACTATAGGGGGTTGAACCATTTTGACTTGTGGTAAAAATGGTCAACAACAACCTTAACTCTTTGAGTAATAATAACATGGAATACAAAATCTAATATAAGCCATGGGTGAATAATAGGTGTGGGATGGTAGTTGCCATCTAAATAAGACTTAGCTAAAATAAATGCTTGAGAGCATACATGTTGACATATATATATTGGCTCTATATCATTGCAAAAGGAATTTTTAAGACATATCAGGCATTGTTTCCATTTTACAACACTCTCATTATTAGCATGGATTCACTTAATAGATTTAACAAGGAAAATAAAGTATAAAACCATAGAAACTATGCCATGTTGGAACCTAAAATTGGTGATAAGTGCACATGTTACAAATATTTTATAAAAATCAAGGAACAACAACATAAAAATAAAAAATAAAAACCCTAATTTTCCTAGGGTTTGATGTTTAAAGATCAGTTTCACCAAATGTTTAACCCTAACTTAGATTTGAATTCTACTTGGATAGATAGGGTTAAGAATATAGAAATGATAATACACAAGGGTAATTATCATATCTATAACAATCCAATAGGGTGCTAAACTCAAACATAAACATATACTCTATTTATTAAATTGAAATGAGATAAAAATAGTAAGTACAACTATGCTAGATATGAAAATGATAAAGAGGTCATGTACTTTGTTTATTCTGATGTTATTGTAGTTCTAGGTCTAGAATAGGAAAGAAGTAGACTAGAAAAAGATTTTAGAATAGTTGTCAAATTCTAGATTGAGTTCCTCTATATCTATAAACACTAATGTCAATCCTAGATGGTTGTATTGATGCTACTATATAAACTTAATGTAAGTGTCTTGTATAGAATACTTATTAGAAAAGGATACAACAACATAAATGCTTCTAGGTTTTAATTAACCTTCACTCTATTCAATTTAGATATAGGTCATGGATTGTTTTTCCTCATGAATTTTCAAAACCCTAGTTTTTTATCTTCATACTGACCTTAGAGAAGAATAGGTTAGTGGTCTCATAGTGTCGAGCTAACCCCAAAGACCCCTCTATCAATAAGCACTACCTACATAGATAATAATCTAAATAAAGACTTAGATTGATGTAGTTATCCCCTGCATGTTGTCTTATGTGTGAATCATGCAATATATGTAAATTAAGTGCAATATTAACATAGCTTGTAACTTAAAAAATTGGGATCTTCGACTACTTCTTCAGTACTTTAGACTTGTTTATGTGTTGTCCCTATGATTGATATGAAAATAGGATAAAGTAGGGAAGTTTTGATTTATCAAGTGCTTGATTGGGTGCTTTGATAAGTTAGCTTAGGTATTTTTATTTTAGGTTTTTTAGGTGAAGAATGAATGAGGTATTCTCTTATGTTTATATCAACCCCTTTGGAGAATTAACTCACATTAAAGCACATAGGCCGACCATTAGGATATGTTTTATTTGAAAATTAGATGATTTTAGGGAATTAGACACTTGTATCAGGTTAGGACACTAGTGTTGATGTAGGTGTCTATCTTGAATGCTAGTGTTTTAGGAGTAAAAAAATAGGTAAAGACTTAGAACTTATAGAGGTGGGAGATAAGTAGGTTTTAATCACTCTAGATAAGGTAGAAGATCTAGATCATTAATATAATATTGGTTAGACTAAGAGATAAGCCAAGTTGCACAATTATAGTAGATGCAAGACTTCTAAAAGTGAGAAAGGTCTATAACTAAGAGGAATATCCAAGATCTAAGTTTTCCAAGTGTAAAATACTAAAGTGATATATAATACATAAAATAGTGTCCACTATTTTCAATTTTAATTTATGTTATTTATCACATTTTATGTATATTATATATCATTTTTATATGTACATTAATTTCATGTTATATATGAGTGAGATGAAGAACATATAGGTTACACATGATACATGGATGCATAGATGCAAATAGTCCTATACCTAGGGACCATGCCAATTATGGGGGTATATCATTCCATAGGCTATAATGTTACATGTTATATCTTTTAATGATTTTTCCTTTCTCATTTTGAGTCACAATTATTTTTTACACATGTCTTTATCTCACTTATATTATTTCCAATGTTATATTTTGTGGATATGATACTTTAATATGTTGTGACATTAATATCAATTGATAGTGTAGATATATTTCATTTGTTTTATGCTTCCTTGATATTATTTCATTTTTATCACGATAATAATTGATTGTGTTTTTTTACTTCTTTCTTAGTACATTATCTTGTTTGTATATAGTGTATCATTGTATGCCTCATCCTTTGGCCCTTGGCCTTCTTCCATGAAGTTTTCTTGATTGGTTTTTAATTACATGAATTTTTATAGGGCCCTTGATTTTTATACAACTATTACTCATTGATATTTTCATTTTATGACTTATCTTTATGTGCATCCCTTGGCCTTGTGTGACATTGAGCATTATTTGTGTGTGTCATGGTCATGACATTGTGTGCTTTGGAGTGGATAAATTTAGGACTGTCTACTAATTTTTTGAGTTTTTTAAGTTCTTAGTATCATGATACATATCATTCACCTCCCCATTTGTGTTTGGTTCCATGATTCACATCATGCACCTTCTTACATAGTTCATTTTCAAGAATTATATCAATTATGGTTATTAATACATGTCTAATTATTACATTTATCTTGACACGACACTTGTATTCCTTATACTACATGTATCATATATGCTTTGTCAAATTATTCATTACTATTATGACATATTCTCCACATATTAGCACATGTTTCTACATTATTACATCTTTTACATAACATGATTTGACTAACTCATTTATTTTTAGATGATTAATTAGAATGATACATCCCTCACCTCAAAAGGGGGACTTATTAGTGAGATTTTCATTGAGATTTAAGCCTCCATAAACAAAAAATTTAAAAAAATGGCACATATGACATGATACAGAGAGTTCATAGTAGTTCAGATTATCAACTTGATTTTAAAAATTGGACAAACTATAGGATTTAGATATTTTATAATGGTTCAAATTATCATTTGGATTCATTAATGGGAAAAAAAATATTATTCAAAAAATTTATAGGAACATATGTTATAGGTTTATAGATACTTATAAATTCATACATATTTTAGGTGCATATGCACACATTTTATAAGAACATGAGTTACAAGTTTTTTTTATTTTTTAGATTTGATAAAAAATGAGATACATATGCATATAATTATACATAATTTTGTCATTTATTTTATAAAACTTTGTGTAATAAACATTATTCATGAATATACACACAATTACACTTTTATATTTTTGGCATTAAAGATACATAGAAGTGAGCACTTTAAATCTATAAGTTCATCTGTAGTGGTTGATTCAGTTAAACAAGAAATTCAATTGATATTTAGTGAAACTCCATAGCTTAGTAATTATTCTAAAATCCTATTTTATGGATCCAACCTTTCATCTTGAGTTAAATATCAGTTACATGAGTACTATGTTTGAGGTTTAGCAATTTTCAATGACCTATGAATTATTCCATTTCCAATGAGGTTTGGTAATTTATCTTCCCAACCCATGGCATTGATTTAGTATATAAATATAGGGCATAATCACCCTCAAATTCTCTAAGTGATTTAATAATAAATCATAATATCCAATGGCATGACACATGGTAATAGGGTTCACCCACTTATATGTGTATTCCTTCCTTAGTCTTTAAGTTTCAAAAGTTTTAATTTAATTTAATATATGTGAATTGATTTTTGTAGGAGAAACTACACATTTGGATGATTCTCCAAAAGACAAAGAGTGTTTTACACATTGAGTTACATTTATTTATCTTTTTACTCTATCATTGTATTTCATTTCAATACTTTAATAAAAGGGGGAATTTGTAGACACTAAAATCTAGTATTATATACTTGGAAATTTAATTTTTGACATACCTTCACATTAAATGAATTATGCATACATAAATGGATATTATTCACCCTAATATCACATATAAAAGTTTTCCATGGGTCTGACCTTCACGATTTTCTATCAATCTACTACAATAATTCCCTAGTCTATGTCTAGTCTATTCAAAACATATTCAGACTATCTACATATTATCATATCAGTATTCATGATTCCCACATGAATATATTATAGACACAAAATTATAAATTAAAATAAAATCATACACTTGTGACCACTCTTTTACACACTTAGCTCTAAACCTATCTTAGGGCCCCTTTTGATCACTTTTAACCACATTACACACTCTTCTAAGCTGATATATGATCCTCAAATGTAATCATACCTATTATTATCAATTTTATAAATATTTTAGGCCATGACTAATGTATATAATATAAATTTAATAGGATCTATAAATCAATCCTATCTTGAAGAAGATAAATCAAACTAGCCATTTTGCATGTTGGTATATTTAGACAATAAGGGTCATGACAAATATGGATATGTTAGACATAACTAAGGGGTATCTTACCACAAAATATCACTAAATATGGATTTAAAACCTATATTAAAGTAATACCACACAATAATTCTAGTGTTTTAACCTTTTAAGACTAAACTTGATGTAAATTCTATGTTGTTAAAGGTATGAGTATGATGTTAAGCTGGAATGAAATCTAGAAATAATTATTTTTATTGACCTTTCCAAAAATATCAAGTGAAAAGAGAAAGAGAAATTATATAGAAGTAAATAGGATTTTTTATAGATCAAGAAACTTAAAAAAGGTGGAGAAACAGCTAGACACCTTCCATTTTTTTACTTTTATTGAGATCTAGTCTTGGATAGTAACACCAATTTCAGGATAGTAATGTCATGTGTCACTAGTGTCTAATTATAACACTAGTGTCCCTCATGTAGGAACTATATAAAAATTTCAAAGAAGTTGTGGGAGGTTTTATAGGTCATGTAGGTGGTTATGTGTCATTTAGGGGCTCATATATATCACTATTTTAGTTGAATCTCTTTGAAAACCCTAATGAGTACTTACACAAATGAAACAACAATTGGATCATATAAAAAAAGAAAGGAAAAACCAGGTTGTGGGATCTTATGATTGTGAAAATTAGAAACCATATTGCCCTGACCACTACCTACATTAACCCCAATGATAGGGGTCTCAAATTGCATGTAGTTCTCCATTAGGGAATGTGCATAATCAAATTGCATGGTATACTACAATAAATTTCACTTAGTCTCTTCTTTGATTAATCATGTAATGTTTATATGTGATGGCTAAGTAGTATGCAAAGTGTTGAGTTGTATTATTGATTGATTTGATGTAATTATGCACTAAAATAGTAAGTAATAGATGTAAAATGCCTTGTGAAGCTCTCTATATAGAAATAAATTTGATTTGAATCTAATACCTTTTTCACTATCCAATAAATTATAAAAGAGGGATAAAAAAGATAAGATAAGGCTCAAGAAAGGGTTATGACTCAAACATAGGATAAAATATATGTCAAACACTAGATCCATAATTGGACACTAGTACTATGTGGCACTACTATCTTAAAAATGGTGTTAGTGTTTTAAGGTTTAAAGTAGATCTAAGACTAAGCAAGATAAGCTAGGGTCTATTGTGACTGAGAGAAGGTGATTTAGGACCACTAGGGGTGCTAAAAATATGGAAAATAAGACAATAAATTTCAAAAGACTTAGAATGACCATGTGAACAAGGACTGTATTCATCACTAAGATCTTCATGTGAAATAGCAAAAAAATACATAATACTTGTGGTTACTTGACCACATTAGGGTGTTTACATCTTCCCCCATTTTATTCTAGTAATGAAATTAAAAGAAATTAATAGATTAGAATAAAAATAGGAACACATACCTATAATTACCTACATGGATGTGTTTTGGACTTGGTCCACATCTTGTCCAGAGAAGTGGACACAAGATGGAGTGAAATATGGGAAGAACTCCATGATGTGGATGTTCTATGTACTAAATCTGAATGGTGTACTAAATATATGGAAAAACAAGTCTCACTTGCCCACACTCTAATGTTTGAACTAAATCTGGGTATGTATACTGAATGTGTGGAGAAACAAAGCTCACTTTCCCCCACTATGATATTTGAGTTGGATCTAGGTATGTAAATTAGATATGGTGGAATGTTATGGATCAACCTTTAAAGATGGTATTATGGCCCAATCTGGGGAAAACTTGGTGACATCCTGATGATGATATTGATTATAACCTAATAATTTTAAAATGTATATCAAGGATGTGTGCTCTACATCATGACCCATAACCCTAGTATTTGATTCATGTACTTGTGTATCTGAACATCTATATATCTGAGTAAACTAGTACATCTAATTCAAAATTATATATCTACATAGTTGTATTTAGGTAGGCTATATTTGAATAAATATATTTGACTATCTATATATTTATGTAGACCTATGTGTTGGAATATCTAAATATATGTGTAGACTTGTGTGTCTAAATATCTAAATGTCTATGTAGACTTGTGTGTCTAAATTTATATTTGAGTAGATTGTATTTTTGTATGAACTTATGAACCTAAATATATGTGTACCTATGTGTCTGAATATATATATATATATATATATATATATATATATATATATATATATATATATATATATATATATATATATATATATATATATATATATATATATATATATATATATATATATATATATAACTCTGTGTCTAAATATCTAAATATTTATGTAGACCTATGTGTCTAAATTTGTATATGAGTAGACTATATATCTATGCGAGCATGTGAACTTGAATATCTATGTGCTTATGTGTATAAGTATATAAATATTTATGTATACCTATGTGTCTAAATTTCTATCTGAGTAAATTTTATAGTTGTGTCAACCTATGAATTTGAACCTCTATATGTTTGAAGTAATATATATATATATATATATATATATATATATATATATATATATATATATATATTCCCCCTTTTTGGTGGGTGAGCTGAGACTATGGTGAGGGTACCTAACCAAAAGTGGTAATGATTGATTTTAATGGTGTTAAGTAGTAAATGTGATGTTTTAAGTTTGAATAGTTTATTTATTATGATAGAGTTCAATTGTTGAAATTGGTAAGTGTTTTGGTCTAAATTTTCACCCATGGAGGGGATTATTTAGGATCCCTCCAACTAAGCCATAAGATTAGATGAAACCCCAAGCTGTGGGTATTTTGTAGTGGGGTTGAACTTCTAGAGAAGGTTGGCTTCCTCTTGATGGCTCACTTAAATTAATGATACTCCTTGGAAAAATAATAGATAAGGAGTAAAGGGTTACTAAGAGAGATAAAAAGGTGATGCACCAAATTAAAGGGACACTCACATAAGCTTAAACCAACACTAGGTCAACATAAGACAATTATTGCTCACACAATCTCAGTATAAGTATTTCATAAACTAGGCTCACCAAACAATCTAAGAAGCAAAGAGGAATTATAAGATTCACACAAAGAATCCATTAAAGGTATAAAGATCACATATACCTATAAATATCTTGAAAACACCTTAAAAGAGGAAAGAAAGAAGGATAATGGATATGTAAGAATCTCCTTCATAGAGCCATCATGCACAAGCTTACTAAAAACTAATTAAAGGCAAGAGATAAGTAAAAATTGATATTATTACTTCAAGAGGTAGTTATTAAAAAATTTTGACAAGGCTTTTCCTTATCAAATGAGAACACACAAAAATGGGGAATAAAATGAGAGATATAGGAGAAAGGGGAGAAAAAAGAGAAGGAGCACACCATTAGTAATCAGTAAATATGCTACCACCACACATTAATTAAAACTCAACCACCTTTTAATCAATTAAGAACAATCCTTTATTGACAAATTAACTCTTATTAGCTCTAATAGTCCTTAAAATCTCTCTCATTGGTTGAGAAACAAACTAGAAGACAAGAACTTGTTGAAAGTGCTAAGTCATGATCCACTTGAAAGAGAAAATCCTTAAAGGCTCTGGAAAAGAATTGAATGCTCCACTTATAATTTCTAGCCACCAGATCTCATTTTTTTAACTTCTAAAAAACCATCCTCCACTTGGATTCATTATAAGGATAAAATCCTCATATCCATATACCTGATAGAGCCATGACTATGTCTACTTTAATCAATGTAAGTACCTATTTGTCAAGGATATGACTATGTCAAAAGATAAGACACTTCTTTTCATAATCACAACTCTGCTCCTACATCAAACCCTAGACATAGGTATACTATATATGAAACCCAATTCCTATATTGGTTTTCATATAGATATAATTTAAATGAAGATCTACATGCTACCTAGTCTCTTTATCTTGAAAAAATGTAAAATTCATGCTTGAGGACTTTTGAGAGGTCTTAGTTGAGCTTTAATGGCAACCTATAAATCTATAGTGTTTGCTCTAGTAACCTGGATTGTATTTGATCTTGAATATATGCATTTGCCTACCTAGATGGAGAAATATTTGATATAACAAGTTCACCCATGTGGAATTTTCTAAAGATACCTATTTCCTTTTAAAAACCTGACCACTATCACCTTAGACATGTGTCTTCATCTTGTGCCTTTTAGAGCTTTGATCAAATTTGCTTCGTCGATCTTTTCTAGAGTCTATTGTATTTAACCTTCATCATTATCATTGATCTATGATCCAAATTTGAGATTACGACATTTGGAAATCATGAATGCTTTTTGTGGACCCAACTATCAGTTATTATGATTAAATGTGCTCATGCCATATAGAGACCTCACATGTAATCTAAATTTATTGACCATTTAACTTTGATATGTACCATTAATCTTAATCCATATGGTCAAATGCACTTCATCAGATCTAATTTTTCTTGATCTAACATGCTTATTGATTTCATTTGAATCTTATCATAGTTGAGACACATATCATTATGTTCATCCTTAAGATATACTAACCTTTTAACCCTAATCTCATCATTGATCTTCCTTTTCATGATTGAACGCATGCCATAGATCTACATTTAACTTATTAACCTGTTTGATCATCTATGTGTCATTGATCTATGATCCCAACCTCTGAGATCATGCCATTTGTCAACCCTACATTTAACTTAAATCTCATTAAGGAATTTTGAATCCAAATGGATATTCCCTATGACTTTAACTTGATGTCCCCAGGCACATCTCACACTACTAGATCATTTTTAAAGGCTTGTATCTTGATATGGAAAATATATCAAGACACCAAATTTTCAAGGGATGATCTTGAAACAAACTACACCATTTGCATTTAATTTTTCATCTTTGATTGGCTTCCCAAGTACACTTATGAAAAGCACAACCAAACTGACTTGTCCATTCTTGCATGATGTGTTACAATGATCTAGTTCCTTAAAATCACCAAATTCACACTTTAAGCTTGTTTAAAGTGTTTCAAAAGCTTTCAAGTGATAAGTGATAGGATAATACAATCTAGTTACTCTTTTGACGATCAGATCACTCTTTAACCAATATTTTTCTTAGCTTCTCACCCTAAATCTAGGCAAAATTTTCTTATATAGGCCAAATTTGGCCAACATTTTTGGTAACTCAATAGAGAAGCATGCTTGATATGCTTGAGAACCCAGATTAGTTTCTTTGACTGATCTATTGGGCATATAGAGTCATAAGTCTTCTTTCCCAACTAATTATGAAGCTGATACAAGGTTGTCCCTTTCTAAAAATCTCTTTTTAAAGCAACATGGATCATAAGAAACATAATTAATAATGTAACGAAGGCATTTAGGGAAGGGAAACACATAACTGAAAAGAAATGTGGCACTTAGAGGAAAACATGAAAAATTACTCTAATATATATAATGGATGTAAACTCTTTTAATATCAAGGCTTTAAGTGAATGTCATTGATTTGGATGGGCAATACCTCTCCATCTAATTGGGTAAGTTGAAAATTATTATGTTGTTTGCATTCATGGATCAAGTAAGGACCACTCCATAAGTTATCAATTTGGTATGGTTACCTACATATGCCTTATTTGAATCCCACTTGAGGACTATATTCCTTTCTTTGAAGTCCCTTACTTCTTGTGAATGGCTTTCTTGAATTGATCTTGGTGTAGCTTAGTGTCTTCATTGCAAGGTCCCTAGTTTTTTCAAACTCCATGATCACTTCCATCCTTATGCTCATAGGTTCACTCTCCATCAACTCAAGTTGATAGGCTAATTCCAAGGTAGGTAGCTCAAAAGAGATAGGAAATTTAGCTTCCCTCCCCTAGATAAAGACATATGGTGAATTGTTGATGGAAACTTTGGGAGTCACTCTATCAGCCCATAAGGATATACTTAGCTTTATGTGCCATACTCTCTGATTCTCCTCCATAGTTCTCTTGATAGTCCTTATCAAATTCTTGTTTATGGACTCTACTAGTCCATTGCCTTCATGGTAGTATTTTGAGGATGTACTAAGGTAGATGCCTAGCTAAAGTTCCCATTCACTTGTACTCATGCCAATAAATTCTAAGGCATTATCTAAAATTATTGTTATTGGTAACCAAAACTTGTTACTATGCTATCATAAAAGTCCAACTCTATTATTTAATTGGCTTCTTTAAGGGAAATTAATTCCACCCACTTGGTGAAGTAGATAGTATTAGTGATTACCCATTTGTGTCCTCCATTAGAAGGTAGATTGATCAGTCTTATGAAGTCCAAACCCCATTACATGAAGGGCTAATCCACCTAAATTGGATTGAGAGGAAGGGATGCCAACCTTTACTTACCTATAAAAATATCATACTTTTGACACTTCCTGATCCATGCACAAGAATCCTTAAAAAGGATGGGCCAATAATAACTAGATCTCACCACCTTTGTTGTTGTAGTCCTTAGAGAAAAATGGCCTCCTGTAGGCCCATCATGGAATTTCTCCAAGAGAATTATCACTTGGTCATCATTTATGCACTTTAGAAGCACACCATTGAGGTTTTTTCTAAATATAACCCCATCAACCAATGCATAAGGTATGGAATGAAGTCCAAAATACCTTCTTTTTACCCTATTTATACCTTAAGGGCACTCACCTATTATCAATAAATGTGTCATATCTTGGAGCTAGCTAGTGTGAGATGGAAGTGCATCTACTTGTGAGTCATCTTGTGTCACCAAAACAACTTCTTTATCTTCGTGAAGTTCATATACCATATGTTCACATAAGCCTTTTCCTCTTACTAGTTTAGTGACCTTGATCTCCATATCATACTCCATGACCTTGGTAATCCATCAAGCCCTCTTCTCACTCAAGTCTTTATTAAAAAGGAAATATCTCACTCTAGGATAGGACACCATCAAATATATTTTGATATTGGAGAGCATTGGTCTAAAATTTTTGAGGCTTCTCAAAGATGCAATAACTTGATTTTCTACAAAAATGTATCTTAATTTATACCCCTCAAGCCCTTGAATAAAAAATGCAATTGTTCACTCAATTCCTTCACCATCATTTTGCATCAACATATCTAATATATTATCAACATTGGAAAATGCATAAAATATTAATTCCCTTGATAAATTAAGATTCATGAGTTAGGGTGCTTGGGAAATGGCTTGAATGATAGCCTCAAATGTTTTTTTACCTTCATTTGACCAAGAAAACACTTGGTTATTCATTATCACGGTAGTGATAGGTTTGACCAAGTTAGAAAAACTAGGTACAAACCTTCTCATGAAGTTTATCCTTCCAAGGAAACTCTGAAGTCTATTCTTATGCTTGGGTAAAGATAATGTCAGGACAAAACTTCATCTATTAGGTTTAATGCCTAATCCCTATTTTGAGATAACATGCCCCAATATTTTTCCCTCATGGATAGAAAACAATCATTTCTTAATATTTAAAGAGATCCCATTTCTCTACATCTTTCATAGATCAATTTTAGGTGATCCAAGTGCTCACTAGCCTCCTTGGAGAATATTGTTATGTCAAGAAGTAGACAAGCACCATTTGATTTAGAAATCCTTGGAAATACATGTCCATTTTTCTATGAAAGGTTTCCCCAAAATTTGAGAAGCCAAAAGGCATATTCTGATAAGTATATGTGCCCCACTTTATGGTGAAGGCAGTCTTATATTGGTCTTCTTCTCCTAATAGAACTTGGTTATATCCTGAATACCCATCTAAAAGAGATAAGTGTTCTAACCAAAAAATATTTTAAGGAGTTTCTCCATGGATGGTAAGGGGTAGTGATATTTCAAAGAGACCTTGTTCAAATCCCTAAATTCAACACACAATCTGATCTCCCCATTCTTTTTCCTTATAGGTACCAAATTGGATACCCATGAAGAGTACTTGATGGGAAAAATGATATTAGATTCAATCAATTTGATCAATTATTTCCTCATAATCTCTTCAATTTTGGGGCTGATAGGCTTGGCATCAGCCTCTAATTCCATAGTTTGTTGGGCTAGCTTTGTATCAAAGCCTATTAGGTCACTATATTCCCAAGTAAAGATGTCTACATATTCTTTACAAAGCTCATTGAAATTATGCCTTTTATCCCTAGTGCTTACCTTTCCAAGCTTTAGTAGATTATCTTTAAGGATAAGGACTCTTTCATAGTTCCCCTCATTAGTTGACATCACTACCTTGTCTCTCCTCATAAGGTCTCCCTCATGAAAAAACCTTCAAGGGTGACTAGCCCTTTAGAAGGTTTGTTAGACCTCAGCTAAAAAATTTGATCTTCATACTGATATTGAACTTGATTTTGGTTAATTAAGGAAAACTATACTTCCTACTACAAAGAACAAGAAATTTTCTTATCACTATTAAAGACCTACTAATGAGCTTCATTTTTTGCCACTGATGGTCTTACTACCACTCTAACATGTGATTGTACTTTAGTCTTTTTTAATTGATTTGGGAGGTCAAATTGAGCTCCCACAACTACCAACCTATTAGCATGATGCTTTTTGTTCCTTGGTACTAATCAAATGTTGAAAGCCTCAAAATCTTCAAAAATGTCCTACACTCTATGTTTTTAGGATTTCATTAAGGGATTCTTTATGGTTTTCTAGCCTCTGACCTAGTGCACTATCATCTTATTATCCCCATACACCTGTAACTACTTGATTCCTCTATTACTAGCCCACTGAAGGCCATGGATAAGGCCTTCATACTCAACTATATTTCAAGAACAACTAAATTGAAACCCATAAGAAGAGAATTACTTATCAATGGAGGAAGATACTAGTATCGCACCTATACCTACCCCATGTTTGGTCCTTGAACCATCAAAGAACAATTTCCACAAACCACTAGCATCTTCTTGTGGCCTAGTGAGGGATGACATAGACTCATTCCCCTCATGCAAGTAATAGACACCCATTTCCCTCTCTTAAACACCTTGTAAAGGGTCAATTAACTAATTTTAACTCCATAACTCATCTAAAAACATATTAGGTATCTCTTCAAGATGATTATTTAGTTCTTAACCAATGAGGTGTTCATCTTCATCTATGATGGTATAATTGATGTTTGATATATCAATCTCATAAGGTTACATGTGTAATTATGTAATAGGCTTAGCTTTAATGGTTACCTTGGTCTAATACCTTATCTTTAAAGCCATGTAGGACCAATCTACTACTAGACAACCTATAATTTTTGTTGTGAAATGTCTAGATAATCATAGAGAAAAATGAGGAGGCACATCTAGAATCAACACATCCTAAGCCACTAAAAAACTAGGATAAGCATGAAGGGTCAAGTTTAGACCTTTTATGATACCATATGTTTTGGTGTGAGATCCATCAAGCTAAAAAACTCCCTTATATTGGGTTTCATACTTCAAATCAAGTTGATATGCTATTGATTTTGGTATCACTACCACTATCTACCATGTATTTATGTACCAAGGACTCGCCAATTATCACAAAAATGTATAAGGGAAGACGTTTTACCACCTTACTTGATTTCCCTTCATTAGGTCCTTTGGTTACATTGGTGAAAACTACATTTTCCTTGCTTGGTGACTTGTCTAAAACATTGATCTTTGATAAACCTTATTGAAGGATATATACCTAACTAAGTATAGATAACATGTCCCAAATTGGCACACTCACATTGGATTTATTCATTTATTCCAAAATATTGATGGTTAAATTACCAACCTTTGGTTGTGCTTTAGGAGCCACAACTATAATTTAAACTTATGAATTCTAGGGTATAAAGGCATTCCCTTGGTTTTGATTCTTTAGAGTTATTGGAACCTTTGGAGTAGTAGTAGGTTATTTTGGCTTTGATAGAAATGGATTAATAGTAATGGGGATGATCCATTTTCCTTTTTTGAACTTTGTGTTAGGACCATTGGAATGTATGTTTGGCTAAAACTAGCTTGTTGATTAAGTGCATAACACTCTTCTTGATCATAATTAACCATTATAGCACCCAACTGGTTTGGTATTTCATTAGGCCCCTAGCCTTATTGAGGATCTTCTAGTTTTGTCATCATAGTTACCTATGTGTTCTGATCCATAAGGGTTTGGTTATATCCATAGCTAATACCTTGATTTTATTTCTCATTGAAAGCCTAATTAAACTCAACATTTGGGACAATGGATTGATTGAAATATTGATTCCAAGGCATGGTACCATCAAATTCTTGAGAAATGTTATTCTAAGTAGTGATGAAAGTATTAAAGTTACTTGAAGCATTTGGATTATAGTGAATTTTGCCTAACATAGTGAGGTTGCCCTTGTCCTTGGAAATTTTCTTTATAAGGTGGCCTACTTGCTTGATAAGATTGTTGTTAAGGTTGATATGGAGCTTGATAAGGTCTATTTAATTGGGCTTGTTGCTTATTCATATTCACCAATTCATTTCTAAAGTATTGGAACATTGTTTTAATATCTTGAAAATTCTTGTTTTCTTAGGAGTCACTAGATTGACTAATTGAAGTTTTTTCCTACTTTGGTGTAGGTACGATAGCAAGTGTTGTCATAAGAGGAATGACAATAAGGGGAGTAATGGCAATAGGAGGTGATTGGATCTTAGGAAAAAAAGGCATTAGTGGCCTAGGTGTAACCTTGTTATCTTGTATTAGATAATTCTTTTCTCTAATTACCACTTCATAAACATTGGGTAGTGTGTTTCCTCCCATGGATTAAATCATTACTGTAATATCATTGTTGAGTGATTTCAAATAGTAAAGGATATTAAATTTTGGAGTAGGCCTAACAGAGATTGGGATCTTGTCCCATGTCTTATGAAACCTTTTTTTTAAATATTGCATAACCTCATGAGGGGCCCTCTTGATTGTGGTTATCTACTCTGCAAGTGATAAATGGTCACTATTATTTTCAAATCTTTTATACAAGGCATCACCTAATTGATCCCATGATGTAATGGAGTTAGCAGCAAGGTTTCTATACCAGTCTAAGGCTTTACCTTTAAAAGAGATATCTAAAAACCTAATAGCCACATTTTCACTAGTGATATCATGAATATTGAAAAAGTTGGCTATATCTCTAAGGTGCTTAGAAGGGCTTGTAGACTGGTCTCTTATGAAATAAGGGAAACTTTTAAGAGATGTTACTGGGATAGGGTCATACTACTAGAGGTCTAAAGGACTCTAGACATTGAAAGACATAAAGGGGAAAGATTTAGGGGCCACCATGGCAATGAAAGGGGATAACAAAGATCTTCTTATAGAGGTAAACTTTGAAATTTGTTTAGGAGTAAATTCCCCTTTATATGGATGTGTATTAAGAAATCTTAACATTTTTACTAAGTTTAAAGGTAATTCAATAAATTCAAAAGGAATACCTCTAAAAGCTGAACTTGTAGTCACCTTTGGCATGAAAGATAGCTACTACTCTACACCAGAATGTTGAGTGTTACTTGGAGTTGCTAGATACTATTGTATGAAAGTTATAACTACTATAAATTGATCAAACCAACATCAAACTTGACCAATCCTCTTTGAAATTGATCCCATTCAAGCATGCCAAAAACTATTATGGTCTTAATTTTCACCCATAGAGGGGGTTTTTAGGCTCTCTCTAACTAATCCACAAAATTGGAATAACCCTAGGCTATGGGTATCTTATAGTGAGGTTGAACCTTCTAAAAAGGTCAGCTTCCTCTTGATGGATCACCTAAACTAATGCTAGTGATTGGAAAAGGGATAGTGAGCGGGTAAAGGGTTACTAAGAGATCTAAAAAGGTGATGCACTAAATTAAAGGGACATTCACATAAGTTTGAACTAACACTATATCAACATTAGATAAGAATTACTCACACAATCTCATAAACTAGCTAATTGTATAAGTATTTCATGAACCAAGCTCACTAAGCAATCAAAGAAGCAAAGAGGAATTCTAAGATTCATGCCAAGAATCCATTAATGGTAGAAAGAACACAAGTTCAAACCTAAAAATAGATTTAAAACACCTTAAAAGAGGAAAGAAAGAAGGAAAATGGATATGGAAGAATCTCTTTCACGGAGCCATCATGCACAAGTTTACTACACACTAGTTAAAGGTAAGAGATAGGTAAAAATTGATCTTATTAATAAAAAAGGTAGTTATTAAAAAAATTGATAGGTTTTTTCATTATAAAATTAGCACACATAAAAATGGAAAGAAAATGGGAGATATATGAGAAAGGGGAGAAAAAATAGAAGGAACACACCATCAACAATCAATAAATGAGCTACCACCACCCATTCATGAAAACTCAACCACCTTTCGATCAATTAGTACAAATAATTTATGAAAAATTAACCCTTATTAGCTCCAATAGTCCTTAAACTCTCTCTCATTGGTTGAGAAACATACTAAAAGACAAGAACTAGTTGAAAGTGCTAAGTTATGATCTTCTTGAAATAGAAAACCCTTAAAGGCTCTAAAAAAGAATTGAATGTTCCACCTAAACTTTCCAACCACCATATATCCTTTTTTGGAACTTATACACCATCCTCTATTTGGATTAATTATAAATAAAAAATCCTCATATCCATGGACCTAACAGATCCATGACTATGTTTACTTTAAGTGGTTGTAGGTACCTATTTGTCAAGGATATGACTATGCTAAAAGATAAGACATTTCTTTTCATAATCACAACTTTGCTCCTACTTAAAACCCTATAAATAGGTCTAATATAGATGAAAACCAATTCCCTTATATTTTTCATATAGATATAATTTTAATGAAGATCTAAATTCTACCTAATCTCTTTATCTTGAATAAGATGTGTCTAAGGGCTTTTGAGAGGTCTTAGCTAAGCTTTAATGGTGACCTAAAAATCTATAGTGTCTACTTTGGTAACCCATATCATATTTGATCTTGAATTTATGCATTTGCCTTCTTGGTGAACAATATTTGATCTAAAGTCTCTACCCATATGGCATTTCTTTGGGATACCTATTTCTTTTTAAAAACCTGATTGTTATGGCCTTAGACATGTGTCCTCATCTTATGCCTTCTAAAGATTTGATCAAATGTGATATATTAATATTTTTAAGATCCTCTTGGATTGGAATTCATCATTATCACTAATCTATGATTTGCATTTGAGATTATGACATTTGGTAATCACATGTGATTTTTATGGACCCAACTGCCAGTTCTTATAATTAAATGCACTCACACCACGTGGTGACCTCACATGCAATATAAATTTATTAACCTTTTGAATTTGATCCATACCATTTATCTTAATTAATGTGTTTTAACATTCTCTATCAAATTTACTTTTTCTTTATCAAATGCACTCATCAATTTCCTTGAGAGATCACCATGATTGAGACACATGTCATCATTGTGTTCATCCTTAGGATCCACTGACCTTTTGACCCTGAACTCACCATTGATATTATTTTACATGATTGAACACACATTGAAAACCTACATTTTACTTATTAACTCAATTTATCACCCATATGTCATTGATATATGATCCCAACTTCTAAGATCATGCCACTTATTGACCCTATGTTCAACTTGAAGCTCGTTAAGGAATTTTAAATCCAAATAGTTATTCCCTATGATAAAAAATTTTAGGGGATTATCTTGGCATAAAATATGCCATTTACATGCAATTATTCAACCCTGGTCAGCTTCCCAAGTACAATTATGAAAAGTACAACCAAACTAGCTTGTCCATTCCTACATGACATGATACAATAGTCTAGTTCCTTAAAATCACCAAATTCACACTTTAAGCTTGCTTAAAGTGTCTCAAAATCTTACAAGTGAAAAGTGATAAGATCATGAAATTTGGTTTCTCCTTTCACCATCAGATCACTCTTTAACCAGGATTTTGCTTAGCTTCTCACCCAGATCTAAGCAAAATTTTCTTATGTAGGCCAAATTTGGCCAACAGTAAGGTGATAATTATTTTATCTATATTGAGTCAATTATGGTAATATCAATTTTGTCATTTTATAGAGTTAATCATGATTAAGAGATTGGTTTAACCAATATCAGGCATGACACATTGATGTCAAGTCCCACAAGTAATAAACGGTTCATAAACCAAAGTTACAGTTCTCAAGATATTGCATTGGCAAAGAATTGGTATTAGTTGGTGAAAATGGTACACAAGGTCAACCTTAATAAGGTAAAATTTGATAAATGTGAATTAAATAGGTTATTCTATTAGTTTTTCAATTCATTTAAATCATTTGAGTTGAGAGCAATTATTTTTTTGAGTTATAGAAATATGTCAAAGAGACAATGAGCTAATTTGACCTACTACGAGGAGGTGAAGGTATAGATCCAGGCCAGGGAGGAGGTTATCCTAGTAAGGAGCCCATATTATTTCATATGATTATTATGTATAATATATTTTTTACTATTTTTACTTAAAATTAGGTATTTTAGGGCCTATTTTGAAAAATTGGTGTTACTGTGTTTATTTGGGTACTAATATCTAGGACTTGGTGTTAGTGTTTAAGACATGGTGATATTGTCTTATATGCAGTGCTAGTGTCAAGTAGGCCTGAGTTATAATGTTGATCATTATTGACTATTTATTGATGTTTTTGTTATCTATTGGTTTTATTTGGCATTATTTATGCTTGATTTGGTTAAAATTTTATAGGTTGATGCCCATATGAGGGAGTTTCAAATTAGATGAATGATAGAGACCCTACGGGGTATACCCCTGTCAACGTTGAGATGGTTGTTCTTGAGAGAAAAGGTTTGAGACATGTGGAATTTTTGGATCCTATGCCTTGATATAAACACATGAGTATCAAAAAATGTGAGAGATGGGATGCAGATACCTACACTTTGTTATTACTGACTAGGGAGATCACTATTACTCTAGAAGATGTGTATAGGATTTATAGCTACCTATTTCTAGGTAGAGATCCATAATATAGGAAGATATATGTGCTCAAGCTATATAATTAAATTTTAGGTATTTATTTACTATGGATATAGGGAGTTATTGCATAATGATCCATAATGATATATTTTTAACATTGATTATTACTACTAAGGTTCTATGATTGCAGAAGTTCTTAGCCACTTTGTTATATTTATTTGTGGTTGTAAATGAGAATAGGGTATCAATATCCTATAGGATGCATGAAATTGTGTAGGATATATAGGATCATCATACCATGGATTTTTGGGGTCATATGATGCTAGCCCACCTATACAGGGATTTATATTGTTTCATGTAAGAGATGTGTGGCATAGGGATTGGATCATCTACATTATTATAGTATTGGTCATATGAGCCCATAGAAATACATATGTTGGTGTTGCCTTTACAATAAATTTGGGCTCATCCATAATTATTTATAAAGAGGTGGATAGTTATGGGTTTCATGCCCAAAAAGAGAATGATGTAGTTTCATCATGTCTTGGAAATTTAAACAACTAGAGATATTATCTAGAGGCCATACAAGGGTTATAAGGGATGGCCTAAGTATGGTAATCATCTTATACAAATTTGAGTGACTTTTTGGCTACATGACCATTGGGTCAATGTGTATGATCGATTCTAATATGAGTGGGTTACATTAGAGTTTGGTGTCATTCAAGATGTGCACCCAACACCATTGGTATGGTTGAGGAGTTCTCAAGATCCTACGATGCTAGGTAGCATACCAAGGCTAATTAATACTAAATTATCTCCCATTCCTTTGATAGAGTTAGATCCTAAGATTGATATACCAGATGTAGATAACATGGGATTGACTAATGTCTATACATACTGGTGGAGAGATCATAGATGGGCACCTCTATTTTTGAGTGATGGGATTATCAAAAAAGATGTACTAAAGGTTGATCCTTTTAGGGATGTCAATGGTAATTTTTTATAGTGTGTTTATATATTCTATGTAGTTGGTTAATCTTTTATTTTGTTAATAATCTAATGTGTCTTGTGGGTATATGTAGGTTTAGGTAATGATGAGTACTGGGAGACACCATTGAGTCGATACATTACATACTAACATGGCATATTCTTGATGATGTCATGGAGGATGGACTGGTAGAGAGGGATACTAATGTCACTAGTGTTCATGCCCATTTATTTAATTGAGCTATGATAGCTACTAAAACATGTCAATGAGTGGATATTAATATAGATGAGGCATGAATAGAGTTGCATAGGTAGAACATGCCTATACCTAATTCTCTAGGTGGGGCTACATATGTTTTTAGTGAGATCATATAAAGTGTATGTCTTAGTTGAGTATGTATCCTGAGATATAAAGTAGATGTAGTCATCAATCTAGGTCATGGAAGTAGAGCAAAACCTCTAGTTATATCATGGATATGTTTGAGAGTAAGAGTGAGGGAGCTAGTCCTCGTGGTCATGTTCACATTATTGAGTGATGTACTATACTTATATTGGAACTATATATATGGATGTTCATTGTTTATGTTGACACTATGTATATTAGTATTTGGATCTAGTTGTATTACATATATTAATGTGTTTAATTGGTTTGATTATTTTAAATGATGATATTAGTATTTGGTATTTGTCAAAATATAATTAATGAATTTTTATCTATTTATGAATTTTTAGATATATGTGTAGTGGATAAGGATTTGTTATTTATTATATAGGTTTTATACGGATTTCGTAAGATTTGTGTATGTAGATCATGTGACTATGGTATGCCCTTTCTGAACCTAGATGGAAAGGATAACCAAAAAACATAATACTCATTTTGTGTCATGGTAGAAGGAGACTCTAAAATGGAAATGATGTGTGATACACTAATGGTGGCTAGATATGTAGACTTTATAGTAAAGAACTTGATTGACTGGTGTACTAAAACTATACTTTGAGCTTTATGATCTCTAGTAAATATCTTGATTAGTGTTTTAAATTGAGGCTAAATTTTGATCCTTACAATTATTTCCAAATATATTTATTGGTATTCAAAGTAATGTTGTGCCCTCAAATTTGTAGTTGTTTTTATATATCTTAATAGGTACTTGAACTGATTCTGATCTCTAATCTCTTTCGTTATTACCATACATCTTGATTGGTGTATAAACTAAAGTTATGGTCTGATCTATATAGTTGTTTCCATATACCTTAATTGATTTATGAATTGAAGTTGAGCTTTGTTCTCTATGAATTATCTTTCATCTCTACTAAAACTATGGTGCATGATATCAATCATAATTAGGTGTTCTAAAAACCACATGGTGCATATAATGAGTAACCAATGGCTCCTTAAAAGGAATGTCCTAGGATAAATCTATCGTAGATGAGTGTGATCTAGGATATTATGGAGACTAAGACCTTGATTCACCCAGTGTAAATGCTATAATGCCTTAATTGACATATTTTTCAATGTAGGTTCAGAGTGCATAATAATGATCATCTGAATGTATATTTATCTTATGAAAATCATAATATGGATTATGTAGTACCTTGTGCAAATGATGTTCTAGATGATGATTATTAGGAGGAAGTGTGATCATCTCCCTATCTAATAATGTAATAAATATGTCATGAAGCCTATCCCTATATAAGAATTGTATAACCCCTCTGTGTGTATCCTATGTTCTACTTAATGTATGAGGTGCTTTGTGAAGTGGCTCTTTTCCCTTGTAGAGTATCTTTATTGGTTGTTTATATTCCACTTATTTATTAATTTTAAGTGGAGTAGGATCTTGTACCATGTTAGATGATTAAGAATATAAAGAGACTACATCAAAATCTACCTATGAATGTGAAACCACTAGTACCAATTCTACCCCTAATGTTATAACTACATTACATAGATTTAGGAATGATTTTAATGTCTAATATAGTAATTTATTCTTGAGAGGAAAAATTAAAACTTTGTCAAATATGTATTGTACCTCTAAATATCTCAGCTAATGAATCAACTAATGTAAACATAATTTAAACATATAATCCATAGTGGATCACTACATACATATGAGGAGTTATAAATAGTCTTTCTCAAGAACTACATACAGAATAAGGGACCTCAAATCACACATGAGAGGTTACCTTCATCTCACTCTAGTTTAATGAAGGTAACCTCTCATGTGTGATTTGAGGTCCCTTATTCTGTATGTAGTTCTTGAGAAAGACTATTTATAACTCCTCATATGTATGTAGTGATCCACTATGGATTGTATGTTGGAACCAATTTAGTGTTTCCCCATCTAGGGACTTTGGAAATAATTATAGTATAGTCAACTTACTGGTAACATGTTCCATGGCTTTCTCATAAGCCTAAAGGTACAAGTATGGATCTCCATGCCCATAAAATATAGATAACACTAGTATCTAAAAGTTGTGTGGCAACCTTGTAGTGGAGATTCTATGTGGCATATGGTTATCTTGGATAACATTGGCATCAGCCTAATATTGTTATGCTTTGTTCTCCAAAGTAAGATGGTGTACTTGTTGTTACAAAGCACCCACATCATGCATCAAGGAAATTAACACTTGTGAAGGTATATTACCATCATCAAGGGGTTCATTTAATTCTTTAATTTTGTTATTTATCTTATCCAATAGTATATTGCATTTCAAACCTTTTTTAGGGAGTGTTGGTTTGTTATTTGTAACCTTTATAGGTGTGATAACTAAGACCAAGTTAGAGGGAAATGAGGTATCACCCTCATTTAGGTTAGTTTGAGAAATAAATTCTACTAGGATAAGTGGGGTCAAGGGAGATTCATTGGTATCTCTTATATTGCTAAGTTATAAATAAGTATCACATGCTGAATAGGTGTGTGTGTGTGTGTGTGTGTGTGTGTGTGTGTGTGTGTGTGTGTGTGTGTGTGTGTGTGTGTGTGTGTGTGTGTGTGTGTGTGTGTGTGTGTGTGTGTGTGTGTGTGTGTGTGTGTGTGTGTGTGTGTGTGACCTAGTATTTTTTTTTAACAATATAAATAGGTGAAGTAGGATAAAAATTAGAATGAGTAGATTTTATTTCCTCTTCATCATAATCGTAATAATCAACATTATTTCAAGGTTGATCAAAATTAGAGTTTAATTCACTTGTATAAGTAAGAGTAAAATAAGTATCATAAACATGCTCATTAAGAGATAAAGCAGGACAAGATTTTAAATTTTTACTATCATGCAATGTGTCATCATGTGTAGGTGTAATGTAATTTATTTGTTGACTAGTTATGTATGGAAAGCAAGAATGATTATCACTTTCAATTTTTGAGTCAAGGGTAGAAGAAGTAGCAATCATGTTATCTTTTTGCATGTTATTACGTGTAGGAGAAGATTTAGAGACATTTGTATTATCAATTTGTTGTAAATAATAATTTCATTGATCTTGGAATGTAAAATAATGTGATAAAATAATTTCATCTACCTTAGTTTATGCATTGTTAAAGGGTGTAGTATCATTATTATATGTTTTTTTCAAATTTAAATGAGAATGGTAAAGAAGATGCATTGTTATTATCTACTTTATTTGATTCATGCAAAAAAGGATTTCGTGTATTTCACTTATATTAATTTAGTTTGAATAATGAGGTGGCAAAAGTAATTGAAAAGCTAGGATCACATTGGAACAAAACACTACCAAAAAGAGTCTCTTTTGGCATTATATTGTTAGTTTTATTTTGAGGTGTAAGAGAAGAGTGAGATGAAAGAGAAGATGATGTATCTAATATATCCTCATTTACATTTTAATTATCATGCACATAATAATCCTCTTATCCATTATTATAACAATAGTCATCATCATTATAAATGGAGTGATTATTATGATCTAATCTACAATCTTGAAAATTTATCCATTCATTGTTATAATTATGAGATAAATTAAAAAAATCATCAATTGGGTGAGGGGTAGAAGAATTCTTAGATGCCATTTTAAATTTGAAAAATAAGATACAATAAATAATGAATATCAAACACACAACACATAGAATGTAATCTAACATAAATATATGTGCAATTGAGAAATTTTGACTCATGTGTGTAATAGAAACTAGGATTGTAAGTGAAACCTTATTTATTAGTATTTGGATGTGTAGGGACCTAGTATGTGGATCTATGGTTTTCAATTAGGGTTGTTTTGAAAAAATTAAATTACATTAAATAAATAAAACCCTAATTTAGGATTAATTAAATGAGCTAGGTTACGCCAAAAAATTAGAAAATAGAAGTTTGTAACCCTAATTTAGTGTATAAAATATGGGAGAAGGTAAACCCTAAGCAAAACTAGGGTTTTAAGTAATATTTTAAGTAATTTGGGTTCACCAAATGTTTTAATATTTTAGGACTTAATTTTATTTAAATATTATGTTGTTAAAGGGCTGAGTATGATACTAATCTAGAATTAAAATTGGAAATGATTGATTTAATTGACCTTTCCAAAAATAGCAAGTGAGAATAGAAAGAGCACTTATCTAGAAGTAATCAAGATTTTCTATGGATTATGGAATTGAAATAGGTATACACCTTCCATTTTTTATTTATTATCAAAATCTAGTCTTAGACAATAGAGCCAATTTTAGGATAGTATTGCCATGTGGCACTAGTGTCTAATTATGTTGCTAGTGTCTAATTATGGTGCTAGTGTCCCTATTGTAAGAACTATTTAAAACTTTTAGGGAGGCTATGGAAGGTTATATAGGTTTTATAGGTGGTTTTATGTCATTTAGGGCTTACCTATGTCACTATTTAAGCCAAATATCTTCTACAACCCAATGATTACCTACACATATGAAACAATATCCAAATCCAATGCAAAAAGGAAGGGAAAATTAGGTTATGGTATGTTACAATTGCACATAATAGAACCCCTATTATATTGGCCATTGCTTATATTAACACCAATTCTAATGGTTTTAGATCACATGTAGTTCTCCCTTAGGGAAATATCATAATCAACTTGCATGGTATGTTAGAATGAATTTTGCTTAGGCCCTTCTTTAACCAAGCATGAAATGTCTAGATGTGATGGTTGAGTAGTATACAGAGTGTTGAGCTATATTATTGATTGATTTTATGTAATGATGTGCCAAAATAGTAAGTGATAGATGTAAAATTCCTTTTTAAGCTCTTTATATAGAAGGACCTTTGATTTGAATATAAGACCTTGTTTACTAGCCAACAAATTACAAAAGAGGGATTAAAAAACTTAAGAGAAGGCTCAAGAAATGGTCAGCACTTAAACATAAAAAAATACTCATCAAACATGATAGCCATAATTAGACACTAGCACCATGTTACGCTACTATCCTAAAAATGGTGAGAGTGTCCTAAGGCTTAAAGTAGAGATAAAACCAATCAAGACAGGCTAAGGGCCCTTGTGACTAAGAGAAGGTGATCTAGGACCATTTGGGGGTACTAAAAATAGGGAAAATAATACATAAGAAAGATCAAAAGACTTAGAATGACCAAGCAAATAAGGATGGTATTCATCACTAAGACCTTTATGTGAAATAACAACAAAATATGAAGTACTTTTGGTTGCTTGAATAAATTAGGGTGTTTACACTTAGTTAGGTCCTATGGTTCATAACAAATTAAATTAAATATAATCGATTTCTCATCAAAGCTTGTGGCACAAATGGGAGATAATAAACATAAATAACATACATGTAAAGTAAAACTCTACTCAAGTCAATGTAGAAGTAATCCTAATAATGGATATTCAATACATTCATAATACATTATAAATGCAAATCTATATACTAATAGAAGAGGAGTAAGAGTTAGGAATACTTACCTTGAATATGAACATGTCGAGTCTCAATACCTCCTTTGGTCAATGGTGCTTTTAAAGAGTTTATTTTTTTTCATAAGGATATCAAAGATAGGTCATCTCTATGATACAATACTTCTCATATACATCCAAAATACTTTTCCCACAAGATAATATTCTTCTCCAAAGAAGTATGAAACTCTAAGAAATGACTCCTCACGTAGAATGGTGGATAATCAGATAACGAAACACAAATAAATGATTATTTTTATTGGAAATGAGGTAAAGTATGTGTTTATATATTTGTATTTAACCCTTAACCCTTCCAAAAATTTAGCCAATGTAGTCAACCCAATTGACCTTGTTAGTTAGAAAATAGAGAATTAGGTCTCAGATTAAATCGGTTGGGTTGTCTTAGTCATGTAACATGCTTAACTCCTATAATAAGGTCAACCCATTTGATTATATTTATAATATGGTAAAAATAGGGTTTTTCTTAGGTAGGGGATATTTGAGGCAAAGAATTACTTAGAATATTGTGTAAGGGAGGTATCAAATCTTAGGGAAACATATAAGAGGGATTTATGTTTGTTTTAAGTGATGGTATAAGGAACACCAATCTTTTAAAGTAGCAATGGTTTGCCCACCCCTTTCTTGGTACACCCTTAATATATTGAGACTTGATGGGTTCTTGAAAGAGATAAAGCATCAATAATTGATCAAGTTTAAATTTTTGTTTATACATATGCCCCACTCAAATCTCATCATGTGTCATGTAATTTAAACATGGGATGGTGCTTCGAGAAAAGAACATAGTAACACACAATATTGAGATAAATAAATTACAATATTTTTAAGCATAAAATAATTGAAAGTAAATGAATGAATAATTTTTTTAAAGTATCATACCTTAACTTACCTTTATCACTGAATGGTTGTTTGAAGTGTTTATAGTTTTGATCATGGTAGACATAGAGACTACTTTGGACAAACCTAAGGATACAAGACTAGAGAACAAAAATAAATAAATGCAAGAAAGTCAAAAGAAATGAATTTTTCTTAACTTAGTAAATCACTTGGACAATTAGTTAGCTTGGGTTTGAAATGTTAATTTGATAACCAAAATGCTAAGGAAAATGGTTATAGGAAGAGTAAATTGGATAACCAAAAATCCAAGGCTACGAAATGACTAAATGACTCAAACAATTATACCTTAAGTAAGAAGATTAAAAAACTAAATCAAACTAAGGATACACAAAAAATGAAAATATAACATCAATGTGAAAGCAGTTAAAGTCCTTACTTAAACAAATATGGGAAAGAAATATAAAGTAAGACAACATTGATAAATGAGAAGTAACAATCCAAACTTAATCATCAATGGAAAAAGTAAATGAAAGTGAAATAACATTGTTAAGTAAGAGGTAACAATCCAAACTCATTGATTAATGGGAAAAGTGCATAAAGGTAAAACAACATTGGTGAGTGAGAAGTAACAATCTAAACACACTCAACAATGGAAAAAGTATGAAAATATAAAAATAGACATAATTTTCCCAAAAAATGAATGATAATTAATGTTTTAAAGTTGTTAAATGAAACCAATAAAATTATATAAATGTAAAGAATGGTGTAAATAAAAGAATCCATTGTCACTCAATCATACTATTTTGTTCTAAAGATAGATAAAACTAAAAAAAGTAGTTCTAGCATGTTGTAATATGTGAAAAAGAGGGACTATAGAAGTGGGGAAACAAATTTAGAATCAAAACTTGCCTGTCAAGGGGGAAATGAAATGGGTGGTGTAGGATATGCAAGAAAAAAATCAAGGTATATAAACTCTTTATCAAAGTCAAGACACTAAAATTAAGTGTATCAAAACAAGAGGACTTTTGACATTAAGGACTTTGAATAACTTCACCTAACCACACAAATCTTGGGTTATCAAATGAAGTATGAATATCATCCCATGAAGAATAAATGCATGAAAATTAAAATGGACCTACCTTCTCACAATGTGTTTTCCTTTCCTTAAGACCTCTTATAGAGTTGTTGGTATACTTCAAGGATCGGGTACTTGTGTTGGAAAGTAGGTAGCACTATAAATAAATTGGAATTCTCCTTTCCCAATCTGTTGGCCTACCACACCCCAATGGACCTTAGATCTAATATAAGGCCAACTATGAATATTTAACTTCTATTAATAATATGATATTTGCTATGAATAACATCTTTTATTATGATTTTGGATTTTGATTTTATATTACCTTTTGATCATTGCCTTTTGATTCAATTATTTGACTTTTAACATTTTGATGGATTTTTTTTATTCCTCCTCTATATGGATTCAGAGAACTAAACATGGGTGCTAAAAATTACTATCATTTGAAAACTTTGAACTTGGTTATTAATAAAGAGGACTTACAGATCATGGTTTCTAATAGTCTTGTTTCTTAATGTTAAATAAAAGTGTTATCTTGACTTCAGCCTTGTTTTGTCCAAAGTGGAATGAAAGGAAGGGAGAAAAAGGGAAATGAAAATGAAATGATTTATCTCAAACTATAAAAAATATGAAAATGTGAATGGGATAAAATTATAGGTAAGTATGATTCCTTATCATAAGAATGGAAGTAATTGTAGGGAAACATATTTACATAGTTTGTTGGGCAATTTTTATCTGCAAAAGAAGAAAAAATCAAGGTTGAGAATATGAAATCATAAACTTTTAACCATTTATTAATATTCTAAAAATAACACTTGGTTTGAAAAAAGGTATAAAAGAATATATAAATTTTATAAGGATGACTTGGTCCTATCCATGGTATTACACTAAAACTCATAAAACTTAAGTAGGTGTAAAAAGTGGTATTGGTATTTGAAAGGGGTGTCTGGTCCTAGCCATGGTATTACACTAAAACTCACAAAAGAAAGAAGGAAATGAAAAAGGTTTGTAAAATAATAAACTTATGATCAAATAAAAAAATGTATTCATTAGGAAAATTGGATCATATCCATGATATTAAAATGCAACTCATGAATTAAATGAATATAGAAACCAAAGGACCAGATAAGGGAGCTAAGGTTTGTGTATAGAATAAGATCTTAATAGGAGAGATTGATGGATAAGCAATGAAATAAGTATCAATAGGAGAGTATATATAATTGTGAAAAATAAGGGATATATTTAACAAAAATATTTCTTTAAAAATTATTCATTGGTGGGTTCTTTGAAAACATGGCCTTCATTAATTTGTAAATGATAAGTACTAGGACCAAGAATGTCTTTTATTAAGTAAAATCCCCACCATTTTTAGGCATATTCTTTGTCATGTGTGTAATATAATTTAAGTACTAAGTCACCAACATCAAATTTTTAGACTTTGACCTTTTTATTATGTTATTTAGTAATGTGAGCCTTGTATTAGTGGTTATGTTGTAAAGCAGCCAAACAATGTTCATCAAGAAAGTCTATGGCATGAAGATGAGATTAATGTAATTATTCATCAGGAATTATACCATGGAGATATATGCATAAAGATGGGAGTTTAAATTATAATGGTAATACTAATTAGGAACCATATATAAGTGAGAATGGTGTTTCCTGAGTGGTAGTATGTATGTTAGTATGGTACACCCAAAGTGTGGGATACAGGTGATTGTGATAATCAATATAGGTGATTGTGTATTTTGTAAAAGTGTGGGATACAGGTGATTTTGATAATCAATATAGGTGATTGTGTCAGTAGCCTCTGATTGGCCATTACATTGAGTATGGTAAGGTGTGTGAAATTTGTGTGAAATTTTAAATTTGTAACATAATTATATCATGTCCTTATTTTTAAAATTGCCACTATTTTTGGAGGTGATGGTATGGGGAACTCCAAAATGATAAATGATTTTGCTAAGGATAAATTTTGAAAAATTGGTTCCTGTGACATTAAAAAGAGGCATGGATTCTACCCATTTGGTAAAAAATTTAGTAGAAATAACTATAAATACATGGCCATGTTATGATCAAGGTAATTTACCAACGAGGTATAATCCCCATATAGAGAATGGCCAAAGAGATTATACTATTTGGATTTTGGTCGGTGGTGAGTGGATTAGATCATCATGGAATTGACATGGATTATACTTTTTGGTGAATTTTATGGAATCCTTTTTAAATTAGGCCAATAGTATCCCATACAAAGGAATTTATAGGTTGTAACATGGTTGATATAATGATCACCACAAATGCCCCCATGTGTTTATTCTAAGAGAGTAGGAACTTTTTCTTACAATAATCAATGGAATAGGGTTCCTTATGTATTATGGTAGTAAAGGGTATTCTATCAAAATACATATATGAAAGCTTATTTATGTATTTGAGTCTTTTCATGAGAATCCATGTCTAGAGGGTAAGTTTGATATTTAAGAAATTAGATTTATATCATGGGTTTTGTCAAATTGTGGCAGCCTTAATGTGATAGATGAGTGAATCATTTGGTTTAATAGAAGAAGGTGATTTTATAATTTAGATAAGAAATTAGGAATCATTAAGTACTTGATGAGGGTGAAATAGAGATGTTTATGAAGAAAGCAAATTAGTTATGGTATTTTGATCTCTTAGAATTGGTTCAATGATAAAAGAAACAAATTATTTAGCAAGCATAGTAGCTATTTGATTATATTTTTGATTTTACATTGATAATAACCATTAACCTAGCAACAAATAAGTTATGAGTCACTTAAAGTGTGTAAATATGGGATATCTAAGTTGAGTGTAGCTTTCATGCATAATAATAGAGCTTCATATTCAACCATGTTATTAGTGACATCAAAAGTTAATCAGAATACTAAATTTATGATATTACCATCTAGGTTTATTATAATACATCTTGCCCTATCTCCTTGGATGTATGTTACATCATCAAAGTGGAATGTCTAGGTGTCTTCATGTAAATCAATGGTAACTTTAGGTAGTTCTTCAATAACTACTTTAGGTTTAGTAGTATTAGGAGTGATATTGGGATCCTCTTGATTATTTTTTTCTAGATCAGTTGTGAAATTATGAAAATAATATTTGAGAGAGATAGCTTTGTTAAAGCCTTAAATATAAATAATGTTTTTATTAGGGAGATTATCTTGAAGGTGATTTGTATTTAGTAGAAGTGTCACCACAGTTGGTCAGCAATGACTTGTCCTTTGATAGATTTTTATTTAAATAATTTGAAGGTCAAATTCCATCAAGAGGACCATCCATTTACCAATTATATCTCCAAGTAAGAATGCTTTGGAGAATAAATGATGAAGCAGATCTAAGTGAACACTGACATAAGTGGTCTAGTAGAACATATGATGGAACTTTTCATCTACAAAATAGATATCAATTTAATCATGTTCTACTTTGGTATAACATTTTTCATAGTCAACGAGTCCTCGACTGATGCAATAAATAGTGTATTCTCTACTAGTATCATCTTTTTTGGAAAACATTTCCACAACTAATATGGGGGTAGATTCAGTATATAATATTAAGGTAAGGTTATTTTAAGGTGGTCAAAGAGTAGGAGGATAGAGAAAATATTATTTCATATTATCAAAATATTTTTCACGTGAATATGTCCATTCTAGAGCATTACCTTTTTTATAAAGGAATTAATAGAGTATATATGGTAAGCCATTTTTGGGATGAACCATCAAATTTACCCAAGTTTTTCAAGGTAAGTATGTATGTAAGGATTTGATCAAGGAATAATAATGTTGATGATAGTGTTTATTTTGCTCAGATCAACATCAATTCCTTGAAGAGAGACTAAGAAAACTAGAATTTTACCAGATGCACCTCCAAATATACATTTACATGGGTTAAGTATAACTTTATATTTGATTAGTCAATCAAAAATGATAGCTAGATCAGTGTAGTGTGTTGTTTAAATTTTATATTTATAAATGAGATCATCAACATAGGTTTACACTATCTTGTGTATAAGATCATGTAAAATGTGGGCCATTACATGTTGATAGGTTAATCTAGCATTTTTAAGACTGAAAGGCATTTTGGCATAATCATAGGTTGCCTGTTTTGTAGGAAATGTTGTTTTATGTTGGTATTCAAATCTATGTGAATTTGGTTATATCTTGAGAAACCATCCATAAGTGATAAAATTTCATATCTAGTAGTGGAATCGACTATATCATCTATTTAAGGTAAATAAGGTTATCTTTTAGACATGCTAAGTTAAGATTATGAAAATTAATGCATATATGATTAACCATGGTGAATTTTTAACAAATGGGAATGATGCTTGATAATCATTCTAAGTATTTAATAGGTTTGATGAATTTGGCATCCAAAATTTTAATGATTTATTTGTGACATAAGGTAGAAGTTTCTAGTGGAAATTTTTGTTATTTTTGTCTAACATATTTTACATATGGGTAAGTGATGATATTATGTACGAAGATGATAAGATAAATACCTATAATATAATTATATGATCAATCAAAGTTTTCATGATAATTTTCTAAGCTAAATTCATCATGCTCGATTGGAGTGAGTTATTTATATATAATGATAGGTTGGGGACATGTTGGTGTACCATATTCTATTCTTATGGTTTATTCAATGAACATAGCATTTGTGTGACATCCCTTCTATTTTTTAATTATAAATACATAATTTTTTATAAATAAATGCATTTACAAGAGTAGACTACATCCTGAGAGTCTGACAAAGATCATAAAATTATTCACGTGCAATCATGGCAACAATATAGAATGTGGATCTCTAACATTATGAGAGAATGACAACTCAATACAAAAATTAATTACAACATATTAAACTCAACTTATATAATTACACAATCACCACTATCAATGTGAATTAAAGTATAATTACAACTCTTCATGACTACTTTACAATAACAAGTCTAAATAAGATATTTGGCTACCCCATAGCATAGTTCCCAAACTTTAAGTATTTATGGTAATCTCAAGTGTCATCTCAATAAGTAGTATTATTTTTAGGAGGTAGAGAATAATTCAATAAATTTTACACACCAACCATGAACCAATGATCCCCTTCACTAATCCCATCAGGGAATGGCCCTCCCTTCATGGATGGGTAGATAGTTACGGTGCAAAAATCTAGAGAGACTAGCAAGTACCCATGTGTTATATGTTTCTATAATAAACATGTAGTGTATCATAGAAATATGATCTATTGTAAGATATTGAAAAAACATTTGAATCACACTTATGAAATGATAATGTCTCACTAAACATACTTTAGCTAAAAATTTTACAAATAGTAATATAAAAATGATCTATAGATATATCAATTTCATGCACACCACTTGATTAGATTGCCTCCATCCATCATTTAAATGCTTGTAAGATAATGAAGTATATCTCACTCTGTAATCCACATTATCAATGTATATTGGTCAAATATAATTTAACCACAAGATTCAATAACTTACATCCTATTATCAAATGCATCATATGACACACTATACATAGGAGTAATAACAACATACATTTAGTCCATCAAACATATGCATGAATATTTCATTATATTCTATCCCATATTATAAATAATTATTAAAAATATATCACCTAAATTAACATATAATTTAATTGTGCAATTTAATAATATAATTATTTTCCAGTTGTCTACATCCTATGGTAACCCATATAACCACAGTCTAGTATTCTAAGACTTAACTATTAGTTTTACACAATCAATCATATGGAGTAGTCTTAAATACATGGAAACACTATCATTATTCAAGTAACTATATCTAATAAAATAATTCATCGATCCCATGGAACATAATAACATACCAATATAGCATTAACTAAACTCTCAAAGTTTGTATGCACACATACACAAGTCTTACCAACTGTAATAACACACATTAGCCACAGTAATAACCAACATTTATATAGTAAAATAGTCAAATGTAGATATGAGTTTAGGAATAATAATTACATTATGTATCACCTAGGTAAAATATAATTTTATACTATAATACCTTATGATATCCCATACTATCATAGGTTCCCAACTACATATCAACACATACACTAAACTTATGATTGTTAAGGCTTAATCGGTTTATGTAGATAATAACAAGATAACAATAAAGTACTATACCACTTGGGTATAACTTGTATACAAGCATACCAAGGTATCTCAACATAAAAAGATGCATCATGATGCACCATTATGTACTAAGTATAGCTAAACATTTAATACACTCATTATATGTAATTCACACAATTATTCCATATTGAATACATATAATTAATAGTCTTTCATATTATTAATGGTGAGTCAGATATTTCATAAAATCATTATGAATTTTTATTTAAATGACTTATTTTCTTCTAGGAGACCGTTTCAAGGGTTATATTTCTTGACTCTTATGTTACTTAATAACTTATACAATCATCTAAAGAATTATAGGTATAATCCCTATATAGTAGCATTTGCACATCCTAATGTGCATCACATTTAGGTATTCTAATACTATGTAATTTATAAACCATGGTTTAGTGTTTTAATCATAACTAGTAATCATTGTAATCAAATCATGAAGTAGTTATAAATACATAGAACACACTTTGCATACAATAGCTAGAAAAACCATAACTTCATTTTTCCAAAACATAAGTAATCAAATTTTACATCCAGTTCATATTTGGAGATTTAAAAGCAATCATTTTCTAACTATTTTATTCAATTCTTTCAATTTTTTATTAATATTTCTTTTGAGAATATTAACTAAAGAAGACCACCCCAGTTTTTTTATTATATTAATATGTAACTCAATGTCAAATTTTGCATAATGGTTTTTGAGTTTAAATCCATAATATGAGGTAGTTATGTTTTACCCATTTGAATCCATTTACACATTGTTATAATTATTTAAAGAGTAATACTTAAGAATCTAGTTTGTTTTACCAATCTCATAAATTGTTACTAATTCCAAGTTTTATTCCCACCGGCACTATAACTCTATATTTGTAGTTATAAGAGAAATCTATCACAAGACTAGAAAGTTTAAAATAAAATCCCAATTTAATTCATTATATAAATCAAGTTTATGAACCCTCTCAATTTCTGCTACAGAGGGTGAACAATTAAAAACTTCTTCTAATAATGTTTCTTTTGGCATTGACTAATGCCCATATACGAGATATATCATCTTAATGTTAACTCCATTTCAAGGTATTTACCTCATAGTTAAATAATTTATGACCATTTAAGATTATATTAGTATTATAAAATATATATATATATATACTCAATCCATGCCATATATAAGGAAGAATATAATAATTTTTAACTTGGGATGGAAGTATAGTCCAATAGAATATACTCAGGATAATATTATAAGAGTTTAAAGCCTTATCCCCTAAATCTTCTTTTTCTCTACACCATTTAATTATACAATCATTCAGAGGGTGAATATAAAGTGTAGGTTTTATAATTATCCAAAATACCAACTACATGGAAAATCATAAGTAACAAAGGAATTTGAGAAAAATAAACAAATGCTAGAAAACTTCAATTCAAAGGTCTAGCAAGCAGGATTCATCTTGACAAAGTTAATACAAGACTAGAATGAGCTCTATCAAGTGGCAGACGCTGCTATTTAGAATTTTGTGTAATCTACCTAGCCCTCACCCAATTCCTCTGCTTTTAAATCCCCCAAAGTCCTAAAATCTCCCTTGGGTTCCCCTAAGGGGGTCCCTCCAAAACAAACTACTCCATAGGTGAAAAGCAAGAAGAGGCCAAGGATGATATTCCCTAGGAAACCCACTGAAGGCCTTGGGAACTACACCCATGCCAAAACATTGAAAGACAAACCAAGCATCCCAATAAATTATAGTTTTGCTACTGTAGACATATTGGAGGGTCCCTTCACTTAATCTAGTTTAGTTTTTGTTTCTTATCTTAATTTTCTATATGTTTTAGTGTTTCTTTTTTATCGTCTCAGCTTTTAAGGGCCTATTTAAAATTTTGTATCTCACTCTTTTGGTTTTAGGTCCCTATAAAACCTAGGTTTACCTTAATCAAAAATAAATAAATTTTGATGCCATGTTATTTACTGGAAAATCAAATACTAAGTATAATAAAGTCTGCTCATTATGAAACAAGTAAATATTACATGTTTAAGAGACACCTCTAAATAAATTGTAATTTTTAGTCATTAAACTTCTATGTTCAGTATATTGATGCCTAGAATTAACTAAGTTCAAAACATATTTTAGATTACTTTTTCCCTCTTACTTATAGCTACAAACCATGCAACTTAATAGTCTATATATTAAATCTAGTTTATAAACTTTATTTATCACTTTGAGCCAAAATAAAAGGAAATAAGGGTTTCTAATTGTTTTACAAATACTAAACTAGATGAAGGAGAAAATATAGATTGATTCCCAATTACAAAAGTCCAAACTGGGTTAGGATGCCATACTAGAAGATATCAATTTAAGACTAGATTTCTTTGTGGATACATAGGCCATATATTTATAATTTCATTTTTATTATCTATGGATGGTTCATCATCTTACCTCATCAATCTTAATGCTGAAAATATATATGAATAAATATTTTAATTATTTAACTAGTTGTATATACTCAACGCGCCCCTATCTAAATCACTATATATTCCTTATTAAGATTTAACTTGTAGAATGCTTTATTTTTAAGGGCGTAAATATATAAGAATACATAAAAGTATAAATCATTATTTTTATAATTAAAAAATAATAGTATAAGCTGGATTATCCTATGGCGAAGATGATCATATATATCTAAGGTGATAACATACCATACTACTGCTAATGTTTTTCACTAACCATATACCTTTGCACCTATTTCACAATCATTGTCTAGTGATTTGTAGATATATGAATCATTATTAATAATCAATTGAAAATATACTTGATCATAATATAGTGATTACAACATCACAAGAATCTCATACCACTTAAATTGTTATATCATATTCTACAAAATCTACCACTAACATTTTCTATTACTAAAAATAATTGGTACTCCTTATAAGAATTGTTGTTCATATAGTATATGAATCACTATATCATATTCTATAAAATGTAAATTATGTATACTATATGAATCACTTAATCATTTATACCAATTAAAAAGGAGTCCAAGTCTGAGTGAATAATTTGTATAGTCTCATAGATTTAATAGCAAATACCTAGTCTTATATTTTTCACAATTCACATAAAAATTCTCACAAAATTTCAATAACATCACCTACCTCCTTGATGGCATCTGGATGGAACTAGATGGATTTTACTCTCTCCCCAATCCATGCTCACTTCTTACTAAAACTCACCTAATTCTTCCATAATTCTTTCTCTTAAATATAAAATAGATGCTAATTTCTTTTCTAGATTTTTGTTTTTGGTTTTGTTTTTGTTTTTGCTAATTTTAAGCCCTTTAAT
The DNA here is from genome assembly GCA_037957365.1 of Torreya grandis. NCBI lineage: Eukaryota > Viridiplantae > Streptophyta > Pinopsida > Cupressales > Taxaceae > Torreya > Torreya grandis. The sequence continues at coordinate 1,665,571 of JARHVA010001276.1, read as the reverse complement.
TATTTTCTTTTTTTCTATGTTTTTTCCTTTTTATCTTTTTTTAAAATAATTTTATTTTGTATGAAATTTAAATTTCATATTAAACTAATTTAATATTACATTTCAATAATTTAATGATAAAATCATAAATAATAACCCATATTAAATTTTACCTTTATTGAATTTGCCTCTACATGTATTAATGACATATTAAGCTAAACACACAAAGGAATTTGTTCTTATAATTTACCTACTTAAGAAATCATAGAAAATAACAATTTAAACAAATACCAAAACAATCATCTCTAAATATATTTTCTATCATGACTAATTATTATAGTGTGTGTAGGGTTTTGCTACCTATCTATCAATCAAGGATGTTTTCATCTACACCATCTTCTCTAATGATGTTCTTATTTCGGTACACTCAAGGGATGAATTCTCCTACATCCACATCACAACACACATGTAATTAGATCATATCATATGATAATCATAGAGCAATAATATATAACTTAAATAATATATTAATATGCTTAAAATGTAAATACATACATAAATTAGTTCATAATAAGTAATCATGTATTATCATCTAATTAAGAATCATTCTATTATCTTTAAATAACATAAATCTCAATTTTAATCATAAATATAATCAAATCTAAATTTGTTAACTGTAAATATCCATGAATAATCTAGCAAGTTTGTCTAGTGAGAAATTGGGATGTAACAATTTCTATCTTGAAAATGATATAGAGCATGAGGAAGATAATAAATAGTATTTATTTTATGATCCACACTAGAAATTGAATTATTAAAATAGAGGGTTTTTCATGTGAATTTTCTAAGTTTATGATGTTGTCAGGGAAGTTGAGTCTAGCATGGAGTACTTTAAGTATAGCTTCATCACTAAGGAGCATGGGTAATGGTCTATAGTATTTGACATCTACTTTGAGATAAATTATTTTATTAGATTTAAAATCATATTCAACATGTATTTATTGTACATATGTGGCTTTAACATCTAAGGTAATTTTGCGTGAATGTTCAATTTTAATTTGAGTGGAGTCAACTAGATTGGTGGTAGGTGTATTAGGTTGTGTTGAAGATGGAGGTAAAAATTGAAGTGAGGTGGGTAACCTCAATGGTATCTATAGAATCATGAGAAGGAAGAAAAATTGGTAGATTATTTATTTATGTATAAAGTGTAGAAGGGTCAGAGGCTTCTAAATTTTCTAGAGTTAAGATTTGTTCAAGTACCCATAGAGTGTCTAATAGTGGAGGATTAATGGGAGATACATGGCCTTCAGGTTCTTATTCAATATCAATTGATATTTGAATGACATAAACATCATGGTTGAAGGCATGTATTTTTTATAAAGTATTTTGATAGTGTTGTATATCTAATTCTTGTGATTGATCTTGGGCCATGATATAATTATCATCATATGTGTGGGAAATAGTGCATGCATTTATTTCCAATGGAGAATCATAAGTGTATGTGTCTAAATCACTAAATTTTTGGTGAGACATTACTAAAATATATTGAAATAGTTTGGCCATTCCATATCATTACATGTGAAATCATCTTTGGTGTGAGAAGTTTTGTATGCATTACATGAAGGAGGAATTTCAGTGATATCATCAATTAGAGGGATGGTACAATCATGTGGAAGTAAATAAGGAGGAATCCAATCTTAAATGTAAGGAGGAAATTTAGTTTTATTACAAGTATTTTTTAATTCATTAGGTTAATCATCACCAAAATCAGTTAAAAGTGACCTATAAATCTAGATTCATGTTAACAAATTTAGGTAGAGGTACACTATTAATACATGGAGTGGTTAGAATCTGATATTGGGATTTGGGGTTTGGTAGTTTTATATTCTATGGATTAGTATCAACCTCATGTTTTTAGCATTTTCCATTATGGATTAATTTAATGCATTGACTACCTAAAGAGGCAATATCCCTAATACAATGTGTCGATGGGTGAACTAGGAGTATGTTGTAAGATAATGGTAAATCAAGGACCATGAGCTTGGTATGTATTGTCTTGGGTCTAATAGTGAGGAGGAGCCAAATATAGCCAAGTGATTTTTGATTTATTTTATCAAATTATTGACATATGAGATGATTTTAAGGTGATATTTGAAATATCTAATTTGATGAATTAACCAAAGGGAGGTAACATTAATTCTTGATCCTTTATCTACTAAGACTTTTTAGTAAAGGGTGTTATTAATTACATTTTTAATAAAGAGAGGTGGATCATCAGATCAAAAAATAATTTCATCATTAATCATGTCTTCTTTAATAAATTCTATGGAAAGTTTAGAATAGGTACAAATAGTTTCAATAGTATGTACTTTTATAGGTGAAGGGTCTTTAGAAGGTTTTTCCACATCAAGGGATGGTCGTTATTCAATGTCTTAGAATTAGTACATTATAAATTTATGATGATATGGAGAAGTATGAACTAACTCCATGAGAGGTATATTACAAGGCATTGAATTGGGTTTTTCCAAGAAATTCCAATGTGATTTTGAAGATGAAGAACCAACACAAGGTTTGGGAGGTACAAAGTTTTTTGTAAGATTATGAGAAGTAGATTAAGGTTCTGGTTATGGGAGTGTTTCCTCATTTGGTTCAAAAAGTATGGTAGTTTTAGTTGTGGTGTTTTTTATTTATTTTTATTTGGTTTATGATTTTTTATGTTTAGTGACATAATCTTTTTGGGTAGGTTTATGCCTATAATTGACTTTGGCTACATTCACATATTAAGAATTGGTATGATATTGGTCATAATCAACATCAATTACACATATATCTTCATTTGAATTTTATGGGTTAGAAGTAAAGAAAAATTAAGGTTTAGAGGATGAAGGCTTGGTAACTTATTTATTTTGAGAGGCTTTGACATAATCATGATGATGTATTTTGATCATAGCATCATGGTTGAATGTATCTCCTAACATAAAAGAAATAGAAAATTTGATAAGTCCACAACATGTTTCATAAGATTGACCCACATCAGCATGAAACCAACAAAATTTGTTAGGATCATACCATTTAGGTGGATTATTAGTATAGGTGAAAGGTTTAGAGGGAGATATTAATTACTTTATTTGTTTAGTTGTTAATGGTGTATGGGAATCAAGTGAATTATCCACTTTGACTATCCATATTTTTATTTGAGGAGTGTTAGTAATCACATTAGTGTAATTTTGGAAGAGTCCCTTAATGGAATTATGGTTGGGCTCAAATTGTTTCATAATAAAGTCTTGTCTTTTAGCTTGATCAATTGCATCATTTAGATTTTTTAGGGGGGATGGGATTTAGAACCTTATATTGAAGGTAAGGTGTTAAGGTGGTTATAAATATTTTAAATAAGTTATCATCAGTCATGTTATGATCAAATTTATGATCCAAATATTTACATTTTTTAATGAATTCATGAGCTTATCTATTAGAAGGGGATTGTTTAGCATTGATAAAATGACTAATACAATTTTTAAGATCATTTTGTTGAAATTATTTTACTAGAGGATTGATTAAACCCTCTAGTTTTAGTATGGAATGTTGAGGGAGTTGATTATACCATTATAATAAATCTCTTGTAAATGTTTTGACTATAATTTTGGTGATAACAAAGGTATTTGTTTGAATCCACTCTTTGTAGAGATTACCAAATGCTTTAAGAAAATATGTAGGGTCTTTAGTCCCATCATATTTCATAGTCAGAGAGATATTTTCAATATCAATAAAAATAATGAAGGGAGCTAAGGGTTCCATTTAAATATTTTGAATCATCTTGTTATGTAAAAGGGGTTGGAAAATTATATTTCATGTGGCATCTCTAAGAGGAGGGATAAAATTTTGGTTATTTTTAGATAGAAAAATAGAAGGTTGATTAGTCATGTTCAATAAATAATGTTACATTTACATCATTTGAGAAGTATTGAATATTTGCATAATATTCATTTGTTGAACTATTTTTACAAGAATTTAAGTGGTGTGAATTGGTGGATTTGGATTATTAGTGAATAAATATGGATTGTTAGGGTTGGTAAGAGGAGCATTCTTTGCATTGGTATTATAGTATTGGTTGTTGGGTGGAGTATTGTTGGTGTTTAAAGGATTTCCTATAGGGTTATTGGTTAAGATTGTGTAAATTTCCCCTTTAGTGTAATAAGGTGATTTGGAGAGAGAAGTGTTTTGAGAAGTTTGGAATGAATTTAATCCATCAGTGTTTTAATTTTGGGTAATTTGAACCATATTGCAGTCCAGAGATAAAGGGTGAGAGGAGGTGCACCAAGAATGAACATCTTCTTGAGTGTTTAAGGTAGGAAGGAAAGAATAGCCTATATATTGTATAAATGGATTAAGGTTATCCAAAAATATTCTTATATAGTATTTCATGATTTTTGGAATGAGGATCTAATACTAAGGAGAAAAGGTGAAATATTGGAACAAAGTTGACCAAATATTGATCAATTAAGTAGGATTTTAGGAAAAAGAACAAAATTATCCAGGTGTTACACAATCAACCAAGTGGTATAGGATTAACCAAGTTGATTGAGTTTGGAAGGAATACCAACATAATATTTATGAAAGTTAATAGTCAAATGAGTTGACTATGTTATATGGGGAATCATTAAATACTAGCCTATGAGAGACTGGGTTAGAAAGAATGATTGTGTTCTATAGAAGATTAAAAATACCAGCCTGTGAGAGATTAGGTCGTATATAATGACTATTTTCTTTGGAAATAAAATTTTAAGAGACAAATTCAAGTGGGTCAACTATATTTTGAGGATAAAGATGCATTTTGATAATTAGGAATCTAGACAATTTAGTGTTAATTGGTAGAGAAATTGAAATAAACACATAGGTAACTAGGTCAATCTAGTCGATCTAGTTGTGGCACACAACACAAACCTTGTACCAACACTTACCACCATAAGTTTTGTAATATAGTATATAATTGACAAATAGTAAGCAACAATGGTGAAAATAAAAATGCTAATCTATGTGGACATTCCTAAATGTTTTAAATTATAGCTTTAAAAATAAATGATACGGGGCATTTAGCTTTAGAAAGGAACTAGAAAAAGGTAAGTTAAATTTGGTTTCATATTTTTAAGGCTAAAATGGATTTGTATTGGTGATGCTACTTGTTTGGTATTGGGGCCTACCACCTCACTTCACAATCCTACAATGATAAGGGTGTCAAGTGCTTTGCTAATATATACCATCAACCACATATTTATACTTAGCTAGAAAACCAAGTTAGCTTCCCTCTTGATGATGAAATACAATTAGGTAGACCTTGGGTATTATTATTTAATGATTTTTGATATTTTATGATCTAGTAGTGTGTGAATAAAAGAAAAATAAACGTGACTAAATCATTAAATTAAAATTTCTTAGTTATACTATGTGTGCTACTCTAAGTAAGTAGGCATCAAAATGGAAGATGAATTAATTACTATGAATGTGAGTTAATTCATTTTACTTGAATATTAATGGTTCTATTGGTTTAATCAAGTATGCATATAGTATAGAACATAATTGACTTGATCGATTATGTTTATTGAATAATAAGCCAAAGAAACATAGTCAAATAAGTTGATTGAGTCTCATGGGAAAGAATAAACTACATAGCTAAGTCAATCTATTTAACTTATTTTACTATAGGTTTATAATTTTATACAATTAAAAACTATGAAAAACAAGATTGAAATGAAGAAACCAAATGACTAAGTTGGTTAAAATGAACCTGATGATAAATTTTTATTTTCTTTGTAAATGTTCAATTGTTGTTTTTATATTATGTCATCCAGATGAATATTTTTAACCTACTAATAGAGTCGATTGGGTCAACTAATTATAAATACATGTATATGTAAAAATAAAACTAAGTTGATCCAATCTATCTAATTATCTATAATTAAAGATGACTTACACAAAGCTAAACCTAGTTGATTAGATCAATTATGTGTTAAAACCTATAAATATAATGTTAGACTAAGTCAATAGAGTTGATCCATTAATATAAAAATGAAATAAATAAGAAATTAAAATAAATGAAAGTGTGAAGGAAAATTTGTAAGGGTTACTTTCACATCAAGTTCACCAGAATGTATACAAAAAAAAGTGAATCTAATCTATAAATCAATCCTAACTCAAATAAGACAAATCAAACTAGCCATTATTCTTGTTAGTAAATTTATACAATCAGGATCATGACAAATATGGATCCACTAGACATAACTAAGGTGTCTCTTACCATACAATATCACTAGAGAGGTTTACAAATCCTCTAGTCAATTAATACCACACAATAACCCTATTTAGGTCTTATAGTTTGTAACAAAGTAAAGTAAAGCTAATATAGTGCTCACCAAAGCTTGTGAAACAAATGGGGGATAATAAACATAAACAACAAATATGCAAATTAAATTTAGACACCTAAATTTCATTTAGTGTCAAAATTCACCTACATTTATTTAATAATTCTTCTAATAATATATCACATCTCTTTTCAAATTCAAATAATTGAATAAGTCAAATTAGTCAATTAGGCACATTTAAATCCTTATTTTAAATATAAAATCTATATTTTACACCTCACCAAAATATATTCCACATTTTTCTCCCTCAGCCCAAATAAATCCACAATTTTCTCAACCTCTTATGACTCATCCCCTTAGTTGTCAAGCAAATTGACTTAGTCCTGTTGAGTCAGCTAACCAACCCCATACTTATCTCAACCATTTGAAATGGTCTTCATCCTCATGTGTGAGGACTAATTATCCACTATTGATCATTTAGATCATTGAAAAATTACAAATCATCTTCCACCATGGAATCCTTCTCCAAACATCTATAAATATACTTTGTAAATCTCTATTTTCAAGGATCTAATCAAATCAATCACAATCAAGAAATCAGAGTTATATACACAAGTGAATCAAAAAGAATCAAGGTGAATCAAAGACTTATTTTTGCATCAAAATTTTTCCCATTATATTTTTAATTGGTGGAGTGAGATCCATATTTTAAAATAGTAAATCGAATCTATATTGTAATGGAGAAAGCTTGTACATTCAAATTATAAACTTTTTTATTATTGTTTTCTTTGTTTGTTTCTATACCATAGTTTGAATTTAACTTAGATTAGAATTATTTTTTTCTTTACACATATAAATTTAGTTCACATAGTAAAACTCTACTCAAGTCAATGTAGAGGTAATCCTAAGCATGGAGAGAAAATACATTCATAATCTATTATACATGCAAATCTATCTACTAACAAAAGAGGAGTAAGAGTTAGGAATACTTACCTTGAAGATGAACTCATCGAGTCTTAATATCTCCCTTAGATAATGGTGCTTTGAAAGAGGTTGTTTCAGTTCTTAATGATAATAAATATAGATCATATCTAGGCTATAAGACATTTCCTATGCATCCAAAACACTTTTTTCACAACACAAGATTCTTTTCCAAAGAAGCATGAAACGCTAAGCAACAACTCCTCAAATATAATGATGGATAATTAGATAAATAAGAAAAAATGAATTATTATCTCTATTAAAAATGAGTTGAATGATGTTTTTATATATTTGGATCAGACCCTAAACCCTTATAGAATTTTAACTGATGTAGTCAGCCTAGTCGACCTAGTTAGTTAGAAAATAGAGCAGTTAGGTCCCAAACTAAGTCGGTAGGGTAGACTTAGTCATGTAACATGCTCAATTCCTAGAATGGAATTGACCCATTTTAATATGCTTGAATGATGGTAAAAATAGGGTTTTGCTTAGGTATGGGATATTTTAGGTAGTGACTCACTTGGAGGAGCATGTAAGGGAGGTTTCAAATCTTAGGGAAACATATAAGAGGGACTTGTATTGGTTTTAAGTGGTGGTATAGTTAAAAATAATATTGAAATATCACCAACAGTCTACCCACCCCTTTCCTAGTGCACCCTTTAATATGTGCACTCAGAGATATTAAAACTTGATGGGTTCCTACAAGAGAAAAAGCATCAATAATTAATAAAGTTTAAAAATATTGTATGTATACACCTAACACTAAGCATGATGAAATAACGCATTAGACAAGAGCACCCTAGGGGACTATAACACATTGCTCTAGTTTCATTTAATCTCTCATATATTCCCACCAAATAATGGCTAATTTAAAAAATAAAAATCTATAATAAGGTCTTTTTATGTCCCTAACGATCTCCATTCAAAGTATTTTCAATGATATGACTATATAGTCACTTTTAAAACCATTTTTCACATAAGAGGATTCTACATCAAAAAAATCTAGAATCACACTTGCATATTGAGAGCATAATACATATTTCTCCCAATTCTAATTGCATACAACCCTAGTATCCTAAAGCTCAAGTTTGAATACATTTTTCATAGGTCACAAGTCACAATTAAGGAATCTAATCACATTAGTATTGCACCAGTCTCTAGCATATTCATTAGGGGTAATTTAAAGACACAAAAGGGCCTAATTACAATTTTATATTTACTAGTTAATTGATATTGTTTACCAATCACAATTAAATATTGCATGTTAGCATGTATGACTTTGTAGGGATAGTGTAAAACATGACAATTAATTTTAAATTTTATTAATTTCTTAAACAATAATATTTTAACCTTTGAGTTAGCTTAACTCCACTTTTTCCTTATTTTTTGGGATACACTTGATTAATTTTATATTTTATTAAAATAATACTTAATTTTCCCCAACTAAAATTAGAGTGGTGTAAAATTCATTTTATTTATTTCTAACTTTTTAATATTCTTATTAATAAAGTAGTGCAACCAATATTCTTCATGTATGATTACTTATATCCACATGTAATATCTACCATCCATGAATCCACCCATGTGCACCTTGGGTATGTTTATGAATTATCAAGATTGTGGCATATACCAACATTAGATTTGTCCTCATGTATGTTAGGATATTCTATGTATTTTACATTTTTTATTGGGGTATGGTTCCATCGAATTCATTCTCATTAGTTCCTAAATCACATCTACCACAGACTTGTTCAATAATGCATATTTGAACCTTCATCTCCCATCTGCATTGCCCAATGCATCAAACCTTCACTCCACTTGTCAATCAAACTCATACATTTTGGCTTTTCTATTAAACATAATCTCATACCTAGAAATATTATGTGTACATTCCATCCTTGAGATAAAATGATGCCTTGGGTTCTATTTCATATTTCTAATTTAATATCTATCTATATGTATCGATTTGAATCTGTCTAATTTTATTTTATGTCATTATAAATTAGATCCATCTAGACTTATTTACTTGTGGTAAAGTTTTATATGTTTCAATTTCCAAACATCAAATGTTTTAAATCATTATAAAGAGGGGTTCACCACATTTTTGTGCACTATACTATTGTGAAAATGATAGGAGAAAGAAAGTGTGATTATGAACCATTATTTATTTGGCTTTATATTTGAATACTTCCCTAACTAAGACATAAATTATGCCCCTGTCCATTTAAATTCCACATTTAATGTTTCAAGACTCTCCAAAAATATCAAAGACTAGTCAATCTCCATTATCAACTCAATTCATGTTGTACAGTGCCTAAAAATCATTAAGATAGACCAAAATTTGGATTGGAAAAATTATCTTGTTGAATGGTACCCCACCTAAGCTTTTAGGCTCATAAACATGATAAAATTAAAATCTCTTTTACTCTTATAATTTATACAATTGAGAAGCAAATTATTAGGGACCATTGGAATATATTAATAATGAGAGTATGGTTTAGGAAAATGTATATGTGAGATATTTTATATAATACATTTGGTATTTTTGGAGAATGCATTATAAAATAATAAAATATGAAGTAAAGTTTCCTTGTAAAAGTTTTTTGTTTGTAAAATGATAATTATGGTATATTTTATTGGTTTTGTATGTCTAGTATTAGGCTAAAATTTAGTAATTTTGTCTACTTTCCATAACAACACATCCTAGAAAACTTTGAATGAATAACACAATATCCATAGTCTACTAAAAAATTAATTATTCAATTAATTCTTTAATAACTAAAAGTTATATGTCATAATTACATTTAGTTTATTTACTAGTGATTGCCCCAAAGGGGCAAGTTATGCTGAAAGAGATGACATAAGTTGCCATGAAAACATGTTGCACATTCATAAGTTCATATCTAATGTAGAAAAATAATGTTTGGGATACTAAAAAATCAATTACTAGATTGAATACCAAGTTTTATTAAGTCTTTCTATACTACACAAATATGACGTATCAAATTCTGAGACAACTAATGAATGAGTAAACCCCAACTTAGACATCATTTTATATTAGTGAACTCTTAATACCATTGCCAATCAGTAAAATACTAATACCACTATTAGTTGGCAAACTTTCACCCAAATTTTTTCGTGTCCTTCAAACTTAATGTAATCTAATATTTTGGTCTAGCATCCCTAGTTATCTTTTGTTATTTATTAATGGAAAAAATATTTTTTATTCTCTACGCTTTAGGGTGCATAAAAAATGTATTGAATGTATATTTTAAGGCATGCTTACATCAATTTAAATGGTCAAACCCTTTATAATTATATTGTGAGTCGAAGTAATGTAAATAACTACAAAAATATATCCTAGTAATGTGATCAATTTGGTATGATGGCACTCCCCTAATATTCTTACTTAGTAGTGATACACTTAAATGTACATGTTTTAGTTTAAGTTTCTAGTTGGTATTGATCTATGATCCATTCAAAGGGGACCCTAATTTTATACGAGAGTCATTCAAACCTGAAGAGAATTCAAAATAAGTCTACAAACCAAGCTATAATTTAGATTCCTTGATGATACTAAATAACTTGCTACAATCAGAAACCTAGGATCACTTTTGGGCAAGTAAAGCATGAAAAAATATTTTATGGGTTGACATTAAAGTTTAAGGTATCCTAAAATCACATATTTATTACATTTTAAGGTTGCATATTTTACATTTTAAGTATTTATAGACTGAATAAATATCGATCTTTAACTCATTATGTGGCTTGTTATCTTGAGTTAAATGACCCCAAAAACCATAATTTACATTTTACATGAAATATAAAGCTTAAAATCTAGTTGGATTATTATAACATGCAAATAAATATGCACCATAAAATTTACATTTTACTCTTTGTTTAGATATTTTTAGCTTTGTCTCATTTTAAACTCAACTTATAAAACCTATATAAAATATGGAGAGTATTCTTAGGCTAATTGATAGATACTTATAGTAGCTAATTCAAATAATGGGACCCATTAGCCCATGTGGTTAACTATGGGTTAAATATTTTTTATTTTTTAATTTTAAATAAATATGAAACATCATCCCATTTTTAAGGAATTCTTAAGAGGGTCCTTTTTAACCTCAAATTTACTCTAATGGCACCATTTATTCACATGCCACTATAGCATGGGATAACTACATAAAGTTTGATCATTCTTTGGAGTATTGGTATTTAGGCAACGTTCAACACATGGCGTGTTGAGGTCTCACCCAAATTCAACCATTTTCCCCTTTTTCTCCATTGATTTGCATTGGTCTTCATATGTTAAGGAGCAAGGGTTTTTGAAGGAAAATCATTTACACAATGCTCTCTACAAGTGATTATAATCTCTCGCACTAGATACAGGATCTGTAAATGAAGGTATAAAGAACCCAAAAACCTTGATTTCATCACTATAAATGGATAGGATCACCTTAGGTTAGATATGAGTACCACCCCTCTAGTTTCCTCTTCTTAGATCTATTTTTGAGGCCTAGATCTAGTTCTATAATCTTAAGTCTAGTTACTAGACCTCTCTACACAGTAAATTTTAGATCCTAATTCCTCTCAAAGGCATAATTTTTAGCTAAGTCTTTATTTTATCCTTACACTTTGATATTTTTAGTAAGTTTATGGAATTAAGTAGTTACAAATTAGTGAATATTATCCTTTTTATATTATTCTTTTAATTTTACATAGTAGTGTTGTTGTCTAGGGTTTTCACACAAATCCCAAATTTGATTTGGTGAACCCACTTTTTTGTTGAACATGGAAAGTCCTAATTTTCCCTAGGCTTTCCTTCTATCATATTATCTTCCTAGGGTTTTTAATTCAATTATTATTTTATTACCATGTAGGATTGATTTATAGCATTCCTATGTATTTATTTTCTTTTTATCATTTTACTATTTATAAAATTTAACATGGATAACAAAGAAGCTCCTCCTAACCCTAAAGGTTGTGATAACTAATTTCCCTCTAACTAAGTCCATTTTATCACTATATAAATAGGTAAGGTATCATATTCTATAGTTAAAAATGAAGGTAACAAATATATCCTTCCTCAAACCCATCTACTTCCCACATCTCCTCTTCAAGGTATATGTATGCATGATCAATCTGAAGCACCTAGGTCTTATGCTTGTGAGTCTCTAAAAGATCAAATAATAAATATGGGAAATTTAATATTAGAGTTATAAAATAAAAATTATTCTTTTAGTATAAATATTACAATATTAGAACATCAGATTACATGTGCAAAGAATCTAGAATATGTTAGTAGTAATCATGTATGTGCATCTCCATCTACCAATGTTGTACCTAACAAGATTTCATATCAAAATGAGAAATTAAAATATAATACATATACAATAAGTGGTTTAAATTTTATTAAAATGGATAATAATATTTATAGTGAGATTCTAATGTCAATGATTTAAAATAATTTGATCAAACTACCTCCTCTACATCTTTTAAGGAGATCAAAATATTATTGTGTATATCATATAATGCACAAGCATCATACCTATCATTGTTTGGATTTGAAAAATAAAATACAAAATTTAATTGATATTGGTGATCATATAAGTGATACATCAATCAAACAACTCATAGTGGAAAAAGAGAAAGTATAAAAAGTGACAAAAATAGAATTAGTACAAAAATAGTTACCAAAGGATAATTCATAGCAAGAAAAGGTTCAAAATGCACAATTAGAACAAGAAAAGATTCAACAAGATAAGTTATAACAAGCAATATTAAAAAGATAAAAAAGATAGATTACAAAGGGAACATTTTGAAAATAAAAGGTTACAACAAGATACAGTGGCATTATAAAAAGAGAAGTTGTCACATCAAATTCAAGATAAGTTAAAAAGTGTTCTTAAAAGAGGTTTTCTAACCAAAAAGTCTCCAAAACATGAAATAATTATGTAAGATATAGTTTATAGTGTGTTTCCAAAGGATTTTACTAAAAATCATTCATCTTTTCTAGAGCCTTCAATTCTTGATCCCCTCATAAATAGAAATAAATGTACCAATGTGATGATAAATAACAATATTGAAATGAATGTTTGTATCAATACACTCTTACAATTTATTGGATATGATAAGGAAATTTTGGGTAAGAGTACTTCATCTAAATAATTTATTGGATTCATTGAGTTACTTTATAGATTTGGGCAAAAAGCATGTTCAGTGGTATTTAATGTATGTCTTAGTTTAGAAAAATATAACATTGAATTAGGAATATCATGGATGATAAAAATGGGGGAAACAATGGATAAAGATGCCAACCATGTCACATTTTCAGATGAAAGTGAAATGATCATATTTTCAAGATAAGATAGAGTTTATTCAAATCAAAAACAACAAATAGAAGGCATACTTTCAACTAGCGTACAAATAGATACAAGTAATGGCATATAACTAAAGGCACATGACACAATATGCATTACAAAGGAGAAATAAGAAAGGTCAATAACATAGTATGGGGAAGTTCCTTATTCATATCAAGATACAATTAAAAAAAAGAGTGGCATTTCACAAGTTCAAAATCTATATGATGATTATAATAATCCAAATTGGTATGATCTTAATGATATTGATTATACTGAATATGAATATGGTAATGATACAAAACCTACACAACTACATGATACTCTTAATTTGTAAAAGATCATCATTATTTTGTTTAATTTAGGATATATTGAGGGTAAGCCTCTTAAGGGATTCATTGGTTAGTATCCTTCTCTCTATTTATCAATTCATATATATGCAAAAATATACAAAAATATTAGAGAAAATAACAAAAATTAGGACCTATTCATGTTTATATGTACTTTGTCATACATTAGTTAATTTTTATACAATATTGTGTGTGTGTGTGTGTGTGTGTGTGTGTGTGTGTGTGTGTGTGTGTGTGTGTGTGTGTGTGTGTGTGTGTGTGTGTGTGTGTGTTATCCATTTTTATATCATACATTCTTCACCAATATACATGAGTGATTATAGATTATATAAGATGTCATTTATAGAACCATTTATAGGTGTTCTTAAAGTTACACACTCATAAACTATATCTAGATAAGAGTGTTGTGGAGGATAGGAGTGTAATGCTCTAGTGTCCCTCATTCTACCCTTGTCCCAGTGAGCTCAGATTGTCACTACTCAGTTTCAAACTTCACACAAGCTTCTTACATCATGTACATCCATCAGCTAACTCATTGGGAGCATGGTAAATATAGGTTTTATCCTTATTTACCCACATTTTATAAATCATAGGATCAGTAATTAAAATTATCTTACATATTGTGATATTTATCACTCACTAACATTATGATATACTATTGCCTATCTTAGTTAATAAATATTTCTTAGATTACAACTTAGCTTTTGTTGATCAGAATACATGTTTTTTATATTTCTTCTCCTAGATTAACATCTTGTATTCACTTCTCTATTTGATTTGAGGAAATTTGAATATGTCATTGCCAATTGGATCTAAGCCTTTATATATATTATTGTATATGTGTGAGGACATTTGAACATGTGTTTGTGTGTGTCTTCTATTTATGTGTGTGGAAATTTTAACATGTCCTTATATGTGGCTCTAATCCTCCATTATTTACTTATATGTCTATGAGGGCATTTTAACATGCCTTTATATGTGTCATTTATTTGAGTGAATGACATTTGAACATGTCTCTTTTTTTTCCCTTTGGATTCTATTATGTGTTTTGTGTGTTGTGTGTGTACTCTTTGATTATGTGCATCATAGCCATGACACTTTTCTTTCTTCTTTGTTCAAATTTGGATGCCATGATGGACATCATGCACCCAAACCCTTGTAATATGATTATGGACATCATGAATTCCACCCTAAGTAGTTTCATTTGGAATTATATACTTAGTTGATCAGTTATTTATGTGTTTCACTATCATATATATATAGACACACTTGTTTTGAATGCTTGTTTTCACACGCATATTACATTATTACTATGCTTATTTTATATACATAATGATGCCATGTTTTTACATGATGTCAATATTACTCATATTTCATTTTTTTACATCATAGCATCCTAATTCATAACCTTTTATTTTTATTTAAGTTCTTACACAAGCTCAAAAATGCACCTCAAAAGAGGGGGCATTCACAGAGGTTTGTCTCAGAGACTTGACCTTCCAAAATTAGTACATAGACATGATTTAATAGTGGCTACATAGTTGACACAATTTTAGGATCAGAAAACACATAAATGGTCAATTTGTATAGGAGTGCCAAACTAGATAGTTGATCATTGTTATAGCGTCCTTCCCAAAATTATTGTCCAAATGGCTTAAAAAAGGCATTTCCATAATTTATTAGAACCTCAATTTTCTCAGATCAATATTCAATAGTTTCATAACCTCAATTTCTATAATTACTCAAAATTACATAGTTATGTCTTAAATTTTCTTAGTTTGGGTGTAATCATATCCATCATGTTGTTCCAATAGCAACTCATATTTTACTCATAATGATAGTTTTTTCACTGAGTCTCAAAATCTATATGCACAAAACATCATTTGGGGGCCTATGCATGGCACATTACTTCCTCATTACTCAGTTTTTCAAATAGAATATCAATTCATGTCATTATCCATGTTATATACATTAGTCCTAAATTATACTTAGTTTTTACACCAATTTTGTGCCAATTTTTCACCAAAATTGAACCTCATTCCATCTGTAGTGGATGGTTCACTATTTACACCAATATCTAAACTAGTTTTTTTACCAGTATCTACCCCATTTTTTTACCAAATACACACACACACACACACACACACACACACACACACACACACACACACACACACACACACACACACACACATTAGGATTCATACAAGGATCCCAGGTTATTTCACTACTCTGTGATGATGATGATGATAGAGTCAAGCACACTTGATTTCTTAATCACACCTAGTTATAGATGATTATTAGGGAATGCACAGTCCAATCCAAGCTATTCAATGTTAATACAAATACACAACACACCACAATCATGAATTTTTGCACCAATTTTTACACCATAAAAGGCATAATGGTTCATGTACTTGATCAAGTGTATTCATTACTTATCATTCTATATATTTTCATATTTTACTTCTTGATATTTATCTTAAGTAATTACAAATATTATATATGACTCACTACAGGTTTGCATGGAGCATAATTTAGTGTTGTGGCCTACATCCAAGACTCCTCATAA
This sequence comes from Torreya grandis, assembly GCA_037957365.1. Classification (NCBI taxonomy): domain Eukaryota; kingdom Viridiplantae; phylum Streptophyta; class Pinopsida; order Cupressales; family Taxaceae; genus Torreya; species Torreya grandis. The sequence continues at coordinate 1,648,971 of JARHVA010001276.1, read as the reverse complement.
GTAAGTTTAGGTAAGAAATATTTTTCATTTTACTCTACTAATTTCACTTTGTTTCATTACTATAATAAAAAGGGGTAAATTTAGACACGTAAAATTAACATTTAAGATAAAATCATGCACTTATGACCAATATTTTACACACTTAACTCTAGACCTATCTTAAGACCTCTTTTAATCACTTTTGACCACCTTACATACTCTTTTAGATTGATATATGAAATTTTAATGTAATCATCACCATTATTATCAAATTTAGACATCTTTTAGGATCTACATAACAATCAACATGATGAATCACCCATTGGACAAGAGTGCCCTATGGGACTATAGTGCATTGTTCTAGTGTCCTTTCCCCCTCTCCTATCTTCCCACCAAATAAAAGTTAATTCACAAAATAAAAATATATGGGAAGGTATTCCTATATCCCTAATGAGACCCATTTAAATTATTTTTAATGATATGACTGTATAAACACTTTTTAATTCATTTTTCACATAGGATCCTTTCACTTTGAAAAGCACTAGAATCAAACTTACACATTGAGATAATAATACCTATTTTTCCTAATTATGATTGTATAAAACCCTAGTATCTTAGAGCTCAAGTCTGAATACATTTTTCATGGGTCAAAAGTCATGGTTAAGGCATCTAATCAAATTATTATTACACCATCATCTACCATATTACACTAGTTATTTACACACCACCATAACATGTGATAACTACATGAAGTTTGATCCCTCTTCAGAGTATTGGTATGTAGGTAACACTCAACACATATGATGTTGAGGTATCTCTAAAATTAAACCATTGACCTTTTTTTCCCAATTTATTTTCATGACTCTTCACATGTCAAGGAGTTAGGGTTTTTGAAGGAAACTTAGTTACACAGTGCTCTCCACAATTGATCTTAATATCTTGCACCAGATATAAGATCTATAAATAAAGGTATAGAGAACCCAAAAACCTTGATTTCCTCACTATAAATGGACAAGATAACCTTAGGTTAGATAGGAGTGCCACCCATCTAGTGTCCTCTTCCTAGTGTTATTTTTTAGGCTCAAATCTAGTTCTAGAATCCTGATTCCAGTCACCAAACCTCTATGCACAGTAAGTTTCAAATCTTAATTCCTCTAAAAGGCATAATTTATAGATAAGTATTTATTTTATCCTTACACTTTAATATTATTAGTGAGTTTATATAATACATTATTTCTAAATTAGTGAATGTTATCATTTTTATACTATTCTTCTAATCTTATGAAGTAGTGTTGTCATCTAGGGTTTTCACACAAATCCCAGATTTTAATAAAACATTTGTCAAACTCAAACTATTTTAAAATTTTGGAATCATATAAACATGGCATATTTGTACCACACCAAGAAAGTTTCACTTCTCAAATTCAAATCCTTCTTATGGGTTAGTCCATATATTTCAAGTGTTAGTCACCTGATAAAGTACCCAAAGAGTCCCATATAAATTTACAATAGGCATTAACGTATTCCCTATCTATAAATAACCCATAAAGAATCAATCAATTACTTATAAATTTAAAGGAATTACCCTGATATTTATATTTCATCCACTACTCATAAATATTAAGTCTTAACCAAGTCTAAAGCACCTCAAATCCAAGCCAAAGTTTTTATTTTCCAAATGTCAAAAGCTAGACCACATGTTTGATTCATTGAAAGAGAATTATTCCACACATACACCTCATAGGGAGAACTACATATGGTTTGATTTCCATATTCAAATTATTGGGTATAAATTCAACATTCATACATTCATTGGGGAGTGGTTGGATTCAACTCAAACCACATTTATCCTCATTTTTTAGGCATAAACCTAGTGTTGAAAGTGGACCTAAGGTTTCAAAAAGAAGGAGAAAATTTTCTATAAATTTATGTGTTATCCATAGGGATTACCCATAGATATAATTTAAACTAATATATAGTTCCCTTTATAAAATTAGAGAAACAAAATCCACATAAATGAGTCAGTCATATTTTAGACACTAACATTAGTCAATACCATCTAAAAGATGATGAATTTATACAAGCACACCTAAAGACTCAATTCCTTATTCAAGTAAATATTGATATATTTTCACCCCATTTATTCCATTTTAATTCATTATCATATCTATTTAGTAAATAAAATCACTAATATCTTATCCCTTTAGGTATTTTCTATTTATATCAAGTGAAATCAATAAAATTATATTATACCTTATGTATTTAGATTAGTGTTTTTTTATATTTCATATAATATGAATTAGTTAAAAATTATATCTTATTAAACATACATAATAATAAAAAAGTTAAAACATACATAATGCATATAACTTAGTATCTTTAGATGAATGATCCATAAGCTTCATCCCTCATATTAAAATGGGTGTTACACCATTAACCTATGTGTGGTCGCCTTGTGGCTAACATAACCTTTTACCTTATCATATAATAATTATTAAGGTTATCGTATTATTAGTAGGGTATACTTATGGAGTAATGATATCCTATATATGGTATATATATGAGGTGGTGGTTAGTACTTGAGGATCATATTATGATTTTTTTTCTTATTGCATGATTATGGAGGTTTCCCCCTCGAAATGACTTAGTTTTATATTTCTAATTTTATACTTTGATATCAATGCTTGGTGTGGATATACTCTACTAAAATATTATTATTTTGATTATTTTTGTTGATTTTCTATTGATATTTATATTTACATCCATTGTCTTTAAATTTTATAGATATATCTAAGTAATTTCAATACAAGTGGTATAAGAGCTTCGATTTGGGAAAGATTATGTAGTGCATGTTTTTTAGATCTAATGTAATGGTTAATTTGTGTGAATAAGGATTAAAAAAACAAAACTTATGATCCATAAGGAATTCATGTACTCTTTTGTATATTGGTAGTCATTAGATTTATCTTGGTGGAACAATTACAATGATACAAATTTTTACAAACTTTTTTTCCATTTAACAATACAAACCAATTGATTTATTGAAGAGAGATGATCACAAAAATATAAAAATCTAGTACACTTTTTTGTTTCCATAAACCCTAACCCTAAATTTGGAACCCTACACACTAGATTTTTTCCATCGATAATCCACAAACTAGTGGATATGGAAAAGGTTCAGGCACTCCATGAAAATAACCTAGATAAGAAGAATAGAATTTAAAAAATGACATAAGGTTTTCTATATTAGTTACCCAAATCCAGGTAAAAGTGTAAATCATGGATAAAAAATAATATATGGATGAGTTTAAAGGTGACCTAAACACAATGAAAGGATATTTGAGTAGCATCAATACAAAATTGGAAACTATCATGATGGCCTTATCTAATATGCCAACATCACCACCATCGAATAATTTTACATTGGGCCAATAATGATCTCTCGTCTAGAATAATCTAAGTTAAAATACAAGTTCATGGAACATGCTACCAAAAGTGGACATGTGAAATTTAGATGTTAATGAATTGGTCACCTAAATCAATTAAATAGATTATTTTATTTTATTTTATTTTACCTTAACCTATAACATATATAAGTACATGTGTAGTTGATCTATGGCTAACAAAACCTTTTACATTATCAAATCACACTTTTTTATGTTGTTATCAAGGTCATTCTATGGAGTAACCATTTTTTAAGTAGGCTATATATATGAGGTAGTGGTTAGGAATTGAGAATCATATTATGAATTATTTTCTTATTGCATTTTTTGATGGTTTCCCACTTAAAGTGTATTGATCTTATATTTCAACTATTTTACTCTATTATCAACATTTTATGTGGATGTGCTCTATTATGATATTATTTATTAAAATTTATTGTTGTTTCTCTACTCTTGGTATTTATATTTGCATTAATTATTATGAATTATCTTGATCTATCAAAATAATATCATTAAATATTTACTCTAAATCACACCCAATGTGCATAGAAGGTGGTAATGTCATTTCCATGTTTGGAACTAGAGAATTTCATTTGGTATTTATAGTTATTTACTCAAAATAAAAATAAGGGCCTTAGTGATACCTAGTCAATGTTTATTGACGAATTGTAGATGTACTATCTCAATAATATAATAGATAACTAATTAAACTAGTTATCAAAACTATGAAAAATAATGACTATCAAGGATTATATTTAACAATTTTATAACCCATCGTTATGTGTAGAAAACATTATAAGGGATAATATAAATGAACTATTCTTGGATGGGCTCAAGGATAAAATCCAACTCGATGTTAGCATGTTCAATCATATGTCAATTTTAGATTATATGGTCTTTGTACTTAGGGCTAAGGAAACATATTTGGTCAAACAACATGCATTTACTATTGGCAAATATCACATTATGCTATCATAATCATTCCCTCAACTTACCATATTGACCCACAATAAATTTTATTGAAACAAGCAAAGGGTTTATGTTTAAATTATGAGAGAAAATAAAACAAAGGACATAAATGTGTTAATAATAAATTATTCTACATTAAAGCTGATAATGAAGAAGAAGCAAATGAGGAAATAATAGGAGAGGTTGAGGATGAGCTAGAGGAGGAATTAGGGGATAACCAACTAGTAATCTCATGCCATGAACTTTTATGCATTAACACTTCAAAAACCCTCATGGTAGTGGGTTTTATAAAGAAACAAAAGGTGATAGTATTGATTAACTCAGGGAGTACACATAACTTCATCAATAGTAAGTTGGAAACATTATTGAGCTATATTTTTTTATCCATCTCTATAATCTCATGTCATGATTGCAGATGGTGGCATAGTTAATTATTCATTTAAATGTCATAGTATCAAAATTTTCATAGGATATTATAGGCTAGACTCTCTTATGTTTTATATTCCCATGGATGGAGCATACATTGTTTTGTAAGTCTAATATATCACAACCTTTTGAATGATAGAGATGAATTTCTAGGAGTTTTTCATGAATTTTCATTATAAGGTAAGGATATTTGAATTGTGCAGATTGCATGCAAAGTCTCCATAGATAGTTAGTTCTCACTAGATGAAAAAGATTCATAGAAAGGGATTAAATGGGTTTGTACCAAAACTATTTTCATTATAACTAAAAATAACAAATATGTTCATGCATATAAATTTATAAGGGATTGTTGATAACCACTGAGTCATTTTTGGAGCAATGTTGAAAGGATTACAACCAAATAGGGATCATGATAATTACATTCAAATACTACCAAGAAGTCAACCATAAAACATCAAAATTTATAGGTGCCCATATTCCCATTTGTAATGGTTCATAAGGATGATACTTATAGTATGTTCTCAAATTAAAAATAACTCAAGTACACCATCAAAGATAAGTTTCATGTTTTAGTAATTGATGGTTTTTTACATGAGTTACATGGTGTTGTATACTTTATGACATTGGATTTTTGTTTGGTTTACCATTAAATTTGGATCATAAATGAGGATATACATGAGACAACTTTTAGAACTCATGATGTCCACTATGATTTTTTGGTATTGTAATCTATCCTCATAAATGCACTATATACATTTCAGAGTTTGTTGAACACTATCTTTCAGCATTTTCTATGGAAAATTATCTTGGTATTTTTCAATAACATCATAAAATATAAATACATGGGAAATGAACTTTCATCATGTGAATTATATAATAATAACTATGGAAAACCATCAAATTTATGCAAAACCTTCCAAGTGTGCTTTCAGACTAAAAGAGCTAGAGTACTTGGGTCACATTGTTTCACATGAAAGCATTAAATTTAACCCTCACACAATCAAGGCCATGATTGAATGGTATAATATTTTACATGAATCCACAAACATCAAATACATTTTAATAAATCAAGCCATTTAAATAGCTCATGGACCACTATAATCTTGGAAGTTAAGTCTAGCTAGAAAAACTAACCACTAAAAATAAGCTTAATAAAGCTTACTAGAAAATCTATAGGAATAGGTAATGGTTAAATAAACTAATTAACCATCCTAATATATAATTTTGTAATATATGTTTTATATTATCACACTTATTTTAATACCATTGCTTAATGACTAAACCAAATGTTTTAATCATTATAATAATAAAATGATTAAGTTTGTACATGGACTTAACAAAAGAGTAATTCCACTACCATTTTAGTAATGTATCCACATGTCCCTATTGTCAATAATCCATCTCATCAAAGTACATGGGTAATGAGATGCTTCTACCACTAAATAGAGTATGAAATGGTGTTGAATAATAGGTTTACTATATTTTGTTGTTTGATGAACTATTGTCATGTATTGAATGTGTCATGATGTACTTATTTTTTAGATTGATCAGTTCCCAAAAAAATTATAATATACATCAATAATATACAACATATCATATCCCCTATGGAATATTTATGCATCAATTTGTTGAAAACATAATACCTACTACTTTCCATTGTTGAATAATTTTGGGACATTTATTGTTCACAAAACTCTTGTGATTTTACTATATTCCACTTCCTGTTTCATCAACCTTCATGGAAAAATTAAATTTAGGTTTAAGTTTTGTGTTTGAACTTATGTTTGGTTTCAATACCTATAAAATAGTAGAAAGAGCAAAATTTACTTGCACTTCACCTTGCACCTTTTATATTCTTGACCTTATAGATTGCCCTTCCAAAAATTAAGGTAATTCATATTTTTTAACCTTTTTATTTGTGGTATGATACCTCTTAGGCCTATTTTTTTGAGTTTTTTATCTAATTTTAAAGAATGAGAAATGGTCTCTTCACTACTAGTACCAGAACTTGTTCTAAAAATATCATCAACAGGTAGGAATAAAATACTATTAGTAGATTGACCATTATCATAAAATAATGGTACTTTCTCATCTACAACAACATATTTACTCGCCAAAATGTTATATGTAGATAAATAGTAATTTTTATGCTTATCTATGCTCACAATAACTAAAAAACATGTATACTTTGTCCAATATATAAGCAGTGTATCCAAAAACACAAAAAATACTTACATCAAGTGTTTTTTGAGACCATTCTTATTTTGGTGCTATATTTTACAAGGCTTGTGTGGGAATTCAATTGAGATTATACATAATTGTATTAACATCTTCTCCCTATTTATGATATGGTACATTTTATCTATCCACCATAAAACATGCCATCTCCATGACTATCATGTTCTTCCTTGCCATGACTTCATTTTGTTGTGTAGAATATTGCATGTGTATACCTTATTTCTTTCATAATTCCTTGAATCTATTAGATATTAACTCATCCCTATTAAATATTATAATATATTTTACTTTTTTCCCTCCTTATTTCTCTACCATAGATTTCCCAATAACATATTTAGAAAACTAACCCATATTTTCCTAGAAAAGTCATCTATAAGAAACAAGTAATGTAAAGTTCCATAGATGGAAGGTGTTTGAATTAGAACGTGAAAACCCACATGTACCAAATCTAAAGCACATTTATCTCTTTTTTACTTACCAATGTCAAATGAATGTGAAAAATGATTATACACATGTCATCTTGAACATACATTTAGACTCTTTTGAATAGAAAACATTTCATTCCACATGTTAGTCTGACTTAATGCATGAAAATTATCATAACCAAGGTGAACATACCTATTATATCCATATTTCACTAGTGTTTTTAATTTATAATAGTGTATTCTCTTTTGTTATTTTGGGATCAACCAACTTAAACAATCTATTGTTACCAATACCAACAGTAGTGAATTACTTTTCATGAAGATCATTAACCATGCATTAGTTCATTTGAAATCACATAAAGATTAGGAATTAAAATTATTTAATTTATGAAAAAAATATTTTTTTAATATCAGTTACAAACCAAAAATTATTAAAAATGAAAGTAATGAAATTTAATGTGATACAAACATCTCCATATCCTTTTACATAGTGAACCAAACCATCACCTAAGGAAACTGATTAATTACAGCTATCATCTTCTAAAATGCTTGCATACTAGTATTTATGACACATGTATTATCTTGATACATCTGATTCAATTGACTCCATTTGTTTCTCTACATTTTTTACTAATTATAATTTCAGATAAGAAAGAAGAAACTAAAGTTAAAGGTTAGGGGTTTGTACGTTACCCGGATTAAGTTGCACACCGTATCCAAGCATTGTAGGAGCTCCTCTTTGGCTGTGGAGGAAATACCTATAGAAAAAATAAGACTTAAACATAGAAGATGTTAGAATAAGATATGGTGGATTGCAAAGCTACGTGCTTGGTCCCAGAAGCGTAAAGCTCCGTAAGGGATGACAGTCCACTATTTATAAGTAAAAGTGTCATAAATAAAGAAATAACAAATGACTAACAACGAGGGAAATAGATAGTGCATACCTTTGCAGTCTATATGTCACAGTCACCGACGTCAGTAGTTATGCTAAAGTCAATCTATGGATGGTGCTGATGTCGTTCGTATTGCTGATGTCAGTCAAGGTTGTGGTCGATGTCGATCAGGGCAATCGGCCTTGGATGGGTTTTGGATTATGTCTATGGTCGATAGAGGAGTCTAGGAGTTTAAAAGTTTGTGCAGGGTTGTAGGGAAGTCAATAGGCTCTGAGGAAGGGAAAAGGTAGAGGGTAGGTGTGAGAATAGGGTAAGAGTCAGAGAAAGGCTTTTCAGCCCTTCCAAGGAGGAAGTTGGGTTTCTTTTATAGTATTCAGAAATAGTAAATAGAAACAAATTATCAAGTTATTCTAGAACTTTGAAATGGAAACCAAAATAATACTTAGCTTTTTGGTGAAGATCCGAGGGTGTAAGGATGCTTATTCCTATTATGGTTGATGTCGAAGAGCTCGTGCAATGTTTTCAACCCAATGTTTGGAGTGATTTTTGCAGAGTTTCTATAGCCTGGAGAGTGATAGTCAAATTATGATGCTTAGTCTCAGAGCATGCACGTCGATATCCAAGAGTCAAGGGCCAGAGGGAGAGAAAAAGAGAGAGAGAGAGAGAGCTAACTCAATGTTAGAACTCAGTTTATGAAATTGACGTCAGTGATCCCATCGGCGTCAGCCAATAGTTGACTGATGTCAGTGGCTAGAAAATGGGTAAAAGGGCTATTTTTATCCCTTTGCCCATTTTTCCATCTACCAAGTGCATTTGCGATTAGAGAATGATCAAAAGATGGGTTTATTAGGCATGAGAGTTAGTTAGGGGGTTAATAGGGGAGTGAGAATAAGTCATGGGTAGTTAGGATTTGGATGACTTAGTCTTAAGGTGACTCATCAGGGAGGAAATGGTCTTAGGGCAAGGTGTCCAAGGTGAGGTGTCTAGGTGATGTCATTAATTTAAAATAAGTAGTTTATTTTAAATTAATAAAGTGTGTAAGGGACCAAGGGGAGTCAACATAATATTGGTGTCTACATTTGCCTCTTTTTGTCTTGTTGGTTGTTCTAATGAACTGCAAGACAAAAATAAGTGTAGGTTGCCCCAGGTATGGGATAAGGTGTAGGTTGCCCTAGGTATGGAATAAAGTATTTACCCTCAAAGAGGGAATCGAGAGAGAGCAATCTAAAATTAGTTGCCGATTAGATAGGTAGTGGATGGGTATGGTGAAGTTAGAATGTAAACACTGTAATAGTTGAGATTGCATGTAAACCACATCACGTGATAGGTAGGTCAAATTGTCGCAAGTAAGGTCGAGGAGCACTAAAATCGAAGTAACCAGTCCCCAGCTTTTTAGTCATAGCTGATTGGGTTAGATCGATCAAAGTTGTAGCTCTAATGGTCATTGTGTTCCAAGTATCTAGGTTAGGAAGTGCTCTTGGAAAACATGAAAATGTCACAAATATTGGGGATCAACTTGGTCACGATTTGAAAATACGTGTGAGGGTCATAATGTGGGGTGTGTACAATTTGCTAATTATTCGTGAAGTAGCATATATGCAATCAAAACAACCAAGGCAAAGTTGTCTCAAAAGTGGTCATGGTTTGAGGAGATAATCATGATCTCCAAGGTCATTGGTCGGGTCAGTCGAAGATATAAGTGATCTCAAGTGTAGTTTTTTGTGGTCAGGGAGATGTATGTGATCTCCAATGTGCCCCATGAGAAGTTTAAAGTGACTTCTACAGTGTCAGGGCTGGTTGTTTGGTCATGATTTTGGGCTAGTTCAGATAGTTGGTCCATTAAATAGATGAACCAATGAATGGCCGAGCTAACCTCAGAAGACCCCATGTCAACTAAGTGCTACCTACATAGCCCCTATTTTAAGGGCCTCAGGCCAATGTAGTTCTCCCCGAAAGGGAAGAAGAGTCAAAGAGGTTGTTGGTTGGTTTGGTCATGTTTGAAATGATGAGGGTATAATGATGTTACAGTGTTTTCCATATTGTGTGATGGTGTATGTTGTAACATGGGTTATATGGTTTTTCATCCTTAGCAATTTTCCATATTAGTGATGATGTATGCCAAAAATGAAATGAGTATGATGATGTTACAACCTTTTCCATATTATGTGATGGTGTATTCTGTAACATTGGTTATATGTTTTTTCATTCCTAGCAATTTTCCATATTAGTGATGGTGTGTGCCAAAAATGAAATGAGTATGATGATGTTACAGCCTTTTCCATATTATGTGATGGTGTATTCTGTAACATTGGTTATATGGTTTTTCATTCCTAGCAATTTTCCATATTAGTGATGGTGTATGCCAAAAATGAAATGAGTATGATGATGTTACAACCTTTTCCATATTATGTGATGGTGTATTATGTAACATTGGTTATATGGTTTTTCATTCCTAGAAATTTTCCATATTAGTGATGGTGTATGCCAAAAATGAAATGAGTATGATGATGTTATATCCTTTTCCATATTATGTGATGGTGTATTCTGTAACATTGGTTATATGGTTATTCATTCCTAGCAATTTTCCATATTAGTGATGGTGTATGCCAAAAATGAAATGAGTATGATGATGTTACAACGTTTTCAATATTATGTGATGGTGTATTATGTAACATTCATTATATGGTTTTTCATTCCTAGTAATTTTCCATATTAGTGATGGTGTATGCTAAAAATGAAATGAGTTGATTTATGCTTCAACAAGTTTCCATATTGGTGATGGTATATGCTTGACATAAATTGTGTATGGTTGATAGTTTCCATGTGTATTGTTTTCCATAGAAACTAGTGTGAATGGGCTATGATAATTTATATAACACAAATTGATATTTGCATTAAATATATCATGATGTTATGTTAGTGGTTGGAAAATGTTTGGTTGAATGTTATGTTTTGACATGTGATGAGTATGTGTAAGAAGTGAAAGGCATGTTGCTCTTTCATTGACAAGGACCATAATGATAGTATAGATAGGGGTTTTTGCAAACAGAAGCCCCATTCATGCATTACGTCGTTGACCATTGATTTGTGTTAGAGAAGTACTATAATCACTTGACATTAAGTGAGCTCAAAGTCCCTTGAGAATATTGGGGTAATAGGTGTGATTATGTGATATTTTAGGATAGCGTAACCCTTTTTAGTAGGGATAACTTTGCCCCTTTTATAGGTGACCCTGAGAATGACTATAGGCAAGTCCATGACTTAATAGTTTATACTATTAGTTTTTTTTTGGTAGACTGATCAATGTGGGAAGTCTACTTGGGGATGTTGTTTTGTTTTGTGGTCATGTGAAGCTTGATCAATGTGGGAAGCTTCTAAGAGAGTGTTGTTTATAGCAAAATTTGGGCATAGCCATCCTTCAAGGGAGTGGTCTATGTTTTGCTTCGTATGTTTTGATGTCTTTATTGAATAGCTATCCTTCAAGGGAGTAGTCTATTAGTTACAGAAATAATGTAGCTATCCTTCAAGGGAGCAGTCTACATTTATAGTTTATGACCTTTTTGTTAGGCATCCCAGGTTTATGTTTTATTTGACTAAACTTTTAGTCATGGACAAGACTATAGAAGTTTAGGGGTTTCCCTTTTATTAGGACAAAGCATGAATGCTTAAAAAAGGGTTAACTAATGCTTGTAGGGAAAAAGGGTTGAAAGGAATAGGAATGAGGATGATGGGGGTTGCTCAAGGGACGAGCTCAAGTTAAACATCAAGTGAATTATTACTTGGTTAACAATAGAATGGTCACAGATGTAAGGCATTAAGGGGATTAGGTTCTAGCTAGCCTTCGAGAGAAGATAGATGATAAGTCCCTGATCCATACTTGTGAGTTATTATGTAAGGTCTAAGCCAATTAGGAGCAAACTTGCCTCATTTACTTCTTCCATATTGGTCACATGGTGGTTTTCTTTAAGGATGAGATCTTCAATTTTAAAATCTCGCACTTTCAGATTTTTGTTGTAGGCATGATTGATGTTATCTTGGTAGATATGGAGATGATTAAGAGGTTGGTTGATGCTTGGTTGAGGTTGTGATAATTAGTACAAATTCAAACTCCCCCAGTTGCTTTTGTGACAGGGACAATGTTTGACACCCATTACAGATAATCAATGGGTTGGATAAATGAGATGGAGAGAAGACGTTGAAGCTCCTCTTTGACAAGGAGTGTGATGCTAGGATGCATCCTGTGAAGCTTTTTCCTGATAGGCTTAGTTGGAGAAGGCAACATCCTGATCTTCCAAGTTGTAGTTTGGAATCTCAGAATCACTGAAGGTGATGGAGGTAATGGTTGATAATGATTTGACTAAAGCAGGCAGTGGTTGGGGGTCTTCAGGTTGGACCTCCACTGCCTGTAAAGCTTTGATTAAGGCTTGGTGATGTTGTGGAGAGCTTTGAATGAGGTCATATAAAGATGTCTTCACAGGGGTTTGGTGAAGTTGTTTCACCATGGAGTCATGGATTACCTCTGAAGATGTTGGCTGAGGTGTGCCCAAGATAGAAATCTTGGGCTTTGGTGGTTGAGAAGGCTTGGCAAATGGATATGTCCGAGGAATAGAAACTTGCTCTTTTCCTTTATCCTTTAGAGTTTGGGACCTGGTGGTCAAATTAATGGTGTTGATTTCAAATAGAGGGGGAGAAGGTGGTAGAGGGACCATAGTTTAATAATGGGATCACGATGAAGGTGAGGAGGTTTGGAAGACATGGGATGGTGTCAGGAGTTTGTCAAAGGGGTACCTAATGAGAAGGGTGCCCTTTCTCAGGTGTTGATGGATGACAACTTTAAGAGTGCAACAATGCTTAGTATCATGCCCAGGTGTGTGATGATACGCATAGATTTTAGTGTCATCAAACCAAGATGGTTTTGATCTGAAAGGTTGGTATGGCTTAATGGGTGGGAGAGTGATGCTTGAAGACTGCAACAATTGGCGTAAGAGTGAAGCATAGGACCCCACTAGTGGGTATGTGCTCATTATTGCAGTAGGGGTTGACAAATTCTGTTTAGGAGTTATAGGTAGAGTTTTACGTACCATCTTTTTGGTTGGTGGTGTGGATACATGTGTAGATGGCACTTTCTTGGTGAGAGGTGCTAAATTTTTTGGAGGATGTATGTTTATTATGGGTAAAGGGAGTAATGGAGGTAAATTTTTTTTGTAAGGTGTTGGAGTAGGGAGCGCTCCTATTAAAGTAGATGGATGTGGACCCAAGATAGAGAGCAATGGTGAAGGTGGGGGAGTTTTTTGTACCACCTTTTTGGTTGGGGGAGGAATAGACTGACGTGGTTTAGCAACCTTCTTTGGTTTGGTGTGAGAACCACTATTGTGCGAGGTGAGGTTCACATCTACCTTCACTTGTGGGTGAGTGAAGTTTGATACGGGGCAAACACCGAGAGATTTAACCTATTTTGGTATGATGGATGCTTGTGAGGGTTTGGGTTTAGGTGTGGACGGTTGAGCTTCTAAAGATTTGGAAGTGGAAGCCCGATCCTCATCAAAAATTTTGGGGTGAATTGTCACAGAAGGATTGGCAGTATAAGATGAAGTGGGA